>OY992539.1:172640073-173173523 GCA_963921195.1 Pegoplata infirma
ATTTTCTTTATTTTTCTTTCTTTTTGATTGTTTTGTTTTCATTTACCAACAATTTTCTACTGCTGGCTGATGTTTATTTATTTCTATTTTTCTGCAGTTTTTTGTACCTTTTTAGGAGATTTTTTTTCTGTTTTTTTTTTTCTATTTTGAATAATCTTTTTTCACTTAAGTGAACTCATTAATATTCAATCTGACCATGATTACATAGACGCCCTGCCCTTATTTTGCTGTGTTGGTGGAAAATGTAAAAATAAAAAGACTTTATCTGTGTGGCATGAAGACGTGAATGGAGAAGGAGAGAAAAAAATCAAGATTTCATTAGGTATGGAAGTGAGGGTGGGCTGCACAGGATAAATATGTAGATGTGATGTGTCCATAAAAGCAAACAAACCAAAAAAAAAATAACAAAACAAGCATCCTAGATACCATTTTGGGTGATGATGAATTACTTGTTTTCAGTCACAGTAGCCAATGGTTCTTGTTATTTTTGTTTGTATACGAAAATATACATATACAAAGAGCAAAACATATTTTGTCGTAAATGAATGAATGGATGATTTGGTTTTCTTGGATGGATGAATGTTGTTGTTGTTTTTATATTATGCATAGAATTTTATAAATTTATGTTTTTACACCCTACACTTTATTATGGCAACGCCATAGTCAGTATCATAACATCATTTTGAATTTTTTGCCAAAAACAATACGGCTTCCAAACTTTTTTTTAATTTGATTGAAATCGATCATCAGCTAAGGTCGGACTTTCATCATTACCCAGAAAAAACTTAAAAATGGTAATGGTTATGTAATGGATTTCCATTACAGAAAATTTGCGTCTAGAATGTTTTATAGCCGCTAAATCAAATTCAATGCTTAAAAATACCAAATTAAAAATGGCGAATACAATATGGCGGCAAAACTTCAACAAATTGTAAGATTCGAGTAACAATTTTTGAAATTTGTAAACTTAAAGTTTTCGGGGTCAACGATTTCAAAAATGAGCTCAAAAATATAAAATTCAAAATGGAGAATCCAATATAATTTCTAAAAGTGGTGCAATTTAAAAGAAAATTTATATCTAGACAATTTTTAAGCCACTAACTTCGAATTCAATAATTAAAAATACAAAATTCAAAATGGCGAATCCAACATGGCGCCGATTGCTTTTATAAATAGTAAGGTAAGAATAAAAATTTGTTATGAGGCTTCCTTTTCTTTGCTGAATCAAAATCAATTTCTTAAGAATATTAAGCTCATGGCGGATAAAATTTGGCGGCGCTGTACAATTTGTTTGGCGAAAGTTCGATTTTTATGGTGTATGTGATTGTTTGAAGACCACAACATAAATAAAATGTGTACGTCCATCCAGAAAGCTGTTCCCTTAAAACTTAAATTTGAAAATTGCAGATATTCAATTACTAGAAGAAAGGCGGGCCACAAAAAATGGTCTTTCCTTATCTCCTTGGCCCATGTGAAGGACCCTGATGTTCTACTCGCATAAAAATGTTTCATTTGTTTAAAAATACAAAAATAAATGCTATTTTTTTGGAGGTTGTTTTAGTTCTACAGGGGGAACTTTTTTTCTCCTTGTCCGATATTGCCCATTTCTGAACACACATACCGCGAGACCATAAGACTAATTAGTGCCTCACTTCAGAGTTCTAGCTGTATTGGTTTGGACTGTATTGCGACTTCAACAGACAAACGGACTGACTTACAGACGGAAGGACATCGGTAGAATCTCTTAGAATCGATCATGGATCAAAACCCTTTAAGGGGTCGTCCACCGATATTTCGATGCGTTACTCCACTATTGTGGTTGGAGGGTACAAAAATGTATCAAAAATTAATACGCATCTACAGCAATAGCTGCAGAATCTCCATTTACTAATTTGTGCAAAAATGTGCCACTTTTTTCGATAGCTATTATTCCAATCTTTATACTGGTGTTGCAAAAGGTATCACATCACTTGCGGTTTGTCGCAATCTGCATTCGGCGTAAGGTATATGATGAAAAAAAACATAAAAAAAATTTAACAGCCTCGCAACTTAAAATTTTCTAGTATTTTTATTTCGCTTTTTTTTCAAAATAATGCTTATGGTATTATCTTATATTCCACAAAAAAAAATAAACAGCTTTTTTGACGTTTGGGCTATGAAGCTTGAGCAGGTGTAATCGGAATATTATAAAAATTTTAGAGAAACTACTTCCAAGTGTGCCCAACATGACGACATTCAAATTTTTTGCGAATGGCAATAAGTGACTTTCGCCGGAAAATGCTTTCTGTGTCCCTCTGTGGGTTGTTAAGATTTTTAGTATATACCTCTTATTAAGTATCGAGGGCTTATATTTACAACCCTCTATCTTCCATTTTCACGAAAATTACTTTTTGATGGCAAAATATTCAGTAAAACAATATTTTTTTTTGCTATTTTATTTGAATTTATGGTTTTTTTTCTATCTCTTACACAATTAATTTTTCTGAGCGTTTTCTTTTCTGGCAAAAAATGTGACATTTTGTAACATTTTCTGTTCTTTTCTAAAAAAATGCACACTTTTGAAAATATAATATGTTCTTTTAATATGGCGGATATTCGTCGGGACACTTCTCGGGAAAAGTTAACGGATTTCAAGGAAATGTTGGTTTTATCAATAATTTGGATTAATAAAATCTTTTAAATTAAATTTTTGCGCAAATTAACGCTTTTTTGGCTTCGTGGCATTATATTAGAAATCTTTAAGTCTGTCATGAAATCTTTCCAATCTAGGACGTCTTTAACCCACATTGGCTGGGTGTCAAAAATGACCCCCGCAGAAAATTTGAAGTTACAGGTCAAAAATTTGTACTATAAACAAGTATAAAACGGCTTTTGTGTTTTGTTCCCCAACTATAATTTTGTATTAGTATATAATCTTTAAAAAAATCATAAACCCTTCTTGGTAGGGGTCAAAAGTGATCCATTTAATAAAAATATATTTTTTTTTATGTTAAATTAATTTGTGGCAATCTATTAAATAACTTTAAATCAACCCCTAAATCTTACCAATTTAAGATATATTTAGCCCATATTGGCCCGGGGTCCAAAATGACCCCGGCAAAAACTTTAAGGCATAGTGCATACATTTTTTTCATATCAACAAAATATATATTTATTATTGAATAGGTCATTTTTGACCCCTTACCAAGATGGGTTAATGATTTTTTTAAAGATAATGTATTACTACAAATTTATAGTAGGGGGAAAAAACACAGAAGCCATTTTAAACTTGTTTATATCACAAAATTTAAGCTCTAAACTTCAAACTCACATGGCGAAGATCAGTCGATGATGAATGTAATATGATAAGAGTGACGCACAGTGAGACAACGCCGGCATTAAATACAAGGAGTCATTGTAGAGGTCTGAAATTTTGCACAGGATATTTTTGAGACAATTCCAGTTTTTTTAAAAAAAAAAAAATTTGAAAATACGCCCACTTTTACGCCCACCTCCCATACATTCGAAATTTGTAAAATGCCGTATTGTCCGTAATACTTTAGGTATAACTTTCAATTTTGGTATACTTGAATGTTATATTGTTACAAACATTATCGGAAAAAATTTTGAACTTTGGCCCACTTTTACCCCCACCACCCATACAACCTCAATATAAAAAGTGCCATATTTTCTAAAATATTTTAGGTACAACCTTCAAATTTGATATTACTGTAATTTATATCATTTAAAATGTTTCATGCAAAAATAACAATAACACGCCCACTATTACGCCCACCTCCCATGGAAATGCAATAAAAAAGAACAATTTTTTTTCACTCTATCAATAATTTTTTAATATCATCATGGTATTCTAATTTTTTCAATATGTTAGAGAAATGCTAATCTCTTATCCAAAGAGATCATTACAAGAACACTCATTATTACTTAACCCAATAAATAATGCAAAAACTAAATTCAATATATAACAATTAAACTAACCACATTAGAAAGTGATCATAACACAACTTAGATAAGAACAACAACTTGCACTATCAATTTAAATTAAAAATTATGCAACTATCTAATCCAAAGTCAATGACCTTCAAAAAAATTATCAATCAAATGAATAATGTAAATAAAATAACAATAAACAATAAGTAAATATGTGTAAACAATTAAAAAAAATAACATTATATTGCATGCTATCATACGTATAGCGACAGAATGTGCGCGTTGCATATTTTTTATATTTTTTTGTATTTTTTTGTATGTTTAAAGTACTTTTGCAAACTTTTGCTATATGTCCTTTACTTTAAATGAAAGCTGAGACTTCAATCTTTCATTTGATATAAGTCTGCACCTAGGGCGAGGGGCTGCTCTATATTTCCTAGTCCATTGAAAATGCAAAATGTTCAATTTTTACACCACAATTCTGTTGTTAAGGAATTTTTTTTGTGTTTTTTTTATTCATTTATTTTTTCATCTACTCATTCTACAACAACTAAATTAATTAAAAAAATACTTTAAAATTATATTTATTATGTATTTTTTTATTAATAAACTTTTGAATGTTACATATTGAACTAACATATTTCAAGCGCTTTGGCATACCTCAACTTTGACTTGCTCTAGACCAAAAAGTAATGAAGTTATGAGGCTGAAATTTTAGGGAATTGTTACTCATATATCTGTTAATATACCGTGAAAATTTCATCCAAATTGGACGACACGCCAAAACCCATTTTTTGCCGCGGTTACTATAGGGCTGTCTCACTGTGTGACGTGGCCACAAGTTAAGCCATTAGCACAAAACAGGCTGAGTTGGCGTGAATTCGTAAATAACCTTTGTGTTGCTAGAAGCTCCAAAATGGAGTAGTATTTTAATTTTTGTATTTTAATAAATATATTGTTAATAAAAATATTAACCAATAAAACAAAATGGGCTATTTAAAATGTGAGCGCCTTAAAAAAGCTTGAGCCTTCTTTTAGGGTTATAAAACCCATCCTCAAGTCAAATCAATATTATTTACTTTTCTGTCTCTTAATGTACTGAACCTTATTTATCTGCATGGCCGACAGATGAATATTTTAACTTATTTTAGTTTTTCGTCATTATTTTCTCTTTCTTTTTCTAATTTCTAATGAAAAATTAGTTGCACAAGTGGATTTAACTTAAGATTATTATTATTATTTTTTTTTTGGTGGAAAATCTAGGAATTATAGAATTTTGATTTGACGGTAGCTTAAGTCAAAGTAAAACAGTTGTTGTGATAAGATTTTTTTTTTTGAATGATGATGTTAACGATGGTGGGAGGATTCTAATTTAAAATTTTCATAATTTTCGTGACGATGAACGGTCATGATGGTACGTATGGCAATAATGATTATGATTTTAAATATGAGTTTGTAGCTTAAGGGAGGAGAAACTTCTTATTCTATTAGTTTTTTTTTCTTAAAAGTAAACCAAACAAATAAAAAACAGTAAAATTCATAAATTAAAATTCGTTTCCCCCACAAAAAAAAAATACATAAAGTTTTGATAACATCATTTAACATTCTTGAATTCATCAAAAGCAAAAACTTGAGACAAGAAATAGATGAATTAGCAAATCATTTAAGAGACATTATAATTTGTTAGATTTAATGGAAAATTTTCATATTTCATTTTCACTTCAGTCATTTATTAATTTTCATGAATGACAACATTTGTTTGAGAACAATAAATTTTTGTAACTTTTACAATAGTTTTATTTGTTCTATTCTTTCACCTTCGTGTCGGAAGTACTTTAATGCATTTAAAGATAATAATGATAATGGCAATAATTATTATAATTTTCTTCTTCAATTATCGTTACTTTAATTGTAACCGCTAATGTAGCTAGCACAAGCAAGGATTTCTTTTTCTAACGTTCTTCTATATTTTTGGTGTTAGTTTTAAAAACACTTTCATCATACATATTTAATATTCAATTCAAAATTACCTTTAATAACTGTCATTATATAAAGACAATTTAAGCGTTATGGATAAATGCATTTTTAGTAAATATAATTATCAAATTAATCATAATAATTGCAATAAATAAATTTTAAATTGAAATGTGTTTCATGTTTGGTTTACAATTTTAACCCGTTTTTTAGGTAATCCTTCTACAATAAATTTTTCAAAAAAAAGTACTACTATTTATTGTACTTCAAATAGTTTTTTTAATAATAACACTGTGCAACAAGAAAAATGAGCCTCAATGGCTTCAACGCCATATGAAAGTTGACCATCAAATGGACAAAATCACCAAAGGGTTTTGCAAAGTCAGTTCGGATTTCTTTTTTATAGCCCACTGAAGTTTTTATTTTTTTATCAAAGGCGCTTGGAAAACGTCAAAAATACTATAATAAGAACACATCTGAGCTTCAAAATTTGATTTGATGTCTTCAGTGAAATTTTATGGCGGTTCTTTTCTTAGAACATTTTAACCCTCTAACTGTCATTTTAAGGGGTCATTTTAGTCCTTTTTAAAAAACTAAACACAGAAGTCTAATAAAACGTCCATTTAGAGGGTTAAAATGTTCTACAAATATTTTCCTCATAAAATTTCACTAGGGGTTGTCAAATGTTCGAAGTTTGTGCGACATGCGCAAAATGCTTAAAAAGGGTCAAGTATAAATAATCAATGTTTGTTATTTCTTTTTACCAAAGCAGTGTTACAAAATATCGACAAAAAACAGTGCAAATATAGTTTTGAACTAAAAATGATGTTGTGATGTGTGTTATAAAATTTTATGATGATTCTTTTCTTTGACCAAATTAACCCTCTAGCTCCCGTTTTAAAGGGTAATTTTTGTCCTTTTTTAGAAGAAATACAAAAAAGTCTAAAATGTTTTACAAATATTTGCTGCATCAAATTTTACTAGGGCACGTCTAAGACAGAAAGTTCGTCCAGCATATAGAAAATGCTTAAACATTTTAAAGTATAATATATTCAATTTTTTTTTTTTTTTTTACATTTTTTTGGGCCGAAATATAAAAAAAAAAAACAAGTAAAAAAGTTAAATTCTACTTTGTTGAATGTAGAGTTGGCGCGTGAGTGATTTTTGACTCACACTCACTCACGCTCACGACAGAAATTTTTGAATCAAGCACACTCACTCACCAGCATATTTTTTCTACTCACACTCACTCACAATCACGTGAGTAAATTTAAAACAACTCACACTCCCGGAAGCTTCACTCACACTCACGTTGAGTCACACTCGCGAAAATCTTATTTATAAAAAAAAAATTCAAAAACTATAATTCAAAAATTTATTTGCAAAAAAAAAAACAAAAAAAAAAAATTTTGTTGTTGCCCTAAGCAGTTTGGTATTGCATTTGAGCGAAATCGGTTTTGCGGTTAAAAAGTTATGAACGAAAATGTAAGAACACCTCGAAAATTGTGGTACATTCAACATAACCTAAAAACACAAAATGCTTTAATTCGGCTGCTGGTTGACACATGTGAACAGAATTGATCACCGAATAGTATTTAAACAAGTACAAACATATTTTTTTACAAAAAAAAAAACATTTTCGTCGAAATTTTTTTTTAACAAAAAATTTTTTTAGCGGATTTTTTTTTTTTCAATTTTTTTTTTGTTTTTTTTTTTTGCAAATAAAATTTTTTACATTGTGGAGGGTATCAATACATTCGACAAAGTCGAATTAAACTTTTTTACTTGTTTTTTTTATATTTCGGCCCAAAAAAAAAAAAAAAAAAAACTTGAATACTTTAAAATGTTTCAGCATTTTCTATATGCTGGACGAACTTTCTGTCTTAGACGTGCCCTAGTAAAATTTTATGCAGAAAATATTTGTAAAACATTTTAGCCCTCTAACTGCGATTTTTTATAGACTTTTTTGTATTTCTTTTAAAAAAGGACAAAAATTACCCTTTAAAACGGGAGCTAGAGGGTTAATTTGGTCAAAAAAAAGAATCATCATAAAATTTTATAAAACACATCACAACATCATTTTTAGTTCAAAAGTATATTTGCACTGTTTTTTGCCGATATTTTGTAACACTGCAGTGCACTGCTTTGGTAAAAAAAAATAACAAACATTGATTATTTATACTTGACCCTTTTTAAGCATTTTGCGCATGTCGCACAAACTTTGAACATTTGACAACCCCCAGTGAAATTTTATGAGGAAAATATTTGTAGAACATTTTAACCCTCTAAATGGACGTTTTATTAGACTTCTGTGTTTAGTTTTTTAAAAAGGACTAAAATGACCCCTTAAAATGGCAGTTAGAGGGTTAAAATGTTCTAAGAAAAGAACCGCCATAAAATTTCACTGAAGACATCAAATCATATTTTGAAGCTCAGATGTGTTCTTATAAGAGTATTTTTGACGTTTTCCAAGCGCCTTTGATAAAAAAATAAAAACTTCAGTGGGCTATAAAAAAGAAATCCGAACTGACTTTGCAAAACCCTTTGGTGATTTTGTCCACTTGATGGTCTTCTTTCATATGGCGTTGAAGACATTGAGGCTCAATGTGATGACCCAAAATTTGTTGCACAGTGTAATTAATATTTGACATTTTTAAAATCATTTAATTAATTTTCTTTTATGCCTAAAATTATGCTTTAAAAAATCTTTACACATAAAAAACCTTTCAACTAAAAATTTCCTGTAATTTGGATACCCAAGGGGGTTTTAGCAGCATTCCCAAGGGGTCGCAAAGTGTTTCGAAATACTAAATACTTTAAGAGGTATAAGTATTAAGACAGCACTTATGCCTATTCACTTTACAACAGGTTTATAATACAGATATTCATACAAAATTCGATTTATAAACCTGCTATAAGTTTAAAAATGTTATTATAAATAAGGTGCTTAAGCTTTGAATATTTTGTTAAGTTCCGAATGTTAAGGTCAGCACACATACACCCAGATGTCAGTTGGGACACGATGTGCTGGTGATTTGGTTAAACTTCTAGTCTCCAAATATTTTGTATTTGGACATACGACAAATCAGGGAGATCGTTGTCCAGAAAGCTACTCCTCATGCATGCAGCTTTAACAGAAGTCATTTGACTACACTTTATCCGCTTTGCGTGTTACCTATTGACAGTGCCTTGTCATTACAGCAACCAAAGTTGAATGTTATGGAATTACCGTTATCTGTATCCATGGGCGGTACAGCTATTGAGGAATCAGAAGTAATCACATTTTGCAAGTAGTGAAAGAATCTTTAGAGTGTCTTGGTTTCGTAAAGAGGTTTTCATCGACTGATTTCCTTAATATTTATGTAGCATACATAAGCTGACCATTCGTACTGATTTGATCAGTACATGTACTGATTTTTTGTCACGTGTACTGATCAAAAACCGTTGTACTGATTTGTACTGATTTTTTGAAATATGTACTGATTGTACTGATTTTTTAACATTTCAACATAAAAAATAATTTTATATAAAAATTCTATACAAAAAATTTAATTTTCTATAAAAAAAAGTCGTCAGAGAAGTTTTTTATAACTGAAATCTGACAATGAAATAATTTATAATGAATTTAAATCTATGGAACTTAGAGTTCGTGAATCAAATGGTTCCTTAACGAAAAAATGTGTCTAAGCATGAGGTAATTTTAACCTTCATAAATTTATGTGAAAGGGCGCACAGAATTTTTCAGGTTTTCTATAACAATAACTTCACGGGATGATGGATTTTCTAAATTTTTTTAGAAGACAATGTAATTGCATGAATCCAAATGATTCTGAGATGTTCGATGAGGTAATGTCATCATGATTTTTTTGAAAAAAAGCTTAAATCATAAGGCATATTTAAAAAACATTTGCTTATTATCAAGAAAGTTTTTTAAAGGATGGTTATCAAAAATTAAGGAAAAAGTTCTCAGAGTCTAAGGGATTTTCTTATTCTCCAAAAAAAACTGTGGGGTATTGTTATATTTTCTGCTCTGAAACAATCCAAACGTTCATAGAAATAGCTTGAAGTCTACTGAATTTTCTGCAAAATAACGACAACAATTTATGGCACTTATTTTTTAACAGTTGTTTTTACTCAGGCGCGGATCCAGGGGGGGGGGGAGAATGGGATTTCTCCCCCCCCAAAATGATTTCCAAAAAAAAAAAAGAAAGGAAAGGAAAAAAGAAAGGAAAAGAAAAAAGGGTGAGGAACAAAGATTGAAGGAAAATGACCAGGATGTAAACAAATAGAGGCTATTTGTACTGAAGTAATTTTTTTTTTAAATCCATAAAATGTTCCAGAATGAAAGAAATTGCATTTGAATAGAGTTAAATGGCAATAGAGTTAAATGGCAATAGAGTTATTATTCTCTAAGAAAAAATTATTATCTGAATATTTTTATAGAAAAATGTTTCGAATTTCCAGACTTTATTTTTAGAAACTGTTTTGATACTTATTTGACTCTAAATGTAAAATTTTTTTATTGTAAAACCATTTTAAATTTTAGGGAAAATGTCTTAAAACTTTTTTATAGAAAACATCCCACAGCAACTGAGAATTTTTCCTTTGAAATGTTTCAGAATATACCAAGATTTTTTTAGCAAAAAATTTCTCAGAATCGATTAACATTTCTAAAGGAAAAACGTCTTTGAGTCTGAATATGTAAATTTTCCTTTTGAAATGTGTCTAATAATAAAATTTTTTCTATATGAAAATGTTTCAGAATCTAGATGGCATTAAAACCGTAACATTTTTCGTATTTTAAGAAAATTGATTCAAAATTTCTTCATAAAATGTTTTAAAAACTGATAATTTTTTAGAATCTGATAATTCTCTTTTACGAATTATGTTTCAGGTCCTGAGAATTTTTGTATACGAAAAAGTTCTTAGAATCTGAGAATAACTTTGAAATATGAGAATTATTTCAGAGGTTTTTTATAAGAAAACAAGTGAAAGTGTTACATTCGGCTGTGCCGAATCTTTTATACCCTCCAAAATGTAAAAAAAAACAATATAAAAAAAATCCAGGGGCGTCTTTTTTTTGGGGGGTGAGGGTTGGTGGGAGACGTTAGGGGCACCTTCCCCTTGCGATTTTGAACTTCTTTTGAGATAAGAATGTTGCATTTGCTTAGCAAAAGTACAAAAAACCCTTCAAAAAATTCGGTTTTTCTTAGGTTGGTTTAGTTCTCCAAGGGGGAACTTTTTTCCCCTTGGTCCGATTTTGCCCATTTCCGAACTTAACCTGCCTAGGAATATAAGACATATTCTTGCCATACTTCGGAAGTCTATCTCTTTTATTTTGGACTGTATCGTGTCTTCTACAGACGGACAGACGGACGGACGGACGGACGGACGGACATCGCTAGAATGTCTTAGAATCGATCACTGATCAATAAAATATATACTTTATGGGGTCCTAGACCGATATTTCGATGCGTTACACACGGAATGACAAAGTGAGTATACCCCCATACTGTGGCTGGAGGGTATAAATATATAAGAATTTGGAATTTTTTTATAGAAAGAATGTCTCACAATCTCAGATTATTTCTATAGAAAATTTAAAAAATCGGAGACATTTTCTATAAGAAAGGGTTTCAGAATCTGAACAATTTTCTGAAAGGGTTATTTTTTTATATGAAAAATATTTAAGAATCCAAGAGTTTTTCTGTAGTAAAATTATTTCATCATCTGAGATATTTTGTGAAGGTTACATGCATAAAAATCTAATACTTTATTATTTTTTTTTCGGAATATTAATGCTTAATGTTATTATTATTTTCGAAAATTAAAAATTTTACGTGTCTATTCACAGTTGTGACTACCCAGTCAGAAAAATACAATCGCAAAAGCGTTGTGAAAGCGTTGTGAAAGCGTTGTGGACGGTTGTACGAGCGTTCTGTATACCAACTTCAAAGCGCCTTCAGATGATTCGAATGATAACATCGATCTACGCTAGGTTTAAAGCGTTTTAAAAGCGATGTAAAAAAGTGCTTTGAGAACGTTTTTTTAAAGTCATCAAAGCGCTTTAAAAACCCAAAGTAAAAAATTTCTGTTTTAGTTTGGGTATAATAATTTGTTTGATACAAAGTGAAATCCGAAAAAAAAAAATTTACTCCAAGAAATTTAGAAAATTTTTCAAAAAAATTTTCGAATCTTAGAAAATTTAAAAAAAAAAAAATCTAAAAACATTTTTGATGATTTTTTACTTCAAAAAACAAAAAAAAATGGACAAAATATTGTTATTCAAAAATAGTTTCGTAACTTAGAAATTTTTTTGAAAAAAATCTAAAGAACTCCTAAAACGCTTTTCGAATACGCTCGCTAAGCGTTCCAAAAAACGTTTTGAGATTGCTTTTATTTTGTTATAGTGCTTTCAGAAGACTTTTCAAAAACGCTCGCAAAGCGTTTGAAAACAGCGTTTTGAGAATGCTTTTTTTTTTGTTACAGTGCTTTCACAACGCTTTTTTTTTTGAACCGTCGTCAATTTCTGCTTGGGTAGCTTTAACTGTCATAAGCCAATTTTTATGACTGAAAAGTCATAATATCAATCTTAAAATTTGCAAATGAAATTTAAAACTTTTTAATTTTTTGTACAGAAAAATATTTGATGTTATGACTGTTCAATCATAAACATTAACTTATGACAGTCATAGTCAGTCATAACTGTGAATAAACACGTTTGTAAGACTATAAAAATGGTCCTCTTTTGGAAGTAAATACGACTGACAGGGTCCCCTTGTGAAAAAATTTTTTTGAGTAAAAAAAGTTCCCCAAAATCCAAATGCTTGAATAAAAAATATTTTTCTTGGTTATTAATTTGTTACGCAATATTAAAAATATTAACAAAAATTAACACAATACCCCCCCCTTCAAACCAAACTTTATTGCTTTCCGATTTTTTGGTAAAAAAAAAAAAATCTCCCCCCCCAAATGAAAATCCTGGATCCGCGCCTGTTTTACTGAAATACTAATCGATCCCAAGTTTGTTAGTTAGGTGAACCTAAAACTCCTAAAGAAAAGAGTTTTCAAAGACTTATTTCAAAAAACAAAAAAATAAAAACTTGTGCGTACTGATTTGAGCTCAGATAAAAATGGTCACCCTAAGCATACATCCAACCGAAGTTGATATAAAACTCCTACATAAGTAGTACGTTGAAGTTTATCTAACTCTAGTGATTCATTGGAGCATTATCGGAGCGTGGGTTGTGCATCGTTGTTCTTCTTTATGACCATGGCATATGTTCAGTACACTCACAATAAATTCTCTGTCCAATCAGCAGAAAAATCTGCTGAAAATACACCCATTTTGAGCCATATGAGAAATCTGGTGATTTTAACAGACACTGTTTGCTAAATATCTGTCATAAGAGGTGAATAAAAAATATAACAAGAAAAAAAAAAACATACACCGCCAGCCAGCATCGAACTCGCCACCTTCCGATTTGAAAGTACACTTCCTAACCACTACGCTACGGAAGCTTATAATTTTATCTGGCGTTTTAGTTATTAAACATGTGTGTTGTTCGACAGCAGAGAAATCTGATTTTAGCAGAAATATCTGCTGATTTTAGCAGAAAAATCTGCTGATTTTAGCAGAACAATCTGCTGATTTGAGCAGAATAATCTGCTGATTTCAGCAGAACAATCTGCTGATTTCAGCAGAGCAATCTGCTGATTTCAGCAGAACAATCTGTTCTGCTTTTTTTTTATATAAAAAAATTTCTTGAAAAAATAATGAAATTCAGCAAACAAAATCAGTATAAACATAGTAAAATGTCTGTTATTTTCTTAAACTGAATGACAGAGATTTTAGTAAAAATATCCTTCTCAGCAGAACAATCTGCTAAAAGATTGCTAATTCAAATTGAAAGTCGTTTTACAGATTTTTTGACAGAGTTTTTCTTTTGAGTGTAGAAATGGTTGAAATTATCCCCGATCGGCTATCAGGTTAAAAGAGTCGCAAATGCTTAAGCAACGCTCTTGGAAACACTCAACCATATTAAGTACGGTGGGCGGGACGGAACTGTAACAGAGAACCGACTACACCTCTCCACAGACGAACTTTGACAGAACCTTTGAAGTCCAAATACCGACTAGGGAAGACTGAGCGGAAAACTCTGTTTTGACAGAGAATGCGATCTCAATCTTTACGGACGGATCAAATATGGAGATGGGTACGGGTTTGGGAGTTTATTCCGAATGCCTCGAAATCGGGGCCTCATTGAGACTTCCGGATAAGTGCAGTATTTTCCAGGCTGATGTACTTGCAATTGACAAAGCTGCGCAGATAATTATGAGAAGTAACATTTTCATGGAAAGCTCTGAAGGCCGTAGAATCAAAAACTGTAAAATCGGGAATCGTTAGAAATTGTATACAATCCCTTCGTCGAATCAGTCAGCACACATTAGAGCTTATCTGGGTCCCTGGACATAGTGGGGTCGCTGGGAACGATGTGCGAAAATTGGCTCGCAGTCGCTGGGGGAACGTTTGGAACCTGACATATCGGTTACTATAGTGGAATTGATAAACGAAATTGATGGGATATCTGGGAATAGAATGAAGGATAGGTGGATATCACTGGCCACTGCCATTTCCCAAGAAGATAAAAAGTCTTCTCACTTTTGCCAAACGGACAGTTAGCCTACACTCATAAAAATTTATTAGTATTCCTTACAAAAAAGTCTGTTACCATTACTAATATAGTTTTCAATTTGTGCCCGATAACTTTTTCTGTTACCATTACAAACTTTGGTTTTCAAAAATTAGTAATCTTAAAAATACTAAAAAAATTAGTATTACTAAATTTTTCTGTACAATTTTTGTAAAATGGATTTTAAAACGCGTTTGTAAATAATATTAACTTTTTTTGTAAAAAAATTGTAAATTGTGTATTTTTAATTTTTGGTATTTGTATACATCATGTAAATTGCGCTTGTTGTCGCCAATAACTATTGCCATGCAAGTCAGTTTTTGTTAGAATTTTCTATCTAAAAAAGAGAAAATATTGAACACGTTTTTTTAATACAAAATATACATACTACCATATAAAATTAATACTTTGAAGATTGATGTTGAATAAATTGGTGTACGGTGAACTAAAATAAAAAAAAATATCAACATAATGTTTTAAATAGATCACAAAAATATACAATTGTTACCTGTTGTCATCATTTCCTATTTTGCTTAATTATTCTAGAAATAAAAAACGAGTTACATAATTTTAAACAAAAAATACTTTAAGATTTGGTTACCTACTATGCTTTTTTTGTTGTACATTTTTTTATTCATTTTACCCTTCGCGCGATGTTTACCGATCGAATGTTATTTTGTGACTAAAATATTCAAAGAAAGGCATAAAGTAAATTACACAAAAATCAACCCTCTATGTGCGTGAGAAAAAAATATTCGTGGATAGCATAAACAAAAAAATTCCGCAAGTAAAGAAGAAAGAAAAAAAACTGATGTTTTTATGGAAATTTTCCATTTGAAAAGGTCGGCATTGTTTTTTAAATTTTGCATGTCTTCTCTTGTCTCTATTTTGTTTCCTTTTTAATATATTTTTTTTTAAATTGAAAAAAAAAACTAATGAAGCGTAAATGAATATTAAAAATAATAAACATATTCATACTCATCAAAGCGCAGTTTTATCGTTAAAAAAATAATAATATATTTTTTTTTTATTTAGTTTTTTTTAATTTCCAAATATTTTAATAAAATAATTTTTTTTTTTAATTATAGTGTATAGGTTTTCTAGAGAAAAAAAAAACGAAATTTACTAACTAATATTGTAAAATTTACAAAATAATTATCAAAAGTTAGTACGATAATTTTTAAAAAATCAACTGAAAAAATTATTAAAAAATCAGTATAAAATTAATAGTTTGTAAAGCGAGTTTACTAAAAAGAATTACTAAAAATTGATTTTTTAGTAGAATTTAGTAAAAAACTAGTAAAGTTGAGATACAAACCACTTTACAAATTTTTTTACTAATGTATTTTTTTGAGTGTAGTAGTAGGAGTACTTAATGGACACTGTATAATTGGACAGATGGCCGTGCGTATGGGATTTTCTGATAGGGACTATTGTAGAAGTATGTGAAGCACTTGTCATGTGAATGTCCGGGTCTAATGAGAAGTCGCCTTAAGCATATGCGGCCAAGATTTTTCGATGAACTGAATTGTCTAAACGGTGTCTCATTGACGTCTGTAGCAGAATACCTTAGAGAATAGGGTAGTTTAAGAAGTAGAACTTTGTATCAGATGGGAAGTAAGAAAATAGAATTAAGGGAATCACAATGGGCCTTATCGCCTCCGAGTAAATTCTCAAAATGGCAAACGCCCATCCAACCTAACCTATCCCTGAGACCTTGGTGTGTGTTCGTTACACTGACATATGCTGTAGACTAATGCCGACTGTACAAGGAATCACACTATGCGTTACAGAAAATATTTAGTTCTCATTCGTATGTGGCAAAAGTCTTCCCGGTCAGCTACGATCCGTAAAGGTTTAAATTATATGTTCATAAACACAACATCCACTTTCCTTTTCATAACCTAATTTCGTAAGACCAAAATAATGCACTGCATTAGTTGGGGCATTTCCTGAGTGTTGGCACTAAATAAAAAAATCTGAAGTGAAGCCCAGATAACCCATTTAAGGATCGCGCAATGACAATAATCACAGTTTTTCTATTGCAATGTGTTTTTTAGTCGAATAGTACGAAGAACTCTAGGGCCGAACATCGGAGGTATTCTCTGTACATTCGTGATAAAGATAATATTATTTTAAGTCTTCAAAGCAGGATTACAGAAAATGATTCCCTACAGCTGAATTTGAAGCACCACTCTACCATCGAGTGAACGACTTTGACGCTTTTTCAGGGACGTATACTGTTTATCAGTCTATTATTGCTTTCACTGTCTTAAACAAACATGAAACTAACAAACTAATTGATCTGAAAACATTTGCGACAATGTAAAAGGTGTTTTCTTACCTTTGGAAAAACGACTTTGCATCACTTCATTTCAAAATAATGAGCTCGATTCGGGAGTACCCTTTTACCATTCACCAATTTTTTAAAAAATTGGTGATTGGTGAAAGAGTACTTTCGAATCGAGCACAATATGCATTAGGGCGGGTCGATTTTATAATCGCCCATGGCTCAGTGAAAATCGTATTCTAGGGATCAAAATAAGAAACTTTGCCAAAGGAACCATACCTTTTAAACGAATTCTACTACCCCCCAACTGTTGACTTTTGTCCCGTAGGGTCAAGTTTTGAAAAATCCCACTTTGACCCATTTAGAGTGCCCCAATCGAGTCCAAATGTATGACCGACCCCCACTAACTTTGGAGGGCCGATCCACCCATGCCAGTGGCACACCCCCTGGAACTTCCCTGGGGGGTTCCCCATACAAACATTTCAAAACTCCATTTTTGGCACTTTATTTTATTATTTTTTATTTATTTTTATTATTTTATTTATTTTTTCTCTTTAGAAATTTATTTAGTCAGAACATATGTAAATAAAAAAATTAATTTAACTTAGTAATAGAAAAGAAAATAAAAAAAAATTACTGTTTGAAGTCTTTTTTGCTTTCAAGTCTGGGCAATTTCGCACGGCTCTCTAATGTCGTCGCCATAACAGCCTCTACATTTTCCGGTATAACTCGTTTGGAAACGCTAGCCAGCAATTGAACGTGTCGTTCTGTTCCTATGTGTGATGGAATTTTTGGATCATTAATCGGTGGATCATCTTGATTTAAATATTCTTTCAAAGTATCGTATGGAATGCTTCGCGTGAATGGTGGTTCAAATACTTCGTTTATGTCATTCGTATTGATCATTTCCGTGTAACTTGTGCAATAAAAGTTTATATCTGGTTTTTTATGAGCTCTTAGTCCCGTTGGGTCGTCAACATCGGTTCGATAGCGTAGAATTATCTTGATAGCACAGTCGCGCTTTTCTTTGCTATCATCAAACAACATTGATAACAAGATATTTTCCGAATACGCATAATATGAATTATCTGTAATTACTTTATTGACAATTTTGCGTAAACGAGGTTCTAGAAATCTTGACCAACTAATGAATTTGAAAAATAATCTACTTCAGTACACGACAGAGCTGTAATACTTGATATGTAAGTACATTGGCACATAACATGTAATTATAAATTTAACCAGTATTCTTAAATTTGCATCTGGATTTTCCGTTGTCACATATAATCGTAATAGACTAGCGGCCTTGGTGAGCCACCGAGAATGTTTCTTTCACTCTCTCTTTATTCCATCGCTCTTGTCAGTGTAGAGGATGGTGGATTCATTGTAAACTTTTTGATTTGGAATGATTTTTTTTTAAATATTTTTTTTTATCTGAAATTAGCACTTCACACTTCGAGTTCTTCACAACGACTTAATGCATTCACAAAAACTGTTGCGTTATATATGGTCTACGAGACGAGGTAATAAGAATGAAATGGTAATTTCAGTTCTACCTGTAACCGATTTTGTTGTCAAAACTGCCCATAAAGTACTTACATGTAAATTAAACGTTAATCTGACCACAAATTCTGTTAAGCAAGTGCGCCTTTTATTACTTCTGGAAAATCCTTTATGATAATTTTATGCTTAATTCTTCCTGTAACCGATTTTGCTTAAGTAAGTTTACTACACTCATAGAAATATCTTAGTAGAAAAATTAGTAAACCCATTGTAGATCAAGTTTTACAGAATAATGCCGTATTCAACAAAAATTAATGTTGATGTCGTTGAATAATCAGTAAAGTTGAATCAACTCTTTACAACGCTTATACAGAATTCAATTGATAAAGCCAAAAAAGAAAAAAACAACCCTGTTCGTTCATTTTTGTATTATCAAGTTGGTAGCAATGCATTGCAATGTGAAATTTGTTTGTCTCTTATAAAATTATTTTATGTGTTTGTTTCTTATAAAAATATTTAATATTATAAAAATAAATAAAAATAGGATCTGATGATCAGATTCTGATCTGTAAATATTTGGTAAGTAATAAAATACATTGGTTACTTTTTGTATTCATACTATATTATATTTTTTTTTTAAGGTTTTTGATTTTCTGTCTTTAGAAAACTGGAGAATGGGTTACGAGTGCAAAACATAAATAAACGAAATGTGTGTGAAAATCTCATGTTGAAATATTGCAGCTTAAAAAGCCGGTGATAATTCTAAAAAATATTGTGATTTTTACTTAATAAAAGAATATTAACAAATAACAACAAGCTTTTTTTTATTAATAAAATTTCTTATATCAACAAAAATATGAGTTGAGTTTACAAAAAATACGAGTTGATTTACAAAAAAACGAGTTGATCAACTTTTACAAAAACTGACAATAATTTTTATTGAAATCAACATAAATATTTGTAGGGTCAAAATCAACAGGGATTTCTGTTGAATTTACAACGATTTTCTTTGGGAATACAATGATTTTTGGTTGAGTGTACATGCGGGTGGTGGCTTAAAAAACCCACACAACCTATTTTATGACCTGCAACAGAACGACACGTTCAATTGCTAGCTAGCGTTTCCAAACGAGTTATACCGGAAAATGTAGATTCTGTTATGGCGACGACATTAGAGAGCCGTGCGAATTTGTCTAGACTTGAAAGCAAAAAAGACTTCAAACAGTAATTTTTTTATACCCTCCACTCTAGTGATAGAGGGTATATGAACATTTCCATTTAACTTTTGATTTTTGGATTTAAAAAAAATAAAATTTTTTTTTGAAGGCACATCAAAATCGTTTTGTACACGTATTAACATACATTTAGTGAGTTCAAATCCGTTCGCGTGAAGAACTTTCACCTAACGGCGCAAAAGTTATGGCGGTTTGAAATTACAATTTTAAAAAAAATCTCAAAATTACAATTTTTATCAGAATTTAATAATCTTAACGTTTATAAATGTTGCATACTAACCCTTATTAAAATTTATTTAATTATATATATTTTGGTGGATATATATCAAAATATTAGCGGTTAAAGTATATTTTAATATCTTCATTTCCACTATTTTGCGTAAATTTAAGTTCTATGTAGTTTAAACATTTAAGGAAACTATTTTCTGAATTCTGTAAAGAATTTGCTATGTAGTTAAGAAAACTTTATGAAATTATCTCCAATAGTGCAAAAATTACAGTAGTTTAAAAATTAATGTTTCTCAATATTATATTTCACAATAAAACAAAGTGTTGATTTTTTAAAGAACAAAAAATCCCAAATCTTCAAAATTTATGAATGCCGCTCAGTTTTGTGATTAAGCTTCATAGGCACTAGCACTTGCCATTTATATAAATTAATTTCTATTAGCGGTTTGGGTGTGCCCTGGCGGTTTATGTAGAGACAAAATTGGCGCGTTTTCAGCGATTTACGTGAAAACTAAAGATGATGGACCAAATTAAAGGCCATATTCAGGTTTAGCACCTTAAAATTAGTTAAAAAGCTTGTGCATTATTCAAAATTGTAAATTTTTTAAAGAGATGAAATTTCTGATTAATGAAATTTTGAGAGATGCATAAAATCCACAATCTTCAACATTTATGAATGCCGCTCAGTTTTGGGATAAAGCTTCGTAAGTACTATCAATTACCATTTATAGAAGTTAATTTCTATTAGCGGTTTGGGTGTGCCCTGGCGGTTTATCTGGAGACAAAATTGGGGCGTTTTCAGCGATTTACGTGAAAATTAAAGATGATGGACCAAATTAAAGGCCATATTCAGGTTTAGCACCTTCAAATTAGTTAAAAAGCTTGTGCATTATGCAAAATTGTAAATTTTTTAAAGAGATGAAATTTCTGATTAATGAAATTTTGAGAGATGCATAAAATCCACAATCTTCAAAATTTATGAATGCCGCTCAGTTTTGGGATAAAGCTTCATAAGTACTATCAATTACCATTTATAGAAATTAATTTCTATTAACGGTTTGGGTGTGCCCTGGCGGTTTATCTGGAGACAAAATTGGCGCGTCTTCAGCGTACAGTTACATTAAGTCCCAATTTTTGCACACGATCCATAATACGCATAACAAGCAATCGTCTGACAAGTATATTTTAAATCTAAATTCTTTTCACGTGAAAATACAAGCAAAACTTTAAAATCGTGAAATGTCAGATTTTTGCAAAATTTTTGCTAATCAAAATTTTAACACGCTATATCGATTTTATTATAAAAACTCAAAAAATATTTGGATCACGCGAAGTGCTGGGCACTTTTAAATAATATTGCGAATTTGCCGTGCAAAAAGGTGGATTTTTGATGACTTTCACGTTTTGTCTCTCAACCTTTGTCTAGCTAGTACTCCACTCCCATTGAGGGCACATTCATGGGACCGGTTTTAAATTGTAGGGAATTATGACAGCTATCATTTTGCGTATCAGATTTTAAAAAGTATGAAGCGGCGCAAATTTCCTGATCAAAAAACGACGAAAAATTGAAAATGAAGAAATTTTAATTTCAAACCGTTACCACTAAATAACTTTTTTAATATTGATGGCACATCAAATTCATAAAAACATCTTTTTTGAACAAGTGTAGGGACCATATATTTTAAATCTTCGAAGAATACGTTGGACGGCGCAAGTACAATAGGCCAAAGAGTACATAATTTTTATGAAATTTCAATCGACTTTTCCACATTTCTGAAGTTTGATTGTCGCTAACTACCGCAAATTAAGATTTTTTGCCTTAAAAGCTTGTAAGCTAATTGCATTAGAAGTCCTTTATGCATTTCTATCAGTAGATAGCCATTTCAATGCAAATAAAAAAAGTTTTTGCCAAAAAACCAAAATTTCAAACAAATGAAAAGTTAAATGGAAATGTCCATATATAAGTTTGTCATTCCGTTTGTAACACCTCGAAATATTGGTCTAGGACCCCATAAAGTATATATATTCATGATCCTCGATCGATTTTAAGACGATCTAGCGATGTCCGTCCGTCCGTCCGTCCGTCCGTCCGTCTGTCCGTCTGTCTGTCTGTTGAAAACACGCTAACTTTTGAAAGACTTTACGGAGGCTCCTGAAATTTGGCATATATGTTGGGAATTTACCTGGTCAGGTTGGTATTGCAATCCAGCGAAATCGGTCCAGTGGTTCAAAAGTTATGAGCAAAAGACTGAATCGGCAAGGGTTTTTCGTGAATTTATGAGATAAAAAGCACTATAACTTTCGAAAATCAATTCCGAGGATGCTGAAGCTTGGCATATATGTTTTTCGTTCCTCCAGCCTAGCTCGTATTGAATTTCACCCAAATCGGTCCAGTGGTTCAAAACCGTGAATATCAGATTAGCTTCACCTTAAATTCGCGTGGTGAAAACCAGTTAAACCTCTTTAAAACCCATTGGTAAGTCACAAAAATATTTTAAAACGTATTTTTGTCACTCAAAAATATTTTTATACCAAAACAAAAAAAAAATACACTCGAAAAAAATTTTACACTCAAAAAAAATTTTACACCCAAAAAAAAAATTCGTAAATTTTTTTTTGAATGTAAAATTCGAAAAAATTTTACAATCAAAAAAAATTTTACACTCAAAAAAAAATTAGTAATTTTTTTTTTGAATGTAAAATTCGAAAAAATTTTACACTCCAAAAAAAATTTACACTCAAAAAAAAATTTACACTCAAAAAAAAATTTGTATTTTATTTTTTTTTTTCAAAAATTACTAAAAAAAATTTTTTACACAAAATAAAATATTTCTAATCATAACTGTTATTTTTTTTACGTTAGAAAATACTATCACTTAAAATGGGCATTGTGGAGGGTATTCATAGATTCGGCCAAGTCGAATTTAATTTTTCTACTTGTTTTTATTTTCTTTTCTATTACTAAGTTAAATTAATTTTTTTTTTATTTACATACATATGTTCCGACTAAATAAATTTCTAAAGAGAAAAAATAAATAAAATAATAAAAATAAATAAAATATATAAAAAATAATAAAATAAAGTGCCAAAAATGGTGATTTTTTGAAATGTTTGTATGGGGAACCCCCCAGGGGAGTTCCAGGGGGTGTGCCACTGGCATGGGTGGATCGGCCCTCCAAAGTTAGTGGGGATCGGTCATACATTTGGACTCGATTGGGGCACTCTAAATGGGTCAAAGTGCCAAAAATGGTGATTTTTTGAAATGTTTGTATGGGGAACCCCCAGGGGAGTTCCAGGGGGTGTGCCACTGGCATGGGTGGATCGGCCCTCCAAAGTTAGTGGGGGTCGGTCATACATTTGGACTTGATTGGGGCACTCTAAATAGGTCAAAGTAGGATTTTTCAAAACTTGACCCTACGCACTGTGGTTCCAAATTCAAATCTAGGTGGACAAAAGTCAAAAAAGTTTGAACCTCTAAATTAAAAAATGGTAGGTGTTTTAAATAGCTAACAACATGCCTAGACTAGACGCAAAATATTTTGATTAAATAAGGGGTTTAACTTTGTCCCCGCAGCACTAGAACATCAATGTTTGTTCACGAAAATGTTTGTAATTAAAAACTAAGCAAATCAATACAAAACTAAGTAGCTTATACCAAGTGAATTATTTGCAGGAGATTGCCGTGAATTGTTTTTTTATAGCCATGGGTATATACTTATCAAACAAATTTTCATGGGTTCGAAATTGTTTCGCGATTTCTTAATATCGGTTTTTGAAGTTAGGGTCATAATTAAAAAAAAAAAAAAATAGATTTTCAATATTTCAAAGCTTGCCAAAAAAAACCGCTCCAAGTTGCGGGCAAGCCACTATATACATCTCTTAAAGTAACTATCAGAGAGTATGTTTCATCTTTCATCTCATCCAGCGGCGTCCAGCTGCATTTTTTATAGCGTTTTTAAAAAAGTAATTTTTTCTGCAATTTGTATAACTCTCAAGAAAATGCTTATAATATTCAGGATCTTCTGCACATATTTTTGCAACAAATACCTCTACAAAATTTTCCATAATTGTTATATCACATATTTTTCTTTTCCCGCCACTCTAGAAGCACAAAAAGGATTTAATTCGAACATTCTAAAAAAACTACACATTAAAAGTAATTCGACATAGCTGGGCTTTACTGTAATGCTCAGAAAAGCTTTTTATATCATTTTTAAATACTTCCTTTAAATTTAGTGCCCTAAAGTAGCAAAAAGTAATTTACTTTTTCCAGTTGTAGCGAAAAGTCCAATTAAGTTGAAGCTATTTTAGTGAAACCCACTGTATTTTCAAAGATATTGAAGCTACAATTTTTTAAATCATTTTTTTGAAATCAGCGACCCCAAAAACATAAAATATCATGGTTTTGGAATTGGAAACACAGTGCTACGGGACAAAAGTCGACAGTTGGGGGGTAGTAGAATTCGTTTTAGAGGTATGGTTCCTTCGGCAAAGTTTCTTATTTTGATCCCTAGAATACGATTTTCACTGAACAATGGGCGATTTTTTTTTCCTCCCCACAAATCGACCCGGCCTAATATGCATGCTATACTATCAAGGGTCAACAAGAAATTGAGAAGAAAATATCTTTTTCCTTAGTTATGTGGTAATAAATACAACCCGAAAATTTATCGGTTAGCGATTTTTCTGTAGTGGGAATCCAGAAAACTTGTTGTTTTCAATTAACAAGTACATTAATACTCGATACTTTTACAATCCTAATCTATACACACAAAAAATTATTGGCTAAAAATTTTCAATTAAATCTATTGATCAACAAAATTTAAATGAGTCAATCAATGTTTTGATCAACATTTTTGTTATTTTTTGTTACAAATTTTCAACATACCAGATTTTTTTTTTCGCTTTAATTTATTTGAATAGATTAATTCAAAAATATACAAAATAATCGGGCTTTACTTTTTTTATTGTTGGCAACATATAGGAAAGCAAAAAAGATGAATTTTTTGATAATTTTTTCATAAGCTAACAATTCATTTGTTAAATCAATCATTATTTTGATTGACTTTAAATAAAAAATTGATGAAATTTTTGATCAAAATCGAAAAAATGTTTGATTGAAAAAATTTTCAATCAATCACCTACAATTTGATGATTGGTATAACAATTTTTTTAATTGGAGGAATTTCAATCAAAAAATTGATTGAATCCGCGTTTTTGTTGATTGAAATTCGTTTCAAATTTTTTCTGTGTACCCTTTCGTCTTTAAAAATAGCTAATAGAATTTTTCTGAAAAAAAATTATATATTCAAATAATCACTGTCAAAAAAGTGGTCTCATGTTAAAAATGGGTTAAATAATTGTTTCTTAACATTTATGTAATGTTAGATTTAGATGTACGATGGATGAGTACGTGTGGCATGACAGGTACATTATCTCTAACACGTAAATACACAAAATCCTTAAAATATTGTCACTCTGGTAAAACACCATTCAAGTTAAATGTGTTGAAAACATGCAATAACAAAATAAAAACAAAAACAAAATATAATTGAATATTTATGATTTATTATAATTGCGATTGTTTTGTAAGCAAGAATATGGTATTGTTGGTACACAGAAAAAAATATGGAGGAAACAAATTTGAGTAATCACTTGTTTAATTTTTTAAAAAAAATTTGAGTAATTTTTTAATTGACGCAATTAAAAATTTACTCAAAAATTGAAAATAAAATTTGAGTAAATAATTTAATAAAAATTTAATATTTTTTTTATTTATTTTTTTTTCTCTTGGTGTTTTGAATTCTCATTTAGTTTATTGTTTTTTGTATATGTATATGAAAGTTTGAAATCATCTTTATAAAATTTTACTTTGTCTTGAAGACATAAGTATATTTGGTAAAGTTTGTAAAAGCAATTTTTTTGGAAAAAAAAATTAGAAACTTTTTAAACTTTTTAAAAAAATAATTTGATACATTTTGAGTAAATTTTTACTTGACACAATTAAAGAGTTACTTAAAAATATTAAAAAATTTTAAGTAAAGATTTAATTGTGTGAATTAATAATTTACTCAAATTTTTTATTAAGCATTTAATAATTTTTTATTAAAAGTTTACTCAATACTATTAAATCGTTTACTGGTGGAAAATTGAGTAATTTTTTACTCAATAGTATTAAAAATTTACTCAAAATTTTTTTTTATTTTTTTCTGTGTACGGTACGTACTCCTACATACAAAATAATCTTCATGACTACTGACATAAACCTAAAAGGAGTGACAGTTTTCCTTTGTTTGTACATAAATCAATAACAATTCAGAATTTTTTATAACAAAATAATTGAATTGTAAAGACTAAAGTTAATATTGTCGTCGTATTTATATTAAATTTGAGCTATCAGCTAATCGGATGAAAATGGGGTTTTGATTGCGAAATAATAAATGGCATGAGCGTCATCAATGCTATTTTGTTTTTTTGCAAAACTAGAATGCAAACAACTTATTTTTAAAACAAAATG
Organism: Pegoplata infirma; assembly: GCA_963921195.1. Lineage (NCBI taxonomy): Eukaryota > Metazoa > Arthropoda > Insecta > Diptera > Anthomyiidae > Pegoplata > Pegoplata infirma. The sequence continues at coordinate 172,666,444 of OY992539.1, forward strand.
GCAAAATAATTTAATTTTGAAAAATAATTTTAAAAAATTTTGGCGGAAAAAAAATTTTTGGTGAAAAAATTAGGATCGATTTTTTCTAAGTTTAAACAATAAAAATTTAAAAAATGGTCCAAAAGTTCTTATTCGGTTATCAACTAATTTTTCGAACAGCCCAAACAAAAAATTTAATTTTTTAAATGCAGCAGAAAAAATTCGCATTTCTGACCTAAAATTCGTTTGACCACCAATTCTTTGTAAACATAGAAATGCATGGCCGACCCCCATTAATTCCCGCTTAAAATTTTTTTCAGAAAATACCTACCCCCTTAATCCACTTCTTAATGGGTCTCCCATACTAAATTAATTTTTTTTCAAAATAATGGGCGAATTTTTAACAAGAAAATTTTCAATATGCAATAAAATTTTTGTTTTTGAGCAAATTGTAATCAAATTTAAAATTTATATTGGCCTAACTATAGCAAATGTAAACACAAAACAAAATATAAAGATTTGATGAAAGGAATCCCCCAATTCCCAATTTGTTTGTTAACAATTTCAAAAAAAACACAATTTTTTAATTTTTTGCTGCCACGCGTATATTAAAGGCGGTGATTATTAGCTAATTATGTTGTAAGCTACTTACATATTAAATAATCTATGTTTGCTTTGGTAGGCCCAGCAGAGGCGTGCATTTTTTCCCAGGGGGGTAAAGTTTATGTTTGTGTTAAAAATGGGTCAACTTTCGGTGAGGCTGGGGAGCTCAAAATAATAAATTTTGACACGCTATTTTTTTTTTATTTGAGTAAATTTTTAATACTATTAAGTAAAAAATTACTCAATTTTGCACCAGTAAACGATTTAATAGTATTGAGTAAATTTTTAATAAAAATTTGTTAAATGTTTGAAAAAAAAAATTTGAGTAAATTTTTAATTGACACAATTAAAAATTTACACAAAATTTATCTATTTATTTTTTTAAAAAAAAAAAAGTGTTAAAATTTTTTACAAAAAAAAAAACAAAGAACTTGTTTTTTCAAACTTTACTAAACATATTTATGTCTCAAAAACACAGGAAAATTTTATAAAGACTATTACAAACTTTCATATACATACACAAAAAACTATAAACTAATCGAGAATTCAAAAAACTATGAGAGTTTGAAAAAAAAAATTAAAAAAAACTATTAAATTTTTATTAAATTATTTACTTAAATTGTTTTTAAAATTTTTAACTAAATTTTTAATTGTGTCAATTAAAAAATTACTCAATTTTTGTTTTTAAATTTGTTTCCTCCATATATTTTTCTGTGTATTGCCTTTCAGATCAATCGAAAAAATTGACATGTTCTGAACGATACTTTTAGATGGAAGCAAAAGAGTGATGGTACACAGAAAAAAATATGGAGGAAACAAATTTGAGTAATCACTTGTTTAAATCAAAAACAAAAATTGAGTAATTTTTTAATTGACGCAATTAAAAATTTACTTAAAAATTTTAAAATCAATTTAAGTAAATAATTTAATAAAAATTGAATATTTTTTATTTGTTTTTTAAACTCTCATAGTTTTTTGAATTCTCGTATAGTTTATAGTTTTTTGTGTATGTATATGAAAGTTTGTAATCGTCTTTATAAAACTTTCCTATGTTTTTGAGACATATATATGTTTGAAAAAACAATTTTTTTTTTGTTTTTTTAAACTTTTAAACTTTAAAAAAAATAAATAGATAAATTTTGAGTAAATGTTTAATTGTGTCAATTAAAAATTTACTCAAATTTTTTTTTTTCAAACATTTAATAAATTTTTATTAAAAATTTACTCAAAACTATTAAATTGTTTACTGGTGCAAAATTGAGTAATTTTTTACTCAATAGTATTAAAAATTTACTCAAATATTTTTTTATTTTTTTCTGTGTACTTGCTGGGCAAAAAATCAAAATTTTTTTTGGATTTTTTTAAAGTTTAAAATGGTGTAACTTTTTAACAAAAAAAGATATTTTATTCGTTATAGTTTTAAAATATTAAAAATTTATCTAGATTACTAAGAATTTAAGTTTGAAAAAAATTGTACGCGAGGGGACCAACCTATTCCCGAAAAAATGGACAATGATCGGAAAAAAATAAAATTCGCTTTAAATTTTTTTATAAAAATCGGATAATAAACAACAAATTGGCAATCACTTAAAACTAGAGATGGGCAAATGAGCAGATTAGAGCGTGATTACCCGTGATCGCGTGATCACCCGTGAATGTGACTGAATTCATTTTTACTCAAGTGACTGTGAGTGAGTGTGAGTGGAGAAAAAAATTGCGTGAGTGAGTTTGCGTTAGTAAGACTTTTGCGTGAGTCGATTTTTTGCGTGAGTTTGCGTGATTTTTTTTCTCTTTATATTTCTTTTCGTACCAAAAAAAGCTACAAAAAAATGTAAATATTGGCTTAACTTAAGATTTTGTCCCGAAACAAGCAAAGAAAAATGTAAAATTTCGCTGAACTTTAAAGTTTGCTGAAAATTTTGAAAGATTTTTGAAATTTTAGTTTTTGAAACTTTTTTTTGTATAAATAAGAGTTTCGTGAGTGTGAGTCAACGTGAGTGTGAGTGAAGCTTGCGTAAGTGCACGTGAGTGTGAGTTGTATCTAATTTACTCACGTGATTGTAAGTGAGTGTGAGTAGAAAAAATATGCTCGTGAGTGAGTGTGCGTGAGTCAAAAATCAGTCACGCGCCCACTTTAGAGGCCCCTGGCGACGCCCTTATTGTGGTGTCCTCCGAAATTACGTTACCTATAACCGGTAAAAATTTTACTGCAATCGGTCTAGTACTTACTGAATGGCCGAATTATTTCCAAAAAAAAATGTAGTATTATAAATAGGGTTCGGACTTTTATGCAGTTAAAATCGCGTTTTATGCGCATAAAACATGCAAAAAAATAGAAAAATATGCGCTAAAAATGTAAAAAATATGCACTTAATTTTTTTTTTTTAAAACATTAATTAAGGATAAAAAATAAAATTAACAAAAAAAAAACAAAAAAGAACATAAAAATTAAGACATAAAAATTAAGTCTTATAAACGAAAATAAGGTACAATAAACACAAAAGTTCAAGTTCAAATAAAGTAAAACACAAAATTATAAAAGTAAAAAAAAAACAAATTTTTTTGAGCAAATTTGTAATACTATTGAGAAAAAAACTACTCAGTTTTGCACCAGTAAACGATTTAAAAGTATTTAGTAAACTTTTAATAAAAATTTATTAAATGTATACCAAAAATTTTTAGTAAATTTTATTTCACACAATTAAAAATTTACTCAAAATTTTTTGTTTTTTTTAATAACGTTTTTATTTGTGTCAAGTAAAAATTTACTCAAAATTTATCAATTTTTTTTAAAAAAGATTGAAAATGTTTCACATTTTTTTTTACAAAAAAAATATTTTTTTTTATCTTTTACCAAAAACATTTAAGACATTGGAAAATTTCATAACGATGATTTCAAACTTTGATTTACTTAAACAAAAAACTATAAACTAAAAGAGAATTGAAAAAAAACTAAGAGAAAAAAATTAAATTAAAAAAAAAAAAAAATTATAAAATTTTTATTAAATTATTTAAAGTCCATGAAGATAAATTCGATTTTACGTAAGAGTTAAATTCGAAATGACGTAACAACATGAAGATAAATTCGATTTAACGTAAAAGTTAAATTCGATATGACGGAACAACTTGGTGATATATTTAATAGTTAAATTCGATTTCAGGTAAAAGTGTGAAGAAAAATCGTAAAAATTGTTTTAAATGTTCTGTGAAAGGGGAATTGTAGTAGAAGGCAAAAGTAAAAAATCCTCTCAAGAAATGTAAGGGCACAAAAACTTAAATAACCGAAACCTGAAAAAGAATATACATATTCTGTGAATGAAATATTGTAGTACAGGGCAAAAGTAATGATTCTCATAAATTTTATTGACGCAGGTCTTTCCTGTGGCTCACAGTGGGCCAAATCCTCTCCTGAAATGTTAGGGCACAAAAAATTTAATAACCAAAGCCTAAAAAAGTATATACATTTTCTGTTAATGGAGAATTGTAACAGAGGACAAAAGTAATAATTCCTATAAATTTTATTGACGCAGGTCTTTCCTTTTGTTCACATTGGGCCAAATCCTCTCCAGAAATGTTAGGGCACAAAAAATTTAATAACCAAAGCCTGAAAAAGAATATACATATTCTGTGAATGAAGAATTATATTAGAGGGCAGAAGTAATAATTCCTATAAATTTGATTGACGCAGGTCTTTCCGTTTGCTCACAGTGGGCCAAATCCTCTCCAGAAATGCAAGGGCATAAAAAAAATAACCAAAGCCTAACAAAGAATATACATATTCTGCGAATGAAGAATTGTAGTAGAGTGCCGAAGTAATGTTTCCTTTAAATTTTATTGACGCAGGTCTTTCCTGTGCATCACAGTGGGACAAATCCTCTCCAGAAATGCAAGGGCACAAAAAATTAAATAATCAAAGCCTGAAAAAGAATATGCATATTCTGTGAATGGAGAATTGTAAAAGAGGACAAAAGTAATAATCTCTACAAATTTTATTGACGCAGGTCTTTCCTGTGGCTCACAGTGGGCCAAATCCTCTCCAGAAATGCAAGGGCACAAAAAATTAAATAACCAAAGCCTGAAAAAGAATATGCATATTCTGGTAATGGAGAATTGTAACAGAGGATAAAAGTAATAATTCCTATAAATTTTATTTTTTTTTTTTTTTTTTTAACGTTTATTAATTCATAATATTGTACAAACTTAAACTATAATAAACACTAGTTAACAATATTAATTTTTACACATTTATACAAAGTCCCAAAAACGAGCTCTCGAGTATTATTAGTATGGCTTAGATTTAGATTTTCAAAAAAAATATTTAGATTTTGTACTTCAAATGAAGAAGATATATATTTTATATAATATTTGATTGTAATGAAAAAAATTGTTTAAAAACATTACATTTATATGGCAACTGTTAAAAACTATGGTCGAAAAGTAAAAAAAAGGAAGAAAAAATATAATGGGGCATTCCATGCCAAATCACTCACTTTTAGGCCCGACCCCCTTCGATTAATTTTATTTTTGGATATGTTTTAGTACGTATTAAATGCAACTTCCAGCCAAATTTTCAGCCTTTTATACCAAGGTGGTGTTGAGTAATCAATTTTTCAATATGGCGATTTTTTCCAAAAAATGAAAAAAATTAAATTTTCAATCAATTTTGACCAGTAAAAAATATAGATATATTAAAAAAAGATGGACAACATTTTGTTGGTAGTTAAATGTAGTTTTAGAAAAAAAAATATGAAAAATTATTCGAAGTAATTATCACTTGTTTTTTATCGTATAAAAATTAAAATCGACTTTTTGAAAAAGTCCGAAACCTTCGATTTTTTTTTTTAAATGTCAAAAAATTCTACTCTAAATTACGCAACTTTTAAGTCATAATTCGAGATGTGATCGTAATTCGTTCTATTTTTATTCAAATTTTGAAAATTGCACTTTTTTTTTTTTTGACTCTGGTTTATTTTATATGGTGCTCCAAAAAAAATAATTTGGTAAATATTGACCGTAACTTCCCCTAGATATATTAACTTGGGTGTAAAAATACGTCTCAGAAAATTTTAGGATGATCGGACATGGGTAAGGCGTGCCGCATCGGCTTTGAAGTTTGAAAATCGGATTACAAGGGAAAATATGCATTTTTTTCTGTTTTCTTAATTTTTTTGGTATTTTAAGTTAATTTTGAATTCAAATGGTTACAAAATTGAAATGTAGAGTAAAATTTCTCTCTATTAAGGTCATAAAAACCGCAATCGGTTTAAAAGCAGCCAAGTTATTACAACTTCCCCAGGCATCTAACGTGTGGCAGACAACTTGATTAATCAATACAATCCGATTTTTGAAATTCATTGAAATTTTCTACTGTAATAACATTTTTTTATTCTTCAAGTTCAAATGTTATTAGATGACAAGTATTTTTCATATTGTGTTTTGCTAACATTTTTTAAATTAGTGCTAAAAATGCCTGCATTTTCCACACCCTTTTGAAATCTCTATTTTAAAAAAAAAAATATTTTTTTTGTTTTAAAATTTGGAAAAGTCAAAAAAATATTACACTGAAACATGAATAATGAAAAAATGTTATTACAGTAGAAAATTTCAATAAATTTAAAAAAAGGGCCTCGTATTTTTAAATCAAGTTGTATGGCACACGCTAGATGCCTGGGGAAGTTGTAATAACTTGGCTGATTTTCAACCGATTTTAGTTTTTAGTACCTTATTAGAAAGGCATTTTACTCCACATCATAATTCTGTAATCACTTGAATTAAAACTTAACTTAAAATACCAAAGAAATTGCGAAAACAGAAAAAAATTCATATTTTTCCTTGTAATCCGTTTTTTAAACTTCAAGGACCATGCTAAGCGCCTTACACATGTCCGATCGTCCCAAATTTTTGTGAGACGTATATCTACCTCCAAATGAATATATTTAGGGTAAGTTAGGGTCAGTATCTACCAATTTTTTTTTTTTTTGGAGCTCCATATAAAATAAATCAGAGCCAAAACATAAAAGGTGCAATTTTAAAAATTAAAAAAAAAATAGAAAGAATTGTGATCACATCTCGATTTATGGCTTAAAAGTTGCATAATTTAGAGTAGAATTCTTATAGTTTTTTACAAAAAAATCGAAGGTTTCGGACTTTTTCAAAAAGTCGATTTTAATTTTTAAACGTCAAAAAATAAGTGATAATTACTTCGAATAATTTTTTCACATTTTTTTTCTAAAACTACATTTAAATACCAACAAAACGTTGTCCAACTTTTTTTAAAATATCTATATTTTTTACTGGTCAAAATTGATTGAAAATTTAAATTTTTTAATTTTTTGGAAAAAATCGCCATTTTGAAAAATTGATTACTCAACACCACCTTGGTATAAAAGGCTGAAAATTTGGCTGCAAGTTGCATTTAATACGTACTAAAACATATCCAAAAATAAAATTAATCGAAGGGGGTCGGGCCTAAAAGTGAGTGATTTGGCATGGAATGCCCCAATAGATTATTCATTTAGCCACCAAAATTTTTTGGTTTTCGAACACTGTAAACTACAAAAATCTCTATTAGAAATACTTGTGTCGTGACGTAAATTATAATTATTTGTTTCATTGCAATTTACTGCTTTAATATTGGCCCGTCTAAAATTATGATAAAAGACTGGTATGCCATTTTGGTTTTGTATAACCCCTATTTTATCGAGATATAAAAATGCCTCAGGTGGAACAAATCCTTTTTGCAATGTCGCATGTATATATTCTTCATTTGTATAGTACGGTGCCATTATCAAATTATTTTCATTACATTTAGTACATCTTAAAATATTATTTCTAATTAAGTTTATAATAAAATTATCTATTCTTATAATATTTGAAGCGTTATATAATTTTTTATTAGATATATACTTTAAAAAATTGCTGTTTGGAGATCTATGTAACGAAGTGCAAGCTCTTAAACATTTTCGTTCGAAAACCCGTATCTTTTCCATGTAAGAAGGTGAAACATTAAACCATATTGGACTCCCGTATGTTATGACTGGTCTAATCAAGGATTGGTACATAATTATTTTGACTCTAGATTTTATGTATTTTGAATAGAACAACGATTTATATACAAAGAATGCCTTTCTAGCTTTGTTTAGTATTTCCTTAACATGGTAATTGAAATATAAAAAATTATCTAAGTAAATACCTAAGTATTTAACTACTTTTTTGTTGGGTATATCCATATTGGATAAATTAGATTTAATTCCAAATTCTTTCCAATTTTTCTTTATATTACTATTGCATTTATCAACTGGAGGTCTAAAAAGAATTGTTTCACATTTTTTTATATTAATTGTCATATTCCAATCAATAGTAAACTTTTCCACAATATTAAACAAGTCTTGAAGTTTTTCATTGATTTTTTCGATTGTTTTATCTGCGTGATATATAATAATATCATCTGCAAAAGAGATAATATTCTCTATTTTACTCAAAAGGTCAAGAATAAATATATTAAAAAGAATGGGAGAGAGAAAGAGATAATATTCTCTATTTTACTCAAAAGGTCAAGAATAAATATATTAAAAAGAATGGGAGAGTTAACAGTTCCCTGTTGTAATCCATTTACGATTTTAAATAATTTTCTGCTTTTGTGATTTTGATGTATTATTGTAAAAGATTTGTCACAAATCATATTATAGATCAGTATGATTTGATTTATGGGAAATTTATATTGATTTATAGGAAACATTACTTCTGCACTCTTATATAATTTTTCATTCACAGAATATGCATATTCTTTTTCAGGCATTGGTTATTAAATTTTTTGTGCCCTTGCATTTCTGGAGAGGATTTGGCCCACTGTGAGCCACAGGAAAGACCTGCGTCAATAAAATTTATAGGATACATTACTTCTGCACTCTACTCTAATTCTTCATTCACAGAATATGCATATTCTTTTTCAGGCTTTGATTATTTAATTTTTTGTGCCCTTGCATTTCTGGAGAGGATTTGGCCCACTGTGAGCCACAGGAAAGACCTGCGTCAATAAAATTTATAGGAATTATTACTTTTGTCCTCTGTTACAATTCTCTATTAACAGAAAATGTATATACTTTTTTAGGCTTTGGTTATTAAATTTTTTGTGCCTTTACATTTCTGGAGAGGATTTGGCCCACTGTGAGCCACAGGAAAGACCTGCGTCAATAAAATTTATAGGATACATTACTTCTGCACTCTACTCTAATTCTTCATTCACAGAATATGCATATTCTTTTTCAGGCATTGGTTATTAAATTTTTTGTGCCCTTACTTTTCTGGGGAGGATTTGGCCCAATGTGAACAAAAGGAAAGACCTGCGTCAATAAAATTTATAGGAATTATTACTTTTATCCTCTGTTACAATTCTCCATTAACAGAATATGCATATTCTTTTTCAGGCTTTGGTTATTTAATTTTTTGTGCCCTTGAATTTCTGGAGAGGATTTGGCCCACTGTGAGCCACAGGAAAGACCTGCGTCAATAAAATTTGTAGAAATTATTACTTTTGTCCTCTGTTACAATTCTCCATTCACAGAAAGTGTATATACTTTTTCAGCTTTGGTTATTCAATTTTTTGTGCCCTTACATTTCTGGAGAGGATTTGGCCCACTGTGAGCCACAGGAAAGACCTGCGTCAATAAAATTTATAGGATACATTACTTCTGCACTCTACTCTAATTCTTCATTCACAGAATATGCATATTCTTTTTCAGGAATTGGTTATTAAATTTTTTGTTCCCTTGCATTTCTGGAGAGGATTTGGCCCACTGTGAGCCACAGGAAAGACCTGCGTCAATAAAATTTATTGGAATTATTACTTTTGTCCTCTGTTACAATTCTCTATTAACAGAATATGTATATACTTTTTTTGGTTTTGGTTATTAAATTTTTTGTGCCTTTACATTTCTGGAGAGGATTTGGCCCACTGTGAGCCACAGGAAAGACCTGCGTCAATAAAATTTATAGGATACATTACTTCTGCACTCTACTCTAATTCTTCATTCACAGAATATGCATATTCTTTTTCAGGCTTTGATTATTTAATTTTTTGTGCCCTTGCATTTCTGGAGAGGATTTGGCCCACTGTGAGCCACAGGAAAGACCTGCGTCAATAAAATTTATAGGAATTATTACTTTTGTCCTCTGTTACAATTCTCTATTAACAGAAAATGTATATACTTTTTTAGGCTTTGGTTATTAAATTTTTTGTGCCTTTACATTTCTGGAGAGGATTTGGCCCACTGTGAGCCACAGGAAAGACCTGCGTCAATAAAATTTATACGATACATTACTTCGGCACTCTAGTACAATTCTTCATTCGCAGAATATGTATATTCTTTTTTAGGCTTTGGTTATTTTTTTTATGCCCTTGCCACAGACTAATACAGACTCGACAAAAGTGACAGGTGTCAAAAAAGTTTTCTTTAACCATATGGTTAATATTTTCAAATTATTCTACGAATTAGGTTAGAAGGAGAAAACTGATATAACGCGCCATAAGAAAAATGGATGCCAGATCGGTTTTTGTTGTTTCACTCACTCCTAAGTCGTAGAAAGTGTTGCCATGTTAGCGTAAAACGGACTAAAAACCGCTGTGTTTTATCCTAAAATCGCTTAGTTTTTCCCCATTTTTTCTTATAAAACTCTACTGTCGAGTCTGTATTTAGTCTGTGCCCTTGCATTTCTGGAGAGGATTTGGCCCACTGTGAGCAAACGGAAAGACCTGCGTCAATCAAATTTATAGGAATTATTACTTCTGCCCTCTAATATAATTCTTCATTCACAGAATATGTATATTCTTTTTCAGGCTTTGGTTATTAAATTTTTTGTGCCCTAACATTTCTGGAGAGGATTTGGCCCAATGTGAACAAAAGGAAAGACCTGCGTCAATAAAATTTATAGGAATTATTACTTTTGTCCTCTGTTACAATTCTCCATTAACAGAAAATGTATATACTTTTTTAGGCTTTGGTTATTAAATTTTTTGTGCCCTAACATTTCAGGAGAGGATTTGGCCCACTGTGAGCCACAGGAAAGACCTGCGTCAATAAAATTTATGAGAATCATTACTTTTGCCCTGTACTACAATATTTCATTCACAGAATATGTATATTCTTTTTCAGGTTTCGGTTATTTAAGTTTTTGTGCCCTTACATTTCTTGAGAGGATTTTTTACTTTTGCCTTCTACTACAATTCCCCTTTCACAGAACATTTAAAACAATTTTTACGATTTTTCTTCACACTTTTACCTGAAATCGAATTTAACTATTAAATATATCACCAAGTTGTTCCGTCATATCGAATTTAACTTTTACGTTAAATCGAATTTATCTTCATGTTGTTACGTCATTTCGAATTTAACTCTTACGTAAAATCGAATTTATCTTCATGGACTTAATTATTTACTCAATTTTTTTTTTTAACTTTTAAGTAAATTTTTAATTGTGTCAGTTAAAAAAATACGCAATTTTTGTTTTTAAATTTAAACAAGTGATTACTCAATATTTTTTTCCCATATTTTCTTCTGTGTACTTTAACGCATACATTATAAAATAAAAAATATATACAGCAATGTAAAAATATCATAAAATATAAAAAAAAACACTTTTTTTCAAAATATGCGACAAAAATATGTAATATCAGCAATATATGCAAAAATATGCATTAAAAGCAAAATATGCAAAAATATGCACTAACAAATCAATGCCATTTAACTGCAAATTTCTTGATTCGCAAAGATATTTAGTTTTTGTTGCACTCACAATCAGACTGACGACAACAAATATGCATTTGCATAAAAATCCAAACCCGTCGTGCTTTTCACGGACGGGCATGTCAAGAATGTCTTTAAATCGATCATAGATCATTTTATACCATCCCCCTAGTTTATCTGCACGATTAACACTGTGCATTGGTTCACATTAATTTGTTCATTCATTCATTTTGTAATAAATTGAGGGATAGGTGTACTATGGAGCTTTATTTATGAGCAATAAACAAAAAAAAAAGGAAAACAAAACTAAATCCAACATAATCATAAACTACCAAAAACTAATAAAAATTGAACAAGTTTTTTGCCTTTCAATCTACATTCAAAAACACTAACTAAAAAAAAAAAAAACGCAAAAATATATGTCGGTACATATGTATGTATGAATGTTTTTAGGGAAAAATGTTTGTTAATAAACAAATTCATATTCAAAGGAAAAACTTTATCAAATACCATCAACCAGCCAACCGAGCACACAAAGGCACATAGACTTCCAAGTAAAAATGGACAAATGGTCTAAAACAGCGGTTACCAACCTATGGTACGCGTACCACTAGGGGGTACGCGAAACTGTCCGCGGGGGTACGCAAAATTTTAGTAATTTTGACATTCGTTTTAGATTAATCTTTCAATGCTGGTTCGCATCTGGCTTTCAAGTTTTTTCATAACGTCAGGTTTTTAAGAAAGTTGAGGTCAAAGTTCACAAAAAACGAATTTTTATGCAATTTAGATAGAATTTTTTACGATATTTTCGGATGATATTTTGATATCTGACCACTTGTTTTCGATTAACCTTTCGATGCTGATTCCGAATATGGCTCCCAAATTTTTCTATGATGTCAGGTTTTTGAGAAAATTTATGTCAAAGTTCTCAAAAAACGTGTTTTTGGGCATTTTTGAGGCGGGTTATGATAGAGTGGAAATTTTGGTATTACTTTGTTAAGCTCAAAATGCCCTTTTATAGTAAAAACGAGGGTGTTTCATTCGAAAAGTAACGGAATTATTGATCTGCCCTCGTATTAAAAAAATTAAAAGAAAAATTAAACAAAAATTATATTTCCGCCCGTGTGATGGGTTTTTGGAACCTTTTTTAAGAGTTCAAACAACGTCCGTTGTTTTTATTTTTGGTGTAGAATCGACTGGTGAAATCAGATTTGTAAAATTTTCAGTCGTTTTTGCTCTGCAGAAAAATCAGCTCAAAATCCGGGTTTTCAGATGCATTGAACCACACCAAGGAGCAAACATTTTTCCAAAAAATAACACCATTGTTTTGATCTCCCCTGATCAAAAATTTCAATATTAACTGTAATATTTGTAAATTTTTTTTTAACGAAAAAAAACTCATTAGGGGGTACGCGGCTTATAAAATTGAAAATTAGGGGTACGCGAGTCAAAAAGGTTGGTAACCGCTGGTCTAAAATATTCGAGATGACTAAAACTAAAAAAAAAACAAAATTCAATTTAACTTTTGCCATGAAGCATAAATAAGTACTTTTCTGTTAACTAAATATTAGGTTACAAAGTAAGATCAACAATCAGTGGAGTACAAAGTGCTGTTAGAGATGTGTAGCAGACAGGCGTGGATATACGATGGCAAAAAAAAGAAGTCTCCCAAATTCATTGGTTAGAATTTTTGCACTTAATTTTTACCATCTACGCCCACAAAAGGAGCGGGTCGAACAAATTATTTTAAGTGCATCTTTTAAAAGTTGTTTAAGTTCTTCAATTTTTCTCCTGATCCGGTTTTGACCATTTACAAACTGTTTCAGCCTCTGATCATACATAGAGTTTGAGAATTTTTTTTTGCCAAATAATGTTTCAGAACATATCCATGGCTAATATTCAAAAATTGCTATCTGCATGATGAATGTTTTTAAGATCTAAAAATCAGTTATTTTTAGGCAATTCTAGGAGTTGTTATTAGGGTTGAGATTTTAATGCCCTAAAAGATTGAAAATATATAATAAAAAATCAAAATATGCTCTAAAAAATATGTGTGCAATAAAAATCTTGTTTTCATACGATAAACTTGTTAAAAATCAAAAAAACTAACGCCGGGTTTAAATAGTAACATTTAAAACTTTATACAATCAAGATTTTTTTGTAAAAATTAAGACATTCTTCATATAAAAAAATTTAAAAAAAATAATCAATATAAAAATTAATATTTTTAAAAAACAACTGTGTCCTCGAGCTTGTCTATTAATAAATATAGAATTGAATAAAAAAAAAATAATTTTTGTTATTTTCAAAATAATTTTTTAAAATTGTTTTTTATACAATTTTTTTTTTTCAATTTGTGTTTTTGCTAATTTATGCAAAAATATCCACTTTTAGGTGAAATAATCACCAAATCTGCAAAAATATGCATTTGCACCAAAATATGCAAAAAACAAATCGATGCCATTTTAACACAAATTTCTTGATTCGGATAGATAATTAATTCTGTGGAGATTTGACAGAAGCATTTAATTCGATTTATGTAAGTTATTTTTTCAAAAAGATTTTAAAATAGACTTTTTCGGCTATAACAAACATTTTTTCCATAATTTTTTTAAAGATCTCAACAATTTGAAATAGCAGGTTATCAGATCTATTGAAAAATGTAGAGAAACCCGTCCAGTTTTTACTATTACAGTCTCTAAAAAAAGCTCTAAAAATATTTAAAAAAAAATAAGTGCTTTTGTCAACCGTCCACACAATTGGTCGACATCGTTTTTAGACTATAGACAAAAATATGCATTTGCGTGGAAATAACATCCCTAGGCATTATTAATATTTTTTCCACAATATAATTAAAAACAATTGTTTTTATAATAATACTAGCTATACCCGGTCCGCGTTGCTGGCCCTTAGAAAAAAACTGTTTTATATTGCATCTTAATTTAAATATAGTGTCGAACAAAATTAAAGCACAGTCCGGGTCCAGCTAGTAACCTTTGGTTGCACCCTCGGTTAGCACTATCTATAGAGAATATTAACAAAATCGGTTTAGCCGTTTTTGCATGATTTCGAAATAGACTGACATTACGTTAAGTATAGTACAAAGGGGCGTGTCATTTAACGCATTTTTATCGAATCGTGATAGTCCAAAGTTCCATGCTGCATCCTCGATTAGTACTATCTGTACTGCAAATTTCATTGACATCAGTTTTTCCGTTTTTGTGTGATTGCGAAAGAGGAGGAAACAAATTTTTATTTATGAAAAACGGGAGTGACATTTTATACCCTTTTGCCGAATCGCGCTCTATATATGACCTACAGTTCGCGCTCGGTTAGTTCTTTTAGTAGTGACAGATTCGGCTTATCCGTTTTTGCGTGATTTCAAAACAGGCAGATATAACGTTCAGCATAAAACAAAGGGCATGGTAATTTACGCCTCTTTGTTCAACCGTGGTCAGTATAGTACAAAGGGCGTTGCAATTTTGATCCCTTTTTCCAATAACGATCTTATATGGCCTACATATGCACTTGGTTAGCACTGTATGTATTGAAAATGTCAAGAGAATCGGTTCTGCTGTTTTTGCGTGATTGCGAAAGATACAGACAACGTCCAGTATTGTACAAAGGGGCGTGACATTTTACGCCCCTTTTTTCAATCGTAGTACATGGCCTTTTTCCAATCGTAGTATAACATGGCCTATAGTTCCGCACTCGGTCAACACTATCAGTGCTGAAAATTTAATTAAAATCGAATTAACAGTTTTTGCGTTATTGCGGAGAATGCAGAAATAACATTCAATTCAATACAAAGGGACATGGCATTTTTCGCCCATTTGTCCGATCACGCTCGAATTTGGCACATAGTACTTGGTTAGTACTATCGTTTGTTTAAATTTCATCAAAATCGCTCCATCCGTTTTTTCTATATAGATGTCATTAATGGTGCAATGTAAAAATTCGATTTTGCCCACCCCTGCGCCCTCAGGCAAAAAAGCATGGCATTAGTACTATCTTTGGTTTAAATTTCATCAAAATCGGTCTATCCGTTTTTTATATATAGTTGTCATTATTGGTGCAATGTAAAAATTAGATTTTGCCAAGCCCCTCCGCCCACACGAAAAAAATAAAAAATCTGACCACACAGTGTTATTCCCTAGGCTATTCTGAATATTCCCTGAAAATTTCATCAAGATCGGTTCAGTCGTTTTCGAGTCCATACGGAACATACATACATACCCACATACATACATACATTTTTATATATATAGATTTTAGTTAAAAATAACATTGATAGATGACAAGAAATTTAGTGAACACATTTTTATCGAAAACTATCTTTCGAAAATATTGCAGATAGCAAGTTTTGAATATTCGTCCTCGATATGCATTGCAAATTGTGTCGTCTACACTCATTTTAATCTACTTTTGTTAGTTTTACCAAATTTGACAATTTTTAAATAGGAAGTTCTTCTTTGGATCCGGATTTTTTTTTCACAAAAAATTAATCAAAGCTTTAGCTTTTTTTTATCGAAAAATATTGCGAATTTAAGAACTTTTCTTTACAAAAATTTCTCAGAATCTGTAAAGTTTCTCATTAAATAAATGGATAAGTGATTTTTCTTTAGGAAACATTTTTTAGAATCCAAAAATTGGTCTATACAAAAAACGTCTTAAAATCTGAGAGTTTTCTTTGACTCAGAATCGGAAAAATCTATACAAAGAATGTAGCGGAATGTGAGAAATTCCACTATACGTAAAATGTAAAAGAAGCTGTGAATTTTTCAATACGAAAAATGTCTAGAGTCTGATTTTTTTTTTAACGAAAAGTGTCTCAAAAACTGAGAACTTTTTCTATACGATAAATATCTTATTGTTAGAAGCTGATAGTTTTCGGTTCGAAAATGTCTCAGAATATAAGAATTTTTCTATTCGAAAAATTTCTCAGAAATTGAGAATTTTTCTATAAGCAAAATGTCTGAAAATCAAACAGTTTTTTTTAGAATCTGAGAGTTATTTTATACGAAAAATGTCTTATAATCTAAATTTTTTTCTATACGAAAAATATCTGATAATCTGAGAAATTTTCATCGCAAAGAATTTCTCAGAGTTATAGAGTTTTTAATAAAAATAATATGTACCCAGCAAAACTTTGGTAATGGGTAGTGATTATATAACACATTACCAGGTAATGTATATAACTTATTTGTAGCATTATTTTATGATGTCTTACCAAACATTTGTTCCACAACGTATTATTTTCAAGTGAAAAATAATGCATTACTAATAATTTGCTACGTAATGCATGATTATTGGAAAAAATGTATTTCATATTTATTATTTCTAAACATTAAATCATTGATGACTTATATTTGGTTACATTACTGTATAATGCATTTTAATAACATAAAAAATAATTATTTTATAAAAAAATGCATAAGTTTAAACTAGAGATGGGCTCACGACAGGAAATTTCTAACGACACACACTCACGAGCATATTTTATCTACTTACACTTACTTACAATCACGTGAGTAAATTTAATACAAAATTACTTTTTCACTACTCGTAACACCTTATATATTATCTTCTGGTATGCTATATTATTTCACTAGCTGTTTTGCACCCGGCGTTGCCCGGGTTGAAAAAAATATTATGTAATGAATGAGTTTTTTATTAGTCAGTTTATCTACTTCTTCGTGGCTTTTCACTGGTGTATATAAACCTATTCATGAGGTTTAGTAAATTTGTTTCGATTTTGCTTATCGTCGGGAACATGGTTATACGTGTTCCTCCGTCATGGGAACAAACCTAATATTAATGTATTTCTTAAATGGCTTTTAAAAGGAACCTATAGTTCCCTCCTCGGTTAGCGCTTTATGTAGTGAAAACATCAATAAAGACTGTAGTTAAAGTGGGTGTGGCATTTAACGTATTAGTTAAATTTTGGTCTCATGTGACCTATAGTTCCCCTATTGGTTAACACCTGAAGAAATTTGCAATTAAATTTGCTCAACTCTCACTAAAGTACAACATTATATGTCTTTTTATAAATCGCAGTTTAATATTGTCTATAGCACTATTTATATTGAAAATTTCATTGAAATCGGCTCAACTGTTTTCAGGTTCTGATATCGCAAATAGTTCGCGCTCAGTTAATTCTAACAGTAGTATTCAAAGGAGTTGGTTAAGCTGTTTTTGCATGATAGCAAATAAGCCGGAAATAGCGTTATGTATATTACAAATTGACGTGCCATTTTACTTCCATTTGTCTAATCGCGGGCTTATATGGCATGTCGTTCAACAGGAAACAGGAAAATATATTTTTTCAATTTAATACAAAGGGGTGCGGCATTTTAAGCCACTTTTCCCGATCGCCATGGTAAATATCATCTGTGGTGAAAATTTGATTAAAATTGGTTTCACCGTTAACGCGTGAGTACGGATCAGACAGAAATAAATTTTAATATATTACAAAGGGACGTGGCAATTCACACCTTTGTCTGGTCGTGTCTATAGTTTCCGCCTCAATAAGTACTAACTAACTGTGGTAAAAATTATAATAACATCAGGTTCACCGTTTAAGCGTAATTACGGAAAGGCAGAATGAACTTTCAGTACATTGCAAAAGGCGTGGCAGTTGATACCATACTAAAGTTTCCGCCTTTGTTGGTACACTCTATGCAAAAATTTTTGTTAAAACCGGTTTAGTTGTTTAAGCGTTATTAAGAAATATGCAGAAACACTTTCAGTATAGTACGAAGGCGAGTGTCAATTTACGCCACTTTTGTCCAAACGCGCTCTGTTTTAATCTATAGTTCCCGC
This sequence comes from Pegoplata infirma, assembly GCA_963921195.1. Lineage (NCBI taxonomy): Eukaryota > Metazoa > Arthropoda > Insecta > Diptera > Anthomyiidae > Pegoplata > Pegoplata infirma. The sequence continues at coordinate 172,684,590 of OY992539.1, forward strand.
CTCGATGGTAAATATTTCATTTAATTTTAGACAGAAATAGCGTTCAATAAAATAAAGAGGAGCGCGCTATTTTATTTTTTATTAAAATCGGTATAGTCGTTTAAGCATGATTACGGAAGATGCAGAAAAAACTTTCAGTATAGTACAAAGGGGCGTGGCATTTTCCTCCCCATTTTCCATACGCGCTCTATTATAATCTATAGTTTCTTTGATAAAAATATCATTAAAATCGGTTCAGCCGTTAATACGTGATAACGGAACAGGAAGAAATAAATTTTAATGTAATACAAAGGGTCATGGTATTTTACGACCCTTTTTTCTATCGCCCTCTATTGTGGCTCATAGTTTTCGCTTCGGTTAATACTATATGTGGTGAACAATACATGAAAATCAGTTCAGCCGTTGAAGCGTTATTTAGAAATAACTTTTAGTGCAATAAAAAGGGGCGTGGCATTTTACGCCCCTTTTTCGATCGCCTTCTATTGTTGATCATAGTTTCCGGCTCGGTTAGTACTATCTGTGGTAAAAATATCAGTGAAATCGCTTAAATCACTTTTCAGTGATTGCAGGACCGGCAGATATAGTTTCAATACAAAACAAAGGGGCGTGGCATTTTACGCCTATTTTTCCGATCGCGGATTTTTTTGGCCTATAGTTCTCGGCTCGGTTAGTACTATCCGTGGTGATAATTTCATGAAAATCGGTTCAGCCGTTTTTCCGTTATTGCCGGACAGGCAGATATAACTTTAGCATGGTACATAGGGGCGTGGCATTTTACGCCCCTTTGTCCGATTGCGGTCGCTTATGGCCTATAGTTCCCGCCTTGGTTAGTACTATCTGTGGTGAAAATTTGATGAAAACCGGTTCAGCCGTTTTTCTGTTATTGCCGTACATGCAGATATAGCTTTAGCATGGTACAAAGGGGCGTGGCATTTTACGCCCCTTTGTCCGATCGCGGTTGCTTATTTTCTATAATTCCCGCCTCGGTTAGTACTATCCGTGGTGAAAATTTCATGAAAATCGGTTCAGCCGTTTTTCCGTTATTGCCAGACAGGCAGATATAGCTTTAGCATGGTACATAGGGGCGTGGCATTTTACGCCCCTTTGTCCGATCGCGGTCGCTTATGGCCTGTAGTTCCCGCCTAGGTTAGTACTATCTGTGGTGAAAATTTCATGAAAATCGGTCAGACGTTTTTCTGTTATTGCCGTACAGGCAGATATAGCTTTAGCATGGTACAAAGGGGCGTGGCAATTTACGCCCCTTTGTCCGATCGAGGTCGCTATTTGGTGAAAATTTCATGAAAATCGGTTAAGCCGTTCTTTACTTATTGCGGAACAGACAGACAGATAGACAGACAGACAGAAAGACAGACAGACAGACAAACCAACAATCAGATTTATAATATTAATAGGGATAAGGATAAGGATAATTCAAGAAAGATATTTTAAATATATAAAGTGGAATGTTAAAGAAAACAAACAACCAATATATTGTAAAATGTCGAATTTATAAAAAAGGTGGGCGTAAAGCCACCATTGCATTTCAGAAAACTCACTGTATGCCAAATTCCTTTTGAATTCGTTACATCGTTTTGGCGTGAAAACGGCATAAACTAACAAAAAGTGGGCGTAAAAAAGGCGGGGCATCGAATCCGAATGCGGTAAGGCCTATATTCACTTCCACAAAAATTGCTATACATATGTATCCCATGTGAATTGGTAACAATCAACCAAATATTGTAACAAACAGGCAAAATTTGCCTTTTTTAAATGTGTCACTTCGTGTTTTTACCGGTTCGTTTTCGAAATATAGGTTAATACCTTTATAATACCGTTTGAAACGGTATTATAACGGTATTGGCCTATATGACTAAATCGAACCGGTAGAAACTCCAAGTGACACATTTAAAATACTAGAAATTTCATCAGCTTTCATAATCGCTTTTGAAAATGTCCATATCTTTATTGGTTGCGGTACAATAGCCAAATACCGTTATTCTAGGTGGGTATCGGTTGCCAACCCTGAGGCAAATGTATTGAAAAGCCTTGAATTTACAAAAGTGGACGTAAAAGAGGCGTGGCTTCCAATCAAGATGCGGGATGGCAAATTTCATGGTAATCGGTAAGAAACATTCAAATATAGTAACAAACATCCAAATACAGTAACAAACATCCAAATATATTAAAAAATCTGAAATTCACAAAAAGTGGGCGTAAAAGGTGGCGGGGCATCCAATCGAGATGCCATTGGTCGCATTTTTCATTCCAGAAAATTCTCTATCTACATGCCAAATTTCATTTGAATCGGTTCAGTAGTTTTTTTCTGAAAGCGACACAAACAAACAAACATACATGATTTTTTTTCTTAAAAATCCAAAACTTTTTTGTGTTTTTCCTCAAATTGGGCCCTTTTTTTTTTTTTTTTTTTTGATTCAAAAGAAAGCTTAGGTGATTTCCTTTAAGAGCTGTGGGGTCGCTTAGTGGGATGCGAGTGGGATATCTATGAAAAAAATTACTTAATAACTTTGGAACACAAAAAACGGTTCTTCAATTTGCACTATTAGGCGTGGGATAGCTAACCAGTTTTCGATTTCGATCCGCGATACCCTCTAATTTTTTTAGGTTCGAAAAAGAAAGCACGAGCCAAAAAATGGGGGCGGTGGGGAGGGGCCATATGGCCCCTCATTGGGGTCAAAGTTGGGCGTAAAGAGGTAAAAATCCTCAAAAAGCCCCAAAACTCCCCTAGAAACGCCCCTGGAGGGGTGCAATGTGAGACCGACCTCCAATAATTTTCTGCCCCCAACATTTTTCTTGAACATACCTTACCCCTATTTCCACTTCCTAAGGGGGCTCCCATACAAAACATTTTTAAAAAATTTGATCCTACCATTCTAACTTGCCCTAAAGTGCCCCTAGTGGGGCCAAATGTATGACCGACCTCCATTATTTTATTAATTCCAACATTTTTTGCAAACATACCTACAATGTATCTTTAACCCTTAAGGTGGTCCCCATTAGGGCTATAACCAAATTTTTGGCATAGCACCACGTGATGGACAATGTTGTTTTATTAAACAAAATCGCTTTCTCCGATCATTTTGCAAAAAAAAACACACGCACCAAATGCATTTTCTAAAAGTCCTCAAGATTTTTTTTTATTAACACAAAATTTATGTATTTTTTATTTAACAACAAGTAAAAATGTTAAAAAAAATCTAATGCCTATTTATTGAAGGAAATAAACTTTAGATTTAAAGTTCGTGCTGATTTACATAAAGGATAAATATCCTGGACCACCATAGGGGTTACAATCCGAGCAAATATTACTTCTTTGCTGGTTTGGAATTATTGATTCTTCTTTTTCCCAATATCTAAAGAAGCATCTGAGCGTTTTTAAATCTACCTAGCGATTCCTCCAGAGATTTAAAGTCATCTTCCCTAAATCAGTGATCTGAGAACTATATGTCAAACTATTTTCCCCAAATAAAGGCACATATTGGGTAAAGCTCAGTTTGGTAACTTGGTATTAAATTGAACGTTAAAATGTTGTTGGGAAGGTGGGTACTACCCCATGGGTACCTTCCCCGCCTACCATAGTTTTAGTTTCGGACTTGATTAAAGCGGAATCATAGTTAAAATAGCTACATTTTGCGATTAAAAAAAAAAAATCAAAAATAGTAATTTAAAACTTCATCGCGTTTGGTGCGTGTACTTTTTTAACATCCGCGAAAAAGTGAAAACATTTTTCTTTATAGTTTTTCACGGTCTATATGACTGTGCTATGCCAATTTTGATATTTTCAAAAAATGTAAAAAACGTATAGCACTAGTCCCCATACATTTCTTTTATTTTTTATAAATTTGTTTTATTAAACCAGCTCCTACCGCCCCTATCGTGCCTCCTAGAGAGGCAAAAATTACGACCAACCCCCATTATTTTTTAGTTACCAACATTTTGTCCGAACATCATAACACCCTATCTCCACTCCCTAAGGGGCTCCCATACATTATATAAACATGTATTTTTAAAAACTAATAAAAAAATAAAAAAAAATGTATGGGGACCCCCTTAAGAGTTGAAAATAAAGGGTAGGTATATTCTAAGAAAATGTTGGAGTTGAAAAAATATTGGGGGTCGGTCATACATTTTACATCTCTAGGGGCACCCTATGGCCAGTTAGAGCGGTAGGAGCAAATTTTATAAAAATGTCATTTTGTATGGGAGCCCCTTAGGAAGTGGAAATAGGGGTAAGGTATGTTCAAGAAAAATGTTGGGGGCAGAAAATTATTGGAGGTCGGTCTCACATTGCACCCCTCCAGGGGCGTTTCTAGGGGAGTTTTGGGGCTTTTTGAGGATTTTTACCTCTTTACGATCAACATTGACCCCATTGAGGGGCCATATGGCCCATCCCCACCGCCCCCATTGTTTGGCTCGTGCTTTCTTTTTCGAACCTAAAAAAATTAGAGGGTATCGCGAATCGAAATCGAAAACTGGTTAGCTATCCCACGCCTAATAGTGCAAATTGAAGATCCGTTTTTTGTGTTCCAAAGTTACAAAAAATTTTTTTTCATAGATATCCCACTCGCATCCCACTAAGCGACCCCACAGCTCTTAAAGGAAATCACCTAAGGTTTCTTTTGAATCAAAAAAAAAAAAAAAAAAAAGGGCCCAATTTGAGGAAAAAGTCAAAAAAGTTTTGGATTTTTAAGAAAAAAAATCAAAAATTTTTTTTTTATTTTTTTTATATTTTTTTTTCGAAAGACTGAAGAAATAGCTATCTAAACTCTTTATGACACATTTTGCTAAAAACAATAGGTAAGAAGTTACATGAATGAGAATCAACACCTCTTTGGCCAAAATGTCAAATTTCGACCCCCTCTAACTCAGAGAGTTCTTGACCGATCTCGTTGAAAAATTGTGTCTGAACTACTATCCAATAGGACTAACCTTGGTGCAAATTTCATCCCGATCGGAAGACATCGGTTTCAAAAGTTGTGTCAGTTGACACGAAAACCCCCATATAAGGATTTCTCGTAACCTATAAAATATCATATCGTCGCTGCGCCTAAAAATGGAGTCATGTGTTTTTAGGCAAGTGTTCAGGAGAGCAAAAAAACTGTTTATTTTCGTCCCTTCGCGATATTTTTGAAAAGTTTGTTCTACAAAAAATTCTTGTACCGATATGCTATCCACATACTGCAAAAAAATTATGAAACATTTAGCGGTTTTCCAATGGTGCAGAAATTTTCAAAAAACATACACATAACTCCTTTTTTAAGTACTTTTTGGAACAAAATTTAAATAAATGGAAATATTTTTTACACATAACTCCTTTTGCTTATGAAACCATTCTTATTGTTTATTTCTTTTCGAGAGGGACAAAGACTAAAAATAGTTTGTTGGCGATTTAAAGCGACATTAGTTAGACAAGATCCTTAAAATTTTGATATTTAAAATCTCTTCACTAAACAGCGAACAACAGATTTTTCGCAAAACTGATGCTGATTTTTTGTTTTTCCCAGTAAATATTTAAGAGTTTTGACATTAATTAACATTTACGAAAGATGCTTTACTTTAGATACTAAAATTTATCGCCATCAATGATTTAATTCCTTTCACAAGGCTTTATTACCCGCCATTTAGGATTTAGATAACAGGATGAAAATTTGCAAATATTTTCCAAAAAATCTTGACAAATTCATTAAAAATACTTGGATGCTATGTGTGAACCTCATATTACTAAAATAGTGGTCCATTTTGTCAAGTGCTGTTACTGTTTTATCAAAAAAAGTTATGTGTAGCTTAACACATAACTCCTTTTCAGACCTTTTTTTAGTATGACGAACACATAGCTCCTTTTACTAACTTTTGAACCAATCAAGATATCAAAAAACGGTTTAGTGAGTAAACGTATGACCAATAGGGGATCAAAAAGATGTAATAAAAAAAAATTTTAAAAACTACACATGACTCCATTTTTAGGCGCAGCGACGATATGAACAATTCAAAAAGGTGTCCCAGAGTTTTGAGTTTTTACGCGTAAAGTATATTTGAGAATTTTCAAAGAATAGTTAAATAAATTTTCACATTTTTGTTTAAATAATTTCACTACTTTTTATCTTAATTTTAAAATAAATGTTTTTTTCTAAAAATGTAAAAAAAAAAATGCAAAAACGGTAATCTGAACTAAAATTTTCTAAATGTTAGCATTAGCAAAAAAAAATTGTAAAACTACTAATATATTTTTTTAGTGTGGTAATATGTTATACATATAATCATCCCACATTATCAAGGTTTTACTGTTGTGTATTTTAGTGTATTTTAAAATTAAAACTGTTAATTCATTATGGATCTGTTTTATTAATTTAAGCAATTTCATACTAAAATTGTGGTTTGTATTTAATGTTGTTAAAAAGACCACAATGTTGTTTATGTTAAAACAGAACATTGAGTGTTTTAATTTTTAAAGCAATTTATTATGATTAATTTTAAAGTTTCCCGAACTGCATGTTAAAAACCTTCGATCAATCATCTTTAATAGAAGAAAACATTTATAGGAAAATTTAAAATATTTGTAATTTATTAAATTTGTGTGTTTTCATTAAAAACGGTTTCCGATTACATTTGATTTTGTAAGATAAAAAAAACAAATGGATGTGTTGGAAAAATATACGTGTTAGAGTGGTTTGAAAACGTATACCAAATTCGCACTCATTTTGTTAAACATGTTTAAGTACTTAAACATGTTTAAAAAAAAAATGAATGCGAATTTGGTATTAGCTGGCTTAAAATGTTTTTTTACAGAATTATTAAAAATGTATCTTAGAGTGCCCAGAAAAAAAATTTATGTCTTACCCCAAAATTTGTTTTATTTTTGGGATTTATTTTTATAATAAAGCGGTTTTTTTCGAAAATCTACAAATTTAAGATTTTTAAAGTATTTAAATCGTTTAAATGCTTTAAATTGGTGAAATAAAAAACAATCATCATAAAGGAGACTTACGCTAAAAATATATTTCGTTCATTCCATACTCAGCAAAACTTAGATTACCAAATAAGGTATAAAATAAGGTATAGGATCTCTTATTTTACACATTGCAGCATTGATGATTTTAACAGGCGATGAGACTCAAAGTAATGCATCCACATTATCACAAAGAATACCAGTAAGGTATAAAATAAGTCATAAATTTATAACGAAGAATACGAGTAAGGTGTAAAATATATGATATTTTATAGGTTACGAGAAATGAAATAATATAGCATACCAGAAGATAATATATAGGGTGTTACGAGTAGTGAAAAAGTAATTTTGTATTAACTTTACTCACGTGATTGTAAGTGAGTGTAAGTAGATAAAATATGCTCGTGAGTGTGTGTCGTTAGAAATTTCCTGTCGTGAGCCCATCTCTAGTTTTAACTTATGCATTTTTTTATAAAATAATTATTTTTTATGTTATTGTAATGCATTATGCATCCAATTATAAATAATGCATAATTTCAAACTTTCAAATAATACATAATGTAACCAAATATAAGTCATCCATGATTTAATGTTTAGAAATAATAAATATAAAATACATTTTTCCAATAATCATGCATTAAGTAACAAATTATTAGTAATGCATTATTTTTCACTTGAAAATAATACGTTGTGGAACAAATGTTTGGTAAGACATACTAAAATAATGCTACAAATAAGGTATATACATTACCTGGTAATGTGTTATATAGTCACTACCCATTACCAAAGTTTTGCTGGGTACACACAAAAAACCTTGTCAAAAAAGTTTCGTAATCCCATTTTACGAATATTTAACAGTTTCTTTGTTTTTTAACAAACATTTTTTTATCGAAATTTAAATTTTTTTGTAATTTACAAATTTTTTTTGTAATTAACAAATTTTTTTGTAATTTTACAAATTTTACAAGAAAAAATCTAGTAAATTAACGAGAATTCCTTGTTAGTTTTATTTCGCCAAAAAAAAAAATGTAAATTTACAAGTTTATTGGTAAAAATCTTGTAAAAACTACAAAAAAGTTCGTAATTTTTACTAGGAATTTTCGTAAAATAGGAGGTAGCAAAAAATCTAGTAAAGTCACGAAACATACTTGTAAGTTTTATCGCGTTAAAAAAATTGTAATTTTACAATTTTTTGGTAAAAAGCTTGTAAAATAACAAGAAATTTTTGTCAAATAGGATGTGGCAAAAAAAAAGTTACAAACTTTTCTTATAATTTTACAAGGTTTTGTTTGTGTTTTTCTGATTGAAGAAGAAAATTGTGTCTTCTAAAGATTAAATTAAATTTGGATTTACCCTAGACCATGGTTTCTGTAGCCACTTCTACGTCATCAGTAGGCAATTACATTAAATTGATTATTTGATATTTGCTAGAAAAATTCTTTATATGTTTTTTTTTATCAACAGACTAGCCTGACATGAGCTTCGAACCTGTGTCGTTAAATCACTCATGTTTTTGTAAACCGAAGCTCTAATCACTAGGCTATACTCGGTGTACAAACATCAGTGACTGAACGTATTTTGTTTTTAACTCACAGTAAGTTTGTGTGTGACGCACATTGGTTGATGTTCATAGAACGAGCGGCTAAAATTAGAAGAAGTTGTCGAAGGACAATGAAACTTGGCACATAGGCATTTCTTGTTTGAATCAAGAAAAAAATGCAAAAATCAAAATGATCCGCCCACTTTTACGGCCACTTCCCATACAACTTGTATTGAAAAAGTGGCATAACTCCCTTGATTTTTAATGCATCAACTCAATTTTCACAAAAAATAAATATTATAATTGCAGAATGGGCTCCTGAAAATATATACCTAATCCGCCCACCTCCCATAGAAGAAACAAATAGAAACAAGTAACAGTGTTAAATTCAGCTGTGCCGAATCTTTTATACCCTCCAACACGTTTGAAATAAAAAAATAAATCGCAGGGGCGTCCTTTTTTTGGTGGGGGGGGGGTCGGCGGAGTTGGTGGGGGGACACCTGTATCCCCGTTATATATGTTTACAAATTATTTGTTTATGATATTTACGCTTAAAAAATAATTTTTTATCGTTATTTTTAATTAATTTTTATAATCACGCCCCCAAAAGGGGTCAGGCTGAAAAAAATCGAATTTTATAACCCCCTTGGTTCAAGCGCAGGTCTATGAACATAATATGGCACACAAATGTTACATTTGTTGAGCAAAAATTATAAAAAAAACTCGTAAAAATATCGTATTTTTCAGGGGTCGTTTTAGTTTTTCAAGGGGGAACTTTTTTCCCCCTGCTCCGATTTTGCCCATCTTCGAACTTAACTTTACCAGTAACATACGAGATATTCTTGCCCAATTTCAGGGGTCTAGCTCTATTTGTTTGGACTGCATCGTTATTTCTACAGACGGATGGACGGACATCGCAAGAATGTCTTAGATTCTATCATGGATCAATATTATATATACTTTGTGGGGTCCGCGACCGATATTTCGATGTGTAACAGACGGAATGACAAAGTGAGTATACCCCCATACTGTGGTTGGAGGGTATAAAAATCAGAGTTTCTGAAGCATGAACGAAAATTCATGTTTTGTTACTTTATTATTTTATAGTTTTTACTGTTTTTTTTTTTTTGAAAGGAGAAGCTAGGAGCAGCTGAATTTTTTTTTAACTTTTAGCTGAGACTTCAAACTGTAATTTGACATCTTTCGTTAAACGCTCCACAGCGCTAAAAAGATGCAGTCCACTGAAATTTTGATGTTGTTTGTTCTACGAAATTTTTTATATGGCACTTTTTACAACTTTTTTTAATGCAAATATCATCCATGACAATTGTCATTTACGAAAATATACAACAAAGTCATATGATAAGTTTACTATGATTGTAACAAAAGATTGAATATACAGTAAATTTGCATGCCATTTTAAACAAGCGAACATATATGAATTTTGAGCGTGTCTGTTCAAACAAATAATAAATATATCTGCCTAATATTACGGAATCATAATATTCAGATATCTGACTACAAAATACCAAAAAATTATCCAAATCGGCGAACATGAAAAAAATGAATTTCGGACACTCTTCAACCAATGTGTGACGTATGCAGAAAAGCTTTTTCTTTAACTCAAGCAATGCATTTAATCTAGAGACCAACAACAATTTTCTTAATCTTTCATTTACTTTATTTTATGCAAACTTTACTATAGCGGAGAATTTTTTGTTCTTCACACTACAGTAACGCATACTTAAAGGGAATTGCCCACACGAGCGACATTTTTTTGTCAGTATTTCTATTTATTATATTTTGTGTATTTAATTTGTTGTTTGTGTTTTTTTGATTGAAGAAGAAAATTGTGTCTTCTAAAGATTAAATTAAATGTGGATTTACCCTAGACCATGGTTTCTGTAGCCACTTTTTTTTTTAGTGTACTTATATCTCGATTAGATAAAACATTTTTTAGACGGTTTTATATTTAGAACTAGCTGCAGCGCCCGGCGTTGCCCGGGTCGACTTAGATATGAGTATCTTAATAGCTTCTCCTAAGCGCCACCTATCGGGTCCGTAATAATACATAATTTTCTCATGAACATTCAAGTATCATAAAATTTCATTGAAATGAAGAATTTTGTTAATAACTTCAACCCAGCGCCATCTACGGGGTCCAAATTTTATCAGAAAACTTATTTTTGTTTAATAAGTGTATCATGTGAGCCAACTTGTACCATATATTAGAATTATAACGACAACATCGCCACCTATCAATTCCAAATTTATCAGGAAACTTATTTTGTTTAAATATATTGTGTGTATTTCAGCCAAATTGAACCATAAATACAAAACATTTAAATATTGCGACAACAGCGCCACCTATCGGGATTAAACTTAAGAGACCTGGCTCCAGACTAAACTAATATGTTGTCCAAGTTTGGTATCAATCGGTTCAGCGGCTCTTGAGTTTTAGTAACACGTTAACGACACAAACGTTTTTATTTCTCGGTTATTTCTACCTGTGGTAAAAATGTTATTAAAATCGGTTCATTAATCGTGATTACAGAACATGCAAAAATAACGGGGCGTTGCATCTTACGGCCCTTAGTCCGATTGCTCTCTTTTATAACCTATAGTTCCCGCCTTAGTTATTACTATCTGTAATAAAGATTTCATTAAAATCGGTTCATCCCTTTATTTATATGTGATTAAGGAACAGGCGAAAATACCGTTCAATAAAAAAGAGGGGTGTGGCATTTTACGCCATTATATTTTATGGCCTATAGTTCTCGACTCAGTTGGTAGGATCTGTGATGAAAATTTCATGGAAATCGGTAGAGCCGTTTAAGTGGGTTATAGTTTCCGCCTAGGTTTGTACTATCTGTGTTAAAAATTTCATTAAAATCGGTTCAGCCGTTATTACGGAAAAGGCAGAATAACGTTTTATAAATTTTACGCCCCTCTGTCCGACCGATTTCTCTTATGGCCTATAGTTCCCGCCTCGGTTAGTACTATCCGTGGTGAAAGTTTCATGAAAATCGGTTCAGCCGTACTCCTATGTTTGCGGATTTATAATATTAACTAGTCGAATAGCCTGTCCCTGCCAGGCGGAACACCAAATCACTTTTCTCAATAATTCTAATTTTTTTACCAAACTTTATAAAAAATTATGTTTGTGCTTCACAAACTTGGAAAAAACTGGAAAAAATTGAAATAGTATAAAAGGTTTTATTATAACAATTTTAGAACTAAATTTAGCACGCCCATTTCGTCTCTCCGTCCTTAAACCGGATATCTAAAATCCATCGCGTGGATCTGTCCCATGGTCACTCCTATATACATGCAATTTTTATTTTTCTTAATTATACACAGAAAAAAATCAAAATGAATTTCAATTACGAAATTCGTTGATTCAATTAAAAAATTAATTGATTTCGGACGTATCACGAAAATGCTCATTTTGTTTGAAAATAGTTTTAAAACTTAATTAAATTGTTAATTGAATCAATTAAAGTTTTAATTGAAAATAAAATGGAAAACCAATTAAAATTGTAATTAAATAAATTAAAAAAAAAATTAATATAAAATTGAAAATCAATAATATAGATTTATTGATTCACATAAAATTTTTAATTGAAAAAAGACCAAAACTCAATTTAATTTTAAAAGTTGAAGTTCAAAAAATGCCCTAAAATAAATAAACATAGAATGTTTTTGTTTTACATTATTATGAAATTTATTTTCTTTATTAAATATAAACACTTGGTATAGTTTTGCATAGAAACATTATAGTAGTATTTTAAAATATCAATAACTATTTAAAATTACATTTTTATTTTTAAATTTTGTTATTGCATGCATTTTTGTCGCCTTAGTAAAGTTGAATCAAAAAAAATTGTATTATATTTCAATGTTCAAAACACAACTGTACACATTTTATTATCAAAACAATTTATCCGCAACGACCGCTCGCCTTAAAGAAAACAATAAAACTAAATTTTTTTGTTGCTTTTATGTATTCATTGGCTGCTACCACCAAAATATACAAAACAATAGTTCAAAAGTTTTTTTTTTTGTTTTTTGCATTTTATTTTTTCATTTGCTACTAACACTAATGCATACAAAACCGGTTTCGTTTGTTTATTTTATTTTTATTTTCAGTAAAGTTAAGAATTCAATTAAAACATTAATTGAATCAATTAAAATGTTTAATTGAAGTTAAATTTAATATCAAATCCATTTTTAATTAAAAAAAAAATCACGATATTATTTTCTGTGTAAAGGGTTTTAAAATTAGATAAAATGTTAAAAAAACACAATTTTTTCACTTAAATTTTTCCTTATTATTCTCCGTATACAGTTTAAATATTAAATCTGACTTCATAAGGACATGATCCATTGTCAATACTTTATGCTTTACAATTTTCAGCTTCATAAGTCATTAAGGGTTTCAGAAATAATTTAAATGTTTAATAACTAAATTTCGCCGTCTTCCGCCACTCCCCCTGTCTTAAAGGCAGAAAACTCGGCTACGTTACAGATTATATATATAAACTGAACAAAATTCACAACGGATCTTTGCCATAGTCCGTACCATATGCATCCCAATTTTCATCTTTCAAGGTCATAAGGTGACTTCAAAATTAGGTAAGATGTGACAACATAATTTTGCCACGCCCATTTCTTCTCTAAATTCTCCGTCCATATTCCAAATTTTTTATATCTGACTACTTTAGGATAAGCTCCATCGTTAGTACTATACTCGTATCCACGCCCCTTTTCCCTTTTAATTCTCCGTCCACAGTCCAAAAATTATAAGTCTGTCTACTTTAGGATAAGCTCCAGTGTCAGGACAATATGATTGCCAATTTTCGGCTTCGTAGGTCATTAGCGCTTTTACGTTAGTTAAATTAAAAAAAATAAAACACAATATTGCCTTGCCCCTTTTTCCTCTCAACTCTCCCTCTACATTCCAAAAATGTTAAATCGGACTACTTTAGAATATGCTTCATACTAGTTAGGACTACATGTTAGGAATTTTCAGCTTCCTAATTCATTGGGGCGGGGTGGAGCTTAAAAATACTCTAAAATGTTAAAAAAAATTCACCGCCCACAGACAAAAAATTCGGCTTCGTAAGAATCTGTCCTCAATAAAAAGTAGTAAGTAAAGGAGCCTTATGTCAAAATTTGTATGAAAAAGTTAAATTTAACGATGAGTTATTTTATAACGGAGCATTGAGTAATCCAGAATAAGTCCATCCATGAGATTTAAAAGGCTGGATACACAAAAAATAAGAGAAACACAAAAAAAAAGAAATTATATATACAGAAAATAGATGGAAATAAATTTACCACGCCCCTTTGCCTTTCTTATTCTCCAAAAAAAATATCAAAAATACAGGTTCGTGTTGATCTTCCCCATGAAACCTACTATATACATGCCGATTTTCATCTTCCTAAGTCATTAGGGGTCTTCAAATGGTAAAAAACCTAATTTCTTTTAATTCTCCGTCCCCAGTCGAGAAATTTTAAAACTGATTACTTCAGGATATTCTACATCGCTATGCATTTTCCGCTTCCTTTGAGGGCTTCAAAATAATGTTAAAATGTTAAAAATCACATTTTTGTGACTCCCCATTTTCTTTAAATTCTCCCCCCACAGTATAAAAATTTAAAATTCGACTACTTCAGGATATGCTTAATCGATAGGACTATATGCTAGGAAATTTTCAGCTTCCTAAGTCATTAGAGTACTTTAAAATAAGCAAAAATGACAATTTTCATCTTCATAAGTCATTGGGGGTATTCAAATTACTTAAAATAATAAAAAACACAATTTTTCCACGCCCCATTTTTCTCTTAATTATCCTTCCACAGTCTAAAAAATTTAGATCCGATTACTTCAGGATATGCTTTCTTGTTAGAAAAAAATGGTATGCAATTTGCCGCTTCCTAATTCATTTGGGGGCTTCAAAAGAAGTAAAAATGTTAAAAAATCCCAATTTTGCCACCCCACTTTTCTCCTCAATTCTCCGCCCACATTGCGAAAATTTTAAATGAGACTACTTGGGGATATGCGCCATCATTAGGACTATATTCTAGGAAGTTTTCAGCTTCCTAAGTCATTAGGGGGCTTTAAATTAAGCAAAAATGTCAAAAAATTGAATTTTGCCACGCCCACTTTTCCGCTTATTTCTCCGCCCACAGACAAAAAATCGAAAATCCGGCTACGTTAGGATCTGCCCCAGGTGTTTCACTATATGCATGCCAATTTTCAGCTTTGTAGCTCTTCAGTGGGCTTCAAAAAGCTCTGGATAGACAAAAAAAGAGGAACATACAAATAGGGAAATTATATATATAGATAATAGGGATTATGTGTGATTAAGGAACAGGCGAAAATACCGTTCAATAAAAATGAGGGGTGTGGCATTTTACGCCCCATTGTTCTCGATTCGGGTGGTAGGATCTGTGGTGAAAATTTCATGGAAATCGGTAGAGCCGTTTAAGAGTGATTGCGGAAAAGGCAGAAATAACGTTTAATAAAATAAAAAGGGGCGTGTCATTTTACGCCCCTTTTTCCGATCGTCCTCTTTAATTGCCAATACTTTACGCCTCGGTTAGTACTATCTGTTGTAAAAATTTCATGAAAATCGGTTCAGCCGTTTAAGTGTGATTGCGGAAAAGGCAGAAATGCTTTCAATGTAAAATAAAGTTCGTGGCATTTTACGCCCCCTTTTTTCGATCGTCCTCTATTGTGAGTTATAGTTTCCGCCTAGGTTAGTACTATCTATGTTAAAAATTTCATTAATATCGGTTTAGCCGTTTACGCGTTATTACGGTAAAGGCAGAATAACGTTTCCTAAAATAAAAATGGGGCGTGGCATTTACGCCCCTTTGTCCGATCGCTTTCTCTTATGGCCTATAGTTAGTACTATCTGTGGTGGCCTCGGTTAGTACTATCTGTGGTGTAAATTTCATGAAAATCGGTTCAGCCGTTCTCCCCTGATTGCGGAACAGACAGACAGACAGACAGACAAACCAACACTCAGATTTATAATATTAATAGGGATAGGGATGAATAGTATTTACTTTGGGGTAGGATAAATTGAAGTCCATTAAAGGGCTTTCCGATCAAATCGGAATTCAAAAGTGTAAGAAATCATAAAGCTTAAATTTAATCAAATATCTAAATTGTTTTTTTGCCAGTTTTCCCCAATCTTCGACCAAAAGTTTTTTTGTTTTTACCCCACTCTAAAAAAAAAATCATAATATAGTTCCTCAACCAATGTTTCGAGTTGAGCTGGAGCCTGAATCCAAAAAGCTAAAGAAGAATGAAATTCATCCCATCTACTCGGAACGATACCTTCTGCATCGTAGAGTTTCAGTAGAGGAACCGCTTAAACGAAGTGGTCCAGTTCAATGCTCAAACTGTCAAGAGTATGGACACACAAGAACCTATTGTACCTTAAGCACAGTTTGTCCTGTATGTGGCGATTTACACTCTTCATCAGAGTGTACCGTGATTAAAAATGGCGGAGGTGAAAAAAAATGTAGTAATTGCGGAAATAACCACTCTTCAAAATATCGGGGATGCCCAATTTATAAGGAACTTAAAGTAAGACTTAAACAAAAGCAAAATCAGTCAAGAGGCCAACTATTATCATTTCAACCAACGCGTCCATCGCAAAATGCGGTAAACCCACTGGCCGTACCTAGTGCGCCGCCTTTAACTGCAATGAATCAGAGCTCAGTACCAATCGTGACGCATACTCCAGTTTCATCTGAGGCACATACTTCTATAGGTAGTGCTAGTAACACATACGCTAATGCGTTAATAACGGGCTCTCAGCAACCCTGCAATCCCCCTAACACGGGAGGGGTGGAATCAATGTTTTTCACCCTTATGCAGTCAATGACTAATTTCATGTCTACAATGCAAAGCACAATGAATGCTTTTATGACATCCGTGCAAGGTACAATAGAGGAGCTAAAAGCGCAAAATAACACTTTGCAGGCTCTCCTATCAAAAAAATAATGCGTTTGTTTAAAATATGTTTTTGGAATGCAAACGGTGTAAACCAGCACAAGGCTGAGATATCTAATTTTTTGCACAACAATAACATCGATGTGTTATTGTTATCGGAAACCCACCTCACAAATAGATATAATTTTCAAATCCCAGGTTATACATTCCACAAAACAAATCACCCTGACGGTAAGGCTCACGGTGGTACAGGTATTTTGGTGAAAAGTAGAATTAAGCACCATGCTATGGAAACTTATTCTACAATCTACCTTCAAGCCACCTCAATACATCTTGATTGTGTAGGAGGAGGACTAACTCTGACATCAGTTTACTGTCCTCCGCGATTTTCAGTATCTAAGATACAATTTGAAAATTTTTTCAAGACTCTTGGTAATCGCTTCCTAGCTTGTGGGGACTACAATGCGAAACACACCTATTGGGGTTCACGTCTAATAAACCCTAGGGGAAGACAGCTTTACTGTGCTCTTATTGACCGTAGAAATAGTCTGGACGTTATATCGCCTGGCAAGCCGACCTATTGGCCTTCAGATCCACGAAAAATTCCCGATCTTATCGATTTTGGGATAATGAAACATATCGAGAGAAGTAAGTTATCTGCTGAAACATCATTTGATCTCAATTCAGACCATTCTCCAGTAATATTAACGTATTACGATGAACCAATTTCGGTTAAGACACCCTGTGGACTCACTTCGTCAAAGACGAATTGGTTAAAATATAAAAAGTACGTTAGTAGCCACATCCACATTAATCCATCTTTGGAATGTGAGGGGGATATAGGTGAATGTGTCCAGGACTTTACGTCCATTCTGAGATCAGCAGCAGAGCACTCTTCGTCTTCCGTTACCGTTGCTTCCTCTAATCGCAATTTTTATGTTTCTAACTCTGAAATCGAGCAACTACTGGCCATCAAAAGAAGGCTAAGAAGAGAATGGCAAAACAGTAGATCCCCTGCTGCAAAGCAGAGGCTGTCTGAAGCTACTAGAAACCTTAGAAAAGCCCTTCATTTGGAAGAGGATCGCATAAATAGCGTATATGTGGAAAGTTTATCGCATAAAAGTTCAGGGAACTATTCACTTTGGAAAGCAACTAAAATTAAAGCACCGGTAGAGGGCGAACCACCGCTAAGGAAGCAATGTGGCAATTGGGCACGCAGTGAAGAGGAGAAAGCATACTCATTTGCAGAACATTTAAGAACTGTATTTGAGCCAAACTTGGCGGAAAATGATTTTACACTCCCAGATCCGCCTCTGCATTTGGATCACAACTTAGGTAATACATGGTTTTACGCCCAAGATGTTGAGACAATTATACGTACGCAGCTCAGCCCAAAGAAAGCGCCTGGGTATGACTTAGTCACACCAAACATGATAAAAAACCTACCATTTATAGCGGTTGAAGTTCTAACGAAAATATTTAATGCGATCTTGCAAATAGGTTACTTTCCGGACATATGGAAAATTTCTCAAATCAAAATGATTCCCAAGCCTGGAAAAGATTTAACTTTAACTTCGTCATACAGACCTATAAGTTTACTTCCGTGCCTATCAAAGCTGTTTGAGAAGGTTTTTCTTCAGAAGATTCTTCCAATTATCGAAAGTTCAAACAGTATTCCAGCTCATCAGTTCGGCTTTCGTGAAAAGCATGGAACCATAGAGCAAGTGAACCGCATAACTTGCGAGATTAGGAAAGCCTTTGAAGAAAAAAAATATTGTTCTGCCGTTTTTCTGGATGTCGCTCAGGCTTTCGATAAAGTATGGCACGAGGGTCTTTTATATAAAATAAAATATCACCTACCAACTATTACACACAAACTTTTAGAGTCTTACCTTCTTAATCGCTACTTCAGGGTGAAATATCAAGAAACTACAACTTCTGATTATAAAATGAATGCAGGTGTTCCTCAAGGAAGTGTTCTCGGCCCTGTGCTTTATCTCATATTTACTTCAGACTTGCCGATATCTGAACATATTACAACATCAACATTTGCGGATGACACTGCTTTAATAAGCACTCACTCAGACCCATATGTTGCCTCCTTGAGACTTAACAACCATCTTAGAGCTGTGGAGACGTGGTTCAAGAACTGGCG
This sequence comes from Pegoplata infirma, assembly GCA_963921195.1. Classification (NCBI taxonomy): domain Eukaryota; kingdom Metazoa; phylum Arthropoda; class Insecta; order Diptera; family Anthomyiidae; genus Pegoplata; species Pegoplata infirma. Next base: position 172,703,221 of record OY992539.1, read on the forward strand.
AATTAAAGTAAATGAACTTAAGAGCAAGCACGTTACGTTTACACTTAGAATGGGGTCTTGTTCCCCTGTCTCATTAAATGGTGTAATTATCCCACAGTCTGAGAGTGTTACATACCTTGGTATTCACTTGGACAGACGTCTTACATGGCGAAAACACTTAGAAGCCAAGAGGCTTCATATGAAGCTAAAAGCCTGCCAACTACATTGGCTAATTAATAAGCAATCAAAGCTAAGCCTCGACTCTAAGGTCATCCTGTATAATTGTATTATAAAACCAATATGGACTTATGGTATCCAACTGTGGGGTACAGCCAGTATGTCTAATATTGAGCTTATACAGAGGGCACAATCCAAAATTCTGAGGATCATTACGGGAGCTCCCTGGTACGTCAGAAATGTCAACATTCACCAGGACTTAAATATTCCGTTTGTAAGAGAAGAGTTTATGGACATCAGAACGAAATACGTTGAAAAGCTCAGGAACCACCCAAATACATTGGCGAGAGCCCTTACTCGAACCCAAACGCACACCAGACTGCAACGTGCTGACTTACCGCCCATTTAATTTAGAGGCCCGTTCTTCAAAATGGCTCCTAGGGAGTAACTAGTATTTAAGTTAGTTTTGTAAGATTTATACACTTATTGTTAGGCCAAGAATAGGCAGATTCAATAATCCAGATAATAAAGTATTTAACAAAAAAAAAAAAAAATAATATAGTTGAAAAAACTTATGTACACTCAAAAAAATAAACTGGTAAAACGCCTGGTAAAATGCCTTGTAATCCCGTTCTACCAATATTTAACAATTGTCCTTGTTTTTTAACCAAAAATCTTGTACTTTGCTCAAACGAGAACTACAGTTTTATTGGTAATTTTACAAGTTTATTTTCGTAATTGTATTCTACCATTTTGAAAGGTTATTTTACAAAAAAAAAAAACTGTAATTTTACAACAAAGTTTTTACTACGAAGATTCTAGTTGATTAACAAAAAAAACTGTTATTTTACAAAAATTATGTTATACGAGGATTTATGTTGTTTAACAAAAAAACTTTTTTTTTTTTTGTATTTTTTTTTATTGAAAAATATTTAAAAAAAAAGTTGACAAAATTTTTAAAAATTTATTACGAGAATTAATTTAAGGAGTAGTTAATTTACAAAAAAAAAACAGTTATTTTACAAAAATTATTTTATTACGAGGATTTATGTTGTTAACAAACATTTTTTTTGTAAATTTACCATTTTGGTTTGTAAATTTACCATTTTTTTAAACATATTTACCATTTTTTCTTGTAAGTTTACCATTTTTTTTTGTATTTTTCCGGTTTTAAAACAATATTTTTACCTTTTTTAACCTAAAATTGGTTATTTTACCAATTTTTGGTGCATTCGAGAATTTTACCTACGTCATATTTTACGAGAATAGCCTTGTAAAATCACGAGATTTATTGGTAACTTTACAAGTTTTTTTTTTTGAGTGTATGTATATGAAATTTTTATCCTAAAATTTTCAAAAATCCCTGGCTTCATATAAAAAACAAAACTAACCAACCATTTCTGTGTCCATGAACCCACATAAAATGTTAGTACAAGAAGTTAAAATATACGCTGACATTTATTGGGAAACGTTAGCTGACTTGATCCTTTGGAAAACTTTTTAAGCGATCACTTTTACATGCATATGTGCTAGGACGGGGTAAATTGATACCTAGTGACATGTCACAGAATTAGTTTATAAAAACAAGTCAAAGATTTCACCTTAAGGAACATGTCACCAAACTAGCACTAATGGACATGTCACTGAACTAAACCACTATAGTTCACTTGTCATGGGATCCGTTTTTCTGGATTGGGCGGTAATCCAGAAAGAACGGCAGTAATTTTCCGGGTTGTTAGTGCGCACATTTTTTAGGGATTGGCTGGACATTGTGCTTTGAGCTTTGAGAGCTTTATCCAAAAAAATCGCTCTTACAAAAATGAGAGAAACCGTGAATTTTTTCAGTTTGGGATCAAGTCTGTGTATTTTTCCCTACATTGAAGAGGAAGAAGATGACAAAGTAATATTATACTTTACTGCTAATAATCAATAAAACATAAGAAGATATCTAAAATTTCTATGAATTTAAATTCATACAATATCTAAGCCTTAGAATTTATTATGAATTCAGCAACATTTTAGGGGAAAAATTAATAAAAAAAGTAAAAAGAAAATATACAACATCTAAGAAAATATTGAGCCCATATAACTAATAACCGTTAGATTAAATTTATATGAACAGTTCATTTCCGCAACGCACACGAATTGTATTGATGATTGTGAAACAAACCATCAAATAAATAAAAGGAAACATACATCAATTGTTCAATCCTAATATGGAGTCTTGTCTACATACAATTTGCTCTCCTTCGCATTTTGTTGTATGGTTTGAATTTTTTTTGAAAATTTTTCATTTTCAAGATAACGGTGGCATTAGTAATGTAGTAAATTACAACAAGCAAACAACCAAAAAAAAGCTGAAAATATGCTGTCAGTTGTTATAAAATGTCGTTGTCAATTGCGGATGTTGGCATATGATCCATGTTAGCCCAAATGCTATGTCCAATCAATGTTATATTGCCAGTAAGCTATCCAGCCATCCAGACAACCAACTCAACTAACCATCCAAACACATTCGTTTGATTGTTCATTCATTTCTATGAGATAACATAGCATTTTGCAAATACATTTATACTTAAATCGTGCACCAAATGTACAGTGCAACGTATTGGCTTTTTTTCTCTAATGGGATAGACGATCTTTTTTCCAAAAACTAAAGTTAAATAAAAGCAAATTGCAGTTTTTGACCGTATTCACACTAGGCAATTTTAATTGCCAAAATGCTGATTTTATTATGTATCGGAGAGAGAAGGTAGTATATCTGACAGGATGCTACTAGGGATGGGAGCGTAAGTACTGCTCAAGCACGAATTATTTTTCTGGTCATATCACGCACGCTCACGTGAGTAACTAAAATGTTACTCACGCCCACGAAGACTCACGAAAATTAAATAAACTTATTTTTAATATACTTTTTTCGAGTTCTTGCACAAAAAGTACTTAATTTCCAAAAAAAAAAAATTATCATACTACTGAACATTTTGAAAAAAAAAAAACTTGATGCGACTGGGACGCGACCCTATACAGTTAGTTTTCATAGTTCTAGTTATCACAAATCTAGTCTCCAAATTTTTTCATCACATCAGGTTTTTGAGAAAATTGAGGTCAAAGTTAAAAAAAATCGCCGTTTTGGGCATTTTTGACAACTCATAGCGAATGAACCCGATGTGATAGCGACTTAAAAATAAGTCGAGGGTAAATCTTAAACATTGCTCTTAAGTATGCTGAACTCATTTGGTCAGTCGCCTTTGTCTTTGAATGATGTCTCACCAATTGTCTTTCAATGATGTCTTATTCCCAAAAACGATTTTTTCCGCAACAAATCAGATGAACTAAAAAACGTTATGTGAATAGAACGCCACCTTATACAAAAATTTCGTTTTCGCACATAATTGACAACTAATAGCGGATGAGCCCGATGTTCTGACGACTTCAAAATAAGTCAAGGGTAAAGCTAAAAAAATTCTCCTTAAGATGTATAACTCATTTTATTAGTCGCTTTAACCGTTGGAGCACCAATTGTCTTTCAATGAGGACTTTTCCCCCAAACACGTTCTTGTCGATATTGGGAAATAGACAGCATTGAAAGACCCAAATGGCTAAGGCGACTAACCGAATGAGTTCTGCATCTTAAAGAGTAATGTTTAAGCTACATCCTCGACTTATTTTGAAGTCGCCATCACATCGGGTTCATCCGCTAAGAATTTCAAAAAATGCCCAAACAGCGATTTTTTTAACTTTGACCTCAAATTTTTCAAAAAACTGATCTGATGGAAAAGTTTGGAGATCAGATTAGTGACCAGCAGAACTATAGTTATCAAGTGTATAAGGTCGTGTCCCAGTAGCATTTTCGATGTTCAGCAGTGTAATCAATTAAATCACAATTTTGTGTTTATTACCCCCTAAATTCAACATGATGACAATTTTCTTACTTGTTTTCTGTTTCAGACAGCAAAAAACAATCACGCAAACTCACGAAGCAAAAATTTACTCACGCATGAAACTGTTTTCGCTAATCACGCGCACTCACGACCACTTAAGTAAAAATAAATTTCTCTAACGATCACGCGCGTCTCTAGATGCTACCCAAAAACGTCGTCATAAGATATTTTAAAATAGATATTTCGGAATGGATTACGTAGTCTACCCATAATTGAAGTCCAGAACCGTGTTCTCAAGTGTGGTCCACTAATAAACCAAATGGGCTTACTCGTATGTGTACGAGAAGGACAAGCAGCATTGAAGGCTTTAGTTTAGGTAAGGTTATGAATGATGACCAAATGAAAGCCAACATGCATAAAGGCCATAATGTGGTACATTATATTTCCTTTGCAACTTTGATCCTCTCTCCTCTTTTCAATGTAGTCCAAAAGTTGCTATTCTTACGCGTCCCATTTTGATGCTTTAATAAATTCTAGTAGGGTCCAGGGATTAAAGCCTCGTAATTCTGATCGATTCTGAAAAATATAAGAGCCAAAAAATTTTAATCTTCTAAAAGATAGTGCAGGGTATTTACATAAGAAGTTATAGGTGTCTTCTATTCCCTGCACCCTCTGCATGTATCATTATTTCTAATTCTAATTGTTCCCATGTATTTACCCAATGTGTTGTGACCAGTAATGAGGTTAATGGTTGGTTAGGTTAGGTTGTAAGTGGCTACTGCACGTAGACTCTGAGGTCCATTGTGATACCATGGGACCTTAATAGGTTTCCTTACTAGTCCCTGTCGTTAAACCAGTTTGAGCTTCTTATGAAACTCCTAAGATATTGAATTTTGAAATCCGACAAATCAGAAAGATCGTACAGCTCCCTCGATCCCAGTGAAGCAAGACTCTGACCAGAAAGTGCCGGGCAATGGCAAATAATGTGTTCGATTGTTTCCAACTCCTCTTCATCCATGCAACTTCGGCAAAAGTCATTCGACGGGACATTTAACCGCTCTGCGTGCTTCCCTATAAGATAGGGTTGCCATTACCATTTTGAGAAAAAGAGGACGTCAGCCTCAAAAAAGGAGGACATTTGTCCCAAAAAAGAGGACAATTTTTATTTTAAAAATTTTTTTTTTTATAAAAAAAATTTTTATAAAATAAACTTCGCGATACAATATATAAATAAAATGCTATTTTATTAGGACAACAATTTTTATTTCCACGTATAATTCAAAAATTTTAAATTATATTTTGAGAAAGATTATTCTAAAATATATTTTAAAAATTTCTATGTATAACTCAAAAATTTTTAATTGTAAATCAGAATTTTAAATTTCTATTTAAAAATTTTCTAAATGCTTATCAGAAAATTCATTTTGTATTTTAATAATTTTTATTTTCGTTTCAATATTTCTAAATTATCTAAATGATTTTCAAAAAATTCCATTTGCTTATCAAAGTTTTTTAAAACGCATTTGGAAAATTTTGACATAAAAATATGAATTTTTGAAAATAATATGTAATTTTCTTAAAAGTAATTAGAAATTTTTGAAATATAAATGGAAATTCTGATAAATTTTTATCAAAAAACAATCATTGTTATATTCAATGTTTGGGTAAGGTTGTTCTATTTTTTTTATATTTTGGGTAGGGTTGTTCTATCTCGAGGTCATAATTTCCTTTACTAATTAAAGTTATGATATTCTCATAGAATAATTTTCAAGAAAATTATTATTCTGTTTTAATTTATTTATGTTTGTCATTTTAGCAAGACTTATTCGACACGTGTTTTGGAATTTATCAGATTTCACTTTCAAGACTATTTAGCAAATATAAAAACCATTTACTACAAGTATCAAAGGGAATTTAAATGATAATTCGCTAATATTCAAACAAAAAAATTAATTAATATTCAACACTGCATTCATTGAGAATAAGAAGAAAAAAATTGTACAATCTCTTACTAAGATCACGATCGTTAAATAACCAACACAATCGTGATCTTACTAAGAAATTGCACAATTTTCTTCTTCTAATTCTCAATGAATGCAGAGTTGAATATGTATTAAAATTTTTGTTTAAGCATTCGCGATTTGTCATAAAAATTCCCTTTGCTTCTTGTAGTATAGGGTTTTCATGAAATAATATTTTCTAAAAAACATTTGGAAAATTTTAAAATACAAATGGAAACTTTGAAAACACAATTGGAAATTTTTGAAATACAAATGGAATTTTTAGAAATTCAAAAGGAATTTTCTTAAAATCATTTACAAAATTTTTAAATTAAAATTTTTTAAATACAAGTTTTTTTTGGATGGCAAACCTTAACACACACAACAGCTGATAACAAGTAATGACAACGTAGTGATTTTCGCAATACATATAGAGCTTTCTTACTTGAAACATACGAATTTTAAACGTATTTTTTTATACCCTCCACTCTAGTGATAGAGGGTATATATAAGTTTGTCATTCCGTTTGTAACACCTCGAAATATTGGTCTAGGACCCCATAAAGTATATATATTCATGATCCTCGATCGATTTTAAGACGATCTTGCGATGTCCGTCCGTCCGTCCGTCCGTCCGTGGGTCCGTCTGTCCGTCTGTCTGTCTGTCTGTCTGTCTGTCTGTTGAAAACACGCTAACTTTTGAAAGACTTTACGGAGGCTCCTGAAGTTTGGCATATATGTTGGACATTTACATGGTCAGGTTGGTATTGCAATCCAGCGATATCGGTCCAGTGGTTCAAAAGTTATAAGCAAGTGAGTGAATTTCGGCAAGGGATTTTCTGGAATTTACGAGATAAAACACACTGTAACTTTCGAACGGCAATTCTGAGGGTGCTGAAGTGTGGCATATATATTAACCGTTCCTCTGGTCCGGTTCGTTTTAAATTTCAGCCAAATCGGTCCGGCGGTTCAAAAGTTATTAGCAAAACCGTAAATTTCATATTAGTTCACCTTAAATTCACGTGTTGAAAACCCGTTAAACATGTTTTAAAAACATTTGTAAGTCAGAAAAATATTTTAAAAGGTATTTTTGTCACACAAAAATATTTTTACACTAAACCAAAAAAAAAAAAAATACACTTAAAAAAAAAGTTTACACTCAAAAAAAATTTTACACTCAAAAAAAAAATTGGTAAATTATTTTTTTTTTTTTTTCAAAAATTAACAAAAAAAGTTTTTTTACACTAAAACAAAAAAAAAAAAAAAAATACACTCAAAAAAAATTTTACACTCAAAAAAAAAATTAGCATTTTTTTTTTTTTTTTTTCAAAAATTAATAAAAAAAAGTTTTTTTACGGAAAATAAAATATTTCTAACCAAATAAAGTTTACACTTAAAAAAAAATTTTACACTCAAAAAAAAAAATTGGTAATTTTTTTTTTTTTATTTTTCAAAAATTAACAAAAAAAGTTTTTTTACTCTAAAACAAAAAAAAAAAAAAAATACACTCAAAAAAAATTTTATACTCCAAAAAAAAATTAGTAATTTTTTTTTTTTTTTTCAAAAATTAATAAAAAAAAGTTTTTTTACAGAAAGTAAAATATTTCTAACCAAAAATGTTATTTTTTTCACGTTAGAAAATTTACTATCACTTAAAAAGGGCATTGTGGAGGGTATTCATAGATTCGGCCAAGTCGAATTTAACTTTTCTACTTGTTTCATTTTTGTTCGCGTTTTGCGCTCAAAAAGTTGACATTATAACTGATAAGCAAAAATACAGTAATGCTAATAATTCAAAAGTTTTGAATCAATAAAAAAAATTATGGGAAAAAGTCCAAAAAGTAGGACAACCCCGGAAACTTTCTAAAAAAGAAGTAGGACTGCCCCGGACGCCCTGAAAAAGAGGACGGTGTCCGGGGAAAAGAGGACGGATGGCAACCCTACTATAAGACAGTGTCCGGTAATTATAGACACCACCGTCGAAATCTCTCCTCTTGGAAGCGATATCAGCCCACTTGTGTGCCCCTGATTAAGAGAAGGCCAAATCAGTCGTGTTGTCTAACACGTCCATCCATTTTCAAATCTTTGATTAGTCTCCGTCGCAGAACAAAGCCGTAGATTTTGTTTGTAAGTTTCTAGAGGCATACTAACACGTTTCAATTCTGTTGGAAGCTGTAAGGTAGTTCCCAGTCTTGCAATATCATCGACTTTGCAATTCCCTGGAATGTCTCTGTGCCCTGGGACCCATATGAGTCATATGTCAAACAGCTTAGCCATCGCATTTATAGACGTGCAGCTGTTAAGGGCAGATCTTGTTTTCAGTAACATTGACTCCAGGAACCTGACCGCGGCTTGACTGTCAGAATAGTTTTTGACTGAAGTTGTATACAATAAATTGCAGCGCAACCATTCAGCCACTACCTTTATTGTCCGCATTTCTGCCTGGTACACACTGCAATGTTCCGGTAATCTTCGAGCCAGGCTCAACCCAAGCTCCACCGAATAGACTCCAAAGACCACTTGTTCGCAGCCTCGATCTGTAAAAATTAATAGAGGCTCCACTACCCGGAATTCCCCTCATCCAAGACTTCCTAGATGGTATCATAGTGGTAAAGTGGCGCTCATAAAGGCTCATAAAGGCGGCAAAGTCCATATTTTGTAATATTGTTATCTTCTTCAAGATCACGCTATGGCCACAATTCCGTAAGGCCAAATGAAGTTAATGGAAAAACTTTTTCGTAAATTTTAAGAAGACCAACAATAACCCAGTTGTAAAATGTGTCACTGGGAAATTTAGATAGTGATTCCTTGAGGAAATGTCTTCAGGTTCTGACAAATCATAGATAATCCTTGATGGCATGTCCTTACATTGTCAATAATAAGTGTTTGTTTTAAGTGTGTGGACAATTCGTCCAAGACATCGATAAGGAAATAACTTTCGGATAGCAGTACACCCAAAAAAAAACGTGGGTATTCAATACTAAAAATTTTACTAATGAACTAATTTTTTAGTCCAAAATGATCTAGTGCAGGCGTTGGTAATCAATACTAAAATTTTTTACTAATATTATTCAAAACCAGTAAAAATTACTAATTTTAGTACTTTGAAGATACTAAAAAACTACCGCACTACTGGTAATTAGTAACTTATTAGTAGATTTTGGTACCAAATCACTTACTAATATTTTTACTGCAGAATTATTTTGAGTGTATATTAAATTATTATTGAAAGTTAAAATTTTTAATAAAAGTTATATATGGACAAACAATTTTGAACAATTACTCGTAGTTAGGTGTGGGACTAAAAACTGGAGGTTCCAGGTTCAAATCCAGTTGGGACTAAAAAAATGGGGAAAGTTTTTTTCTAAATATGAGTAAGATAATTTATAAAGGAAATTCGATAAAAGTATATCAAACATTTCCCATAGAAGTGTTAGGTGACATGTCCCCAGAAAGTCAGCATGAAGTAACTACTGCTGATTTTGAGTGAGGACATTTTGAAAATTTGTATGAATTTGTCATCAACTCAGTACATAGAAATGTCTTGTGGATGTCAGCAGTGACTCTGACATATCACCGCGCCGTCACTGAGGGTGACTCGAGGACATTGTCAACTCGGAAGGTTAAGAAAAATTTTTGCTAATATAATCATGGTATGGTATATAATCATGGTATGCTAAGGAAATGCAAACCTTATGGAGTTTTAGTTCAATCAACATGGGATGTCTGTCAAACCAAAAAGGAAAACACTCGTGTTGCTCACGCGGAGAACCAAAAACAAGGGTCTTCGGCTTCCTACATTGAAGGGCTCAACTCCTCAACTGCACTAATTGGGCATGGCTTGGGGAGTATAAGAAAGAACTTGGTCCACTGTTCAATAGGCTATCGAAACTGTTCTGATGTTTATTATACCTTTGGACAATACAAATTTTGTTTAAATGACAATATCAATTATTAATCCCATGCTCCTCCAGAAATAAGTGTTTACATTTTTTTTGTACAAAATTTACTTGAACTACTGTGCACCATAACATTTAATATTTACTACATTCATATGTGTTTTTTGTTTAGTTGATTTATTTCAAATGTGAGATGGAATGTTAGACGGTATTTATACACAGCCTTTTTTTGCTTGCAATAAAGTCTTGCAACTTTTTTTTGTAGGCAAACGGGGGTGAAAAAAAAACGGGGTAGAAAAAAAATCACAAATTCTGTTTTCCTTCTTCTATGCTTCTCACCCCCGTTTGCCTACAAAAAAAAGTTGCAAGACTTTATTGCAAGCAAAAAAAGGCTGTGTATAAATACCCTCTTATGAATTCCTTTAAAATAAATCAAGAGTATAAACTTAAAAAAAAATGCTTGTTTTAAATCAAGCATAATTTTTATTCAAGTAAAGAATTTTAATGTATTTCTTAAAAGACATTTGAATTGTTATTGGATTGTTAATTTCTTTAAATTATTTAAAATACGTATTCGTGCAAACCTTCAGGGGTCTAGTAGCTCCTTTAGAAATCATCGTGATTTATAAAAATGATGGACAATTTTATGTCTGTCCGTTTAATGTCTTAGAATCAATCATAAATTAATACTATATACACTTTATAGGATCATGCACTCAAAATAATTACTCTGTTAAATACTCTGTAAAATGACTGTAATCTCAATTCGACAGATATTTGACAAAGTTATCTGTCGAAATACGGATTTTAAGAAAATACTTTGTATTTTCTTGTAGCCGAAAAACAAAATTTTATCTGTAATTTTACTTTTTACTTTGTAATTTATATTTTACAGATAATAAACAGAGTTTTTTGTTAAAATACGGATTTTAGAAAAATACTTTTTTTTTCTCGTAACCAAAATACTAAATTTTATTTGTAAGTTTACTTATTGCTCTGCAAAAATAAAAATCACTTCAAAAAAACTTCCAAATATGACCTCTTTAAAAAGTGTCTTAAATTACAATAAAAACTGGTAAATTTTACGAGATGACGTGTTAAATTGGAGTTACTTCTTAAAAACTCGTAATATTCACAAAAATAAAAATGTAAATTTACAATTTGGAAGAATTAAAGTGGGAAAAATTAACAAAATTGAAATTTTTATTATAATTAATTTATTTTTTTTTAAATTTTAATGAGTGTTTTTGATGCAGAGACGTTTTACTCATAAAATGGATTTAACTAAAACTTTGTAAATTTACAGAGTTTTTTTTTGTAAAATTTTGAACTTATAAAATGCATTTAACTAAGACTTTGTATATTTACAGAGTTTTTTTAGTAAAATTCTTTTTGGTTTTATCAATATTTTACAGATAATTCTGTAAATTTACAGTTTTTTTTATCGAAATCATTTTACAGAGTTTTCTTCGTAAAATAACAAAAAATCTTTCTGGTTGGAAATCTATGGTATTTTCTGCTGGTTCAGCAGAGTATCTCTGTAATTTAACAGAGTGATTATTTTGAGTGTGGGATAATAATTATTACCATGTTTTGAATTTTTTCAAAAAAAGTTTATTGTAATTTTTAAAACTAAAAATCATTTCTATTGTTCCAATGGTGTCTCGTAAAGGGGTCAATAGCAAGATCGACATCCACTAATATTTACGCTTAAACATCTTTTCAGAAAAAATTAATACTCTATTTCCAATTTCTAAGGGAGCTCCCATACAAAATTAAATTTTGTTAAAATTTGCTTTAACCGCTCTAACTGCGTAAGAGCGCATATAGTCACCGAAGCACAATATTTTTCTAATCCAAAAATTTTCTCTGAACACACCTACCCTCTATCATTAACTCTTATAGCGGCCCCTATACACAGAAAATAAAATCATAAAATTTAAGTCAACAAACGGCAATTGTGAATGTCCTAAACTGATATCAACCAAACATTTAATAAAAACGGCATCCCGTTAGTCAATAATAAAAAATTCGATTTTGTTTTTAACAAACTACGTCAAATAATTTTATTTTAAATTGAATGGAAAATTTCAACAAATCTTTATTGGCAGTTTGTCAATAAGACAAAGAAAAATATTTTTTTAACTTTCAAATAACCCGATTTATCAATGTTCAATAATTTGTAAATAAAACAGACTGTTTTCTACAATTTATGTCAATAAACGACTTTTTCAAATAAAAGTCATATTTTCAACAATTTAAATCAATAAATATAAATAACTTTGTCAATCTAACAAAATCGTAAATTTTTTTTAACAAACGCTGTCTATAAAGAAATTGGTAGCATTTGTAAATTATAAAACAAAAACACAAATATACTACAACAACAACATGCTCTCACTCGTCGTGTATTTTGTTTTTTATTTGTGCCTGTAAATTTTTTTTTAAAAGCAGACAATGAAAAAAGAAGACAATTGAAAAAAACAAACGATTATGAATTGAAATTATTTCATAGAAAATATATTAAAAAATGTATTTCGAAAACAAATTAATTTTTTTATATAAACTTTTTGTTTTGTTAACTATTGTTTTGTTTTTGCCTTTATATTTTTGGAATATTTTTTTTACAGAATTTGCCTTCCAAGTTTTTACCGATTGCTATGTTTGTCTAAAACGAAACTAAGACATGTGTATGGGGCATTCCATGTCAAATCGGACACTTTGAAAAAAATTTTTTTTTTAGATTTTCCCAATTTATTAACAGTTTTTAGTACCCTTCGAAAACTCCTTCGTGGTAAATTTTTAGATTTTTTTGATGACCCGTTCAAAAGATATCGAATTTTTAAAAATTGGTAGTTTGTTCCTTTACTCAAACTTATTTTACTCATAACTTCTTCAATAATGGTCCAAATTTTAATTTTTTTTTTAACCAAAATTTTTGTTTTTTTAAGTACTTTTTAAAAAAAATCCCAAAAAATGCTTAAAAGCGCTCTAGTATGCGATTTTTAAGTTTTAAAATTTAAATCTCATTTTTGAAAATGTTTGTACTCTTCGATTTTTTTGAAATTTTTTTGTGTAAAAAATCTATCGATTTTACAAATTTTTTGCCCAGGAGGATCGTGGGATAACGATTATAACTATTTTTTAAAATTTTTGGAAAAACTTTTATTTTAATTTTCCAATCTTAAAATCATTTCTACTGCTCCAATGGTGCGTCATAGAGGGGTCCTTTATAACACCGACCCCCATTAATTTTTACGTCTTAACATTTCTTTGGAACAAACTAATACCCTATCTCCAATTTCTAAGGGGGCTCCCACACAAAACGAAATTTTTAAAATTTGCTCCAACCGCTCTAACTGCCCTAATAGTGCCCTTAGAGCAACAAAATGTATGACCGACCCACAATATTTTTTTTAGTTCAAACATTTTCTCTGAACACACCTACCACCTATCTTTAACTATTAAGGCAGTACCCATACATTTTTTTTATTTTTTGTAAATTTGTTTAATTTAATTAGCATCTACCGGTCCAATGGTGCGTCCGAGAGGGGTTGGTAAGACCGATCTCCATTTATTTTTACCCTCCAACATTTTTGTTGAAACATACCTACACCCTATCTCCACTTCCAAAGTAGGATCCCATACAAATTACAGTTGGAGCAAATTTTATAAAAATGTAGTTTTGAATGGAAGCCCACTTAGGGAGTGGAGATAGGGCGTAGGTATGTTTTACAAAAATGTTGGAGGGTAAAAATAAATGGGGGTCGGTCTCACCTATGACCCCTCTCGGACGCACCATTGGACAGGTTGAAGCTGATAAAATAAAACAAATTTACAAAAAATAAAAAAAATTGGTTGGGTACCGCCTTAATAGTTAAAGATAGAGGGTAGTCGTGTTCAGAGTAAATGTTTAGACTAAAAAAATATTGTGGGTCGGTCATATATTTGATTGCTCTAAGGGCACTCTTAGGCCACTAGAGCGGTTGGAGCAAATTTTAAAAAAATGTCATTTTGTGTGGGAGCCCCCTTAGAAATTGGAGATAGGGTATTAGTTTGTTTCGAAGAAATGTTTAGACGTAAAAATTAATGGAGGTCGGTCTTGGAAATGACCCTTCTATGACTCACCATTGGAGCAGTAGAAATGATTTAAAGATTGGAAAATTACAATAAAATTATTATTTCAAAAAATTTTGCCCTACTGGGCAAAAAATTTGTAGAATCGATAGAAGTTTTACACAACAAAATTTTAAAAAATATAAGAGTATGGGGTGATTCCATGTCAAACCGCACAGAAACCTGTGATTTTCGGATTTGTCACCTCCGATTTTAATGAAATTCGCAAAAAATATTTCACATGCGTTGTTTTCATAAAATGATTACCTTACAGGCTCCAAAAATTTTTAGTTTTCGAAATATTGTGTCTTGAAAATTGGCAAAAACGTAAAATTTTCAATAAGGTGCACATACAAAGTCACCCATAACTTTAAAACTATAAAACCCACAATTACCAAATAGGTACCATTTGAAAGCTGAAAGGATTACCTTATAAGTGGCATGCACAATTTTTTCTTGTAACGAAAGGTCAAAGGTCATATTTCAAGGTCTAATGTTCAAAGACTTATATCTCAAAATCCGATATTTTTAAAATTCTCAAAAAAATATATGATAACAATCAAGTCTTTCCCAACATTTGTATCAAAATTTCAGGGTGGACACTCATATGGTTCCAAAGTTACAGAAGAAAACGTGCTCGAAGGCAAGGTTTTTTTTACGAGTTCATATAAAAAATATTGCACAAACAAAACCAATATACATACATAGTCGTAAACAAAGAAGAACAAGGCTTAAGCCCCTATGACACTACATTTTTTTTTGTATGGATGAAATTTAAGTGATAATATATCACCATAGGAAATCTGAACAAGTGTGAAGAGTAAAAGAATACTAATAAAAAATAGTAAACGTCAAATTTTATTCTTGTGTTATCGATAAATTTGGTTATCAAATGACTGAATGTCAAAAAAAAATGTAAAAATTTTACATATTTTTTTGACATTTATGCATTAATGATATTAAATGTTGCCAACTTTTCTGTTTTTCATTAAATGAAGCGATTTTTTGTTTGTTTTTGGCGGTTATTTGAATTTATACAGCGGGTTTTTATTAAAAAGAAAGTAATCACCACTATTTGTTTGTTTATTAAAACCCTACCATAAAATTCAGTTTTGATTGTGAAATCAAATTCAGGAGGTCGAAATATTAATAAATAATGGGTTTAGTTTTTAGGTCCGTCCCATTGTTTGTTTACTGCTAGCAGCATGCTAGCATGCTATGCTGCTTCGTGTGTGTAAGCTTTTGCATATGAACTCGTAGAGAAAATCTTGACTTCAAGCACGTTTTCCTCTGTAACTTTGGAACCATATGAGTGTCCACCCTGAAATTTTTATACAAATGTAGGGAAAGACTTGATTGTTATCATATATTTTTTTAAGAATTTTAAAAATATCGGATTTTGAGATATAGGCCTTTGAACATTAGACCTTGAAATATGACCTTTGACCTTTCGTTACAAGAAAAAATTGTGCATGCCACTTATAAGGTAATCCTTTCAGCTTTCAAATGGTACCTATTTGGTAGTTGTGGGTTTTATAGTTTTAAAGTTATGGGTGACTTTGTATGTGCACCTTATTGAAAATTTTACGTTTTTGCCAATTTTCAAGACGCCATATTTCGAAAACCGAAAGGTTTTGGAGCCAGAAAGGTAGTGATTTTAGGAACACTATCCATTTGCAATATATATCTCAAATTTTATTTAAATCGAAGGTGACAAATCCGAATGCTGTGTGGTTTGAGCTGGATTTGCCCTATGTATATACATTTTTAAAAATGAGATTTAAATTTTAAAACTTAAAAATCGCATACTAGAGCACTTTTAAGAATTTAAAAAAAAATTGCAATTTGGACCATTATTGAAGAAGTTATGAGTAAAAGAAATTTGAGTAAAGGAACAAACTACCAATTTTTAAAAATTCGATATCTTTTGAACGGGTCATCAAAAAAACCTGAAAAATTACCACGAGGGAGTTTTCGAAGGGTACTAAAAACTGTCAACAAATTGAGAGAAACTTAAAAAAAAATATTATTCAAACAGTCCGATTTGACATGGAATGCCCCATATGTACCTAAAATCGCGATTTATCCGCGGTAAAAGAAAAGTTTCACAATTTTTTATAACATATTTAGGCAATGCGCGTTGGAATTACTGAAAAAAATCACCGAAAATCGTATCATTGTACCAGTAGTTTTAAAAATAGGTCATGGTTTTTATAACAAGAAAATTTAATATGATCCAAAAAATCTATAATCATCAACATTTTGTAACCCGCCTCTGATTTTATGATTACACGTCAAGTGGGCTTTCATTTAAAAAAAAATTTTCAACCGATGCAAAGCCTTGGATGTGCCAGATCAAAATAAATTTAGATTAAAACATCGCGATTTCCGCTCACAATGACTGAAAGTAAACAATCAAAAAGCAAATCGGTTCTACCCGTTTAAGGTCTTATGATACTTGCTAGTTTTTGTATTTTTTATATTTTGGAGAACAGTGCAAATATATTTTCATAGGAAAACTGACCAAGTGTAAAGTGTATGACAATATCATGAAAAAGCTTCAAACGTCAAAAAATATACGTGTGTTATCGATAATTTTCAAAAATGCCATAACATTTTTGCAATTTATTTTTTTTGATTTTTGATATTAACTTACAAAAAACTGGGTTTACGCACTAGTCCACCATATTTCAACTGAAACCGCGAATGTGCCTCTCGAAAAACTGGTATTTCAAAAAAAATTACGTTATTTATTTCGAACTTTGAGCTGCTGATACTCCATTACTATTTGTGGCACATCAACGGGACTGATTCCAAAATGTAAGGAATTGCAACATCTTCAAACTCTACACTCAAAATAATTACTCTGTTAAATACTCTGTAAAATGACGGTAATCTCAATTCGATAGATATTTGACAAAGTTATCTGTCGAAATACAGATTTAAAGAAAATACTTTGTATTTTCTTGTGACCGAAAAACAAAATGTTATCTGTAATTTTTCTTTTCACTCTGTAATCTCTATTTTACAGATAAAAAACAGTTTTTTTTGTTAAAATACGGATTTTAGAAAAATACTTTGTTTTTTTCTCGTAACCAAAATACCAAATTTCATTTGTAATTTTACTTATTGCTCTGTAAAAATAAAAATCACTTAAAAAAAACTTCCAAATATTACCGATAAACCCCTCTTTAAAAAGTGTCTTAAATTACAATAAAAACTGGTAAATTCTACAAGGACTATGTGTTGGAAGCGGGCAAGTTTAACAAAACTTTAATTTTAATTAATTTATTTTTCTTAATTTTAATTATTGTTTTTGATGCTGAGAAGTTTTACTCATAAAATGGATTTAACTAAAACTTTCTAAATTTACAGAGTTTTTTTTGTAAAATTTTGAACTCATAAAATCCATTTAACTAAAGCTTTGTAAATTTACAGAGTTTTTTTGGTAAAATTCTTTTCGGTTTTATCAATATTTTACATTTAATTCTATAAATTTACAGTCTTTTTTTATCAAAATCATTTTACAGAGTTTTCTTCGTAAAATAACAAAAAATCTTGCTGGTTAGAAATCTATGGTATTTTCTGCTGGCTCAGCAGAGTATCTCTGTAATTTAACAGAGTGATTATTTTGAGTGTAGTTCAACACTTTTTAGTCTCTTATGTGTACTGACTTTGTGTTATGCCGGAAAAGATGGAAAAATAATTACAAGTTAACGAAAAAAGCGGAAGAAGGTAAAAACTATGGATTATCTCAAGCCATTTTTTTTTTGCATTTTTCAACTTTAACACTGTAACTATTACGGATACAGAGGGATAATCCTTAAGCATGACACAATGATGTTTTAAGTTCTTGTTTACACAAATGCATTTATAGATTTCCTTAATTCAAAAAAATTTGGGTTTTAATCAACATTTATGTCAGTTTCACTGACAATGAGTTGAAATTTAAAAAAAGATTTTGTCATATACTTTGCATTATCCCGCTAATTTTCGAAAATTAGCGTGTTTTCAATAGACAGACATACAGATAGATGGGCGGATCTTCAGGACACTACACTCAAAATAATAACTCTGTTAAATACTCTGTAAAATGATGTATGTAATCTCAATTCAACAGATATTTGACAGAGTTGTCTGTCAAAATACAGATTTCAAGAAAATACTTTGTATTTTGTTGTGACAAAAAAAAAATTTTTTTTTCTGTAATATTACTTTTAACTTTGTAATCTTTATTTTACAGATAATTAACAGAGTTTTCTGCTAAAATACAGATTTAGGCTCGATTACCCAATGCTCCGTTATAAAATAACTCTCCGTTAAATTTAACTTCTTTATACAAATTTTGACATACGGCTCCGTTAAATCGGCAGTTAGCAGCTAACTTTTCATTGAGTAATCCGCCCTTAAGCTAAATAATCTGTATTTTTTTATAACCAAAAAACTAAGTTTTGTCTGCATTTTTTTTCTACGTAATCTTAATTTCACAGTTAAAAATAGAAAAAAACACCATATTTTTTTATAACCAAAAAACTAAGTTTTGTCTGCATTTTTTTTTCTATGTAATCTTAATTTCACAGTTAAAAATAGAAAAAAACACCAAATTTTATCTGTATTTTTTTTTTGAGAAAATGTTAAAAAAAGTACAAAAAAAATTCTTTTCAAAAATCTTATAAAAATTTTAAAAAATAACTTGTTTTTTACTAAACTCTGTAAATTTACAGTGTTTTTTCTGTAAAACTTTGGTTGCATGAAATGCATTTTACAAATATATGTAAATTTACAGAGTTTTTCTTTGCTAAATGGTGTTTTATTTAACCAATATTTTACTACACCTTTTCCAATTGAAATTCAGAAAAGATCAATTGTAATTCAGAAATCCCAATTGAAATTCAGAAAAGCACAATTGAAATTCAGAAATCATAATTGAAATTCAGAAAAGCCTAATTGAAATTCAGAAATCACAATTGAAATTCAGAAAAACCCAATTGAAATTCAGAAATCACAATTGAAATTCCGAAAAGCCCAATTGAAATTCAGAAATCACAATTGAAATTCAGAAAAGCCTAATTGAAATTCAGAAAAGATCAATTGAAATTCAGAAAAGCACAATTGAAATTCAGAAAAGCCCAATTGAAATTCAGAAAAGCACAATTGAAATTCAGAAAATCACAATTGAAATTCAGAAAAGCCCAATTGAAATTCAGAAATCGTAATTGAAATTCAGAAAAGCCCAATTGAAATTCAGAAAAGCACAATTGAAATTCAGAAAAGCACAATTGAAATTCAGAAAAGCATAATTGAAATTCAGAAATCGTAATTGAAATTCAGAAAAGCCCAATTGAAATTCAGAAATCGTAATTGAAATTCAGAAAAGCCCAATTGAAATTCAGAAAATCACAATTGAAATTCAGAAAATCACAATTGAAATTCAGAAAAGCCCAATTGAAATTCAGAAAAGCACAATTGAAATTCAGAAAAGCACAATTGAAATTCAGAAAAGCACACTTGAAATTCAGAAAATCACAATTGAAATTCAGAAAAGCACAATTGAAATTCAGAAATCGTAATTGAAATTCAGAAAAGCCCAATTGAAATTCAGAAAATCACAATTGAAATTCAGAAAATCACAATTGAAATTCAGAAAAGCCCAATTGAAATTCAGAAAAGCACAATTGAAATTCAGAAAATCCCAATTGAAATTCAGAAAAGCACAATTAAAATTCAGAAAAGCCCAATTGAAATTCAGAAAATTACAATTGAAATTCAGAAAAGCCCAATTGAAATTCAGAAATCGTAATTGAAATTCAGAAAAGCCCAATTGAAATTCAGAAAAGCACAATTGAAATTCAGAAAAGCCCAATTGAAATTCAGAAAAGCACAATTGAAATTCAAAAAATCACAATTGAAATTCAGAAATCACAATTGAAATTCAGAAAAGCCCAATTGAAATTCAGAAATCACTATTGAAATTCAGAAAATGTAAACAAACCAATTATGAGTCACCACTACATATACACATTAAACAAATGCTGTACAACTATGAGAGTATTTAACTTTATTCTCTTGCTACGTATTGTAGAGAGCAGACAGACAATAATACACTCATACAATGTAGTAGGTAAAATTTAGTTTAACAGAATTTTTATTATTTTTTGTAAATTAATTAATATAGTGAACAAAAAGATTTACTCTACCTTGACAAATGCATTAATGAAAAATTAGTTTTAAAGAAAAATAATAAAAAGTCAGTTTCACTTGATGTTACCTTAAGCATTTTATGAGTGTATTGTCTGTCTGCGCTCTACAATACGTAGCAAGACAGTGATACCATTTTAGCACTTTTAGTGCTAGATCTAGCACTATTTTTTTGGACTTAGCACTAAAGTTTTGGAAAAAAGTGCCAAGTGCTAAGTTAGCACTTTTTTTTAAAATTTTTTAGCATTTTTAGCCTTTTTTTTTTACATTTTAATTTTTTTTTTAAATCTCTTGTAAAAATTTTTAGCCTGCGGCGCTTTCTTTGCACCTGTATAATGAAATAACTCCCAAATCGTATGGAGTTTATTTAATGTTTTTTCTTGGGACTTATTTTATGGCGCCTAATTGAAAATCAGAAATCCTAAGAAATTAAGAAAGTATAAATTGAAATTCAAAAATTTAGAAAATATAAGTTGAAATTCAAAAATTAAGGAAATGTAAATTAAAATTTAGAAATCCCACTTAAAATTCAGAAAACCCAATTGAAATTTAAAAATCCAGATAGAAATTAGCCCTTCGTTGCATGGCATTACATATATGCAATGTTGACTTCGCGCGTATCTAGCAACTCCGCTATTCCCCATTTACCGTTATTTTTGTTTTCGTTGATATATTTTATGTAAAAACAATCATTTTTTTTCGAAAATTTTCGTAGTTTGTAAAACATTTGTTAAAACAAGAATAAAACCCAGAAAAATGTTTAAGTCATGTAATGAAGGGTTAGGAAAAGATTGAAATTCAAAAATACCAATTGAAATTCAGAAAACCCAATTGAAATTTAGAAAACCTAGTCGAAATTTAGAAAAATTTAATTGAGAAAAACCTATTTAAATTTAGAAAACCCAATTGAAAAACAGAAACCTTTTTGAAATTCAGAAAATCCAATCAAAATCAAGAAAACCATTGGAAATTCAAAAATTCATATTGTAATTAAGAAGATTTTAATTGAAATTCAAAAATCCCAATTGAAATTCAGAAAACCCAGTTTAAATTAAGAAAACGCAATCGAAATTCAGAAACAATTAAAGCTCAGAAAACCAAATTTAAATCAAGAAAATATATATACCGGTTACACTAGTTTACAAATCAAAAAAAAAAAAATTATTGAAACCATAACAAAAAAATATGTTATGGTTTTTTTTAAGCCTGATCCTTAACTAAGATAACAAAGTCGGTTTGATGAAAATCTATGGGTTATCACCGAAGTTATGACTTATTATGACAAAAAACACTATATGTTGTTTTTTATGTTTTTTTTAAGTCTGATCCTTAACTAAGATAACAAAGTCGGTTTGATGAAAATCTATGGGTTATCGCCGAAGTTATGACTTATTATATGAAAATACACACAAAAAACACTATAGTGTTAAATACCATATATGGTATTTAACCCAGTTTTTATTCTTGTATTTTAAATACAAAAAAATTTAAGAAAATTTTTATGCGTAGTTTCAAAAAATTCATTATAACTTTGGTGATTGCCCATAGATTTTTATGAAACCCATTTTGTTATATTTGTATATGTTCAGGCTTTTAAGGTAAATAAAAAAACTTGTTAATTTGCAACGATTCATTAAAAAAAATTAAAAATGAGTTTTTTGATCAACAAATTAATTTTTTTTATCAAAAAATTAATTTTTACAATATATTTGTCTATCGCGCGTAAACTATTGAACAGATGGGAAAGTAACGTGTGTAAAGTTTGTTGTAAATTTGATTAACTTTAATTTGGTTTTTTTCACGAGTAGATAAGAGGTACATTACTCAAGATATAGGGAAACAGTGAAAATAACTCCAAAAAACGCAAAACAATTTATTAGAAGTATTTTTTTCGATAAAATTTTAAGTTTAGCGGTCAAAATAAAATATGTAAACGCAGTTAGTGCGCATTTTCGTTGTAAACTAGAGTTATTGTTAAAAATCACTATTTGTTAATTTAATAAATGAAAAAAAAAAATCTAGCACTTTTTTTTGGTCTGTAGAGCATTTTAGCACTTTTTTTTCTGCCATTTAGCATTTTTTCAAAATTCTGTTATGGCAACACTGTAGCAAGAGAATAAAGTTAGATACTCTCATATACACATCTCTGTACTGCATTTGCATAATGTGTCTATGTTTGTAGTGGTGACTAATAATTGGTTTGTTTACATTTTCTGAATTTCAATTGTGGTTTCTGAATTTCAATTGTGATTTCTGAATTTCAATTGGGCTTTTCTGAATTTCAATTGTGGTTTTCTGAATTTCAATTGGGCTTTCCTGAATTTCAATTGTGCTTTTCTGAATTTCAATTGTGCTTTTCTGAATTTCAATTCTGTTTTTCTGAATTTCAATTGGGATTTTCTGAATTTCAATTGTGATTTTCTGAATTTCAATTGTGATTTTCTGAATTTCAATTGGGCTTTTCTGAATTTCAATTACGATTTCTGAATTTCAATTGGGCTTTTCTGAATTTCAATAGTGCTTTTCTGAATTTCAATTGTGCTTTTCTGAATTTCAATTGGGCTTTTCTGAATTTCAATTGCGTTTTTCTGAACTTCAATTGTGCTTTTCTGAATTTCAATTGCGATTTTCTGAATTTCAATTAGGTTTTTCTGAATTTCAATTACGATTTCTGAATTTCAATTACGATTTCTGAATTTCAATTGGGCTTTTCTGAATTTCAATTGTGCTTTTCTGAATTTCAATTGTGCTTTTCTGAATTTCAATTGTGCTTTTCTGAATTTCAATTGTGATTTTCTGAATTTCAATTACGATTTCTGAATTTCAATTGATCTTTTCTGAATTTCAATTGGGCTTTTCTGAATTTCAATTACGATTTCTGAATTTCAATTGTGCTTTTCTGAATTTCAATTGGGCTTTTCTGAATTTCAATTGTGCTTTTCTGAATTTCAATTGTGATTTTCTGAATTTCAATTGTGCTTTTCTGAATTTCAATTGGGCTTTTCTGAATTTCGATTGTGATTTCTGAATTTCAATTGTGCTTTTCTGAATTTCAATTGTGATTTCTGAATTTCAATTGGGCTTTTTTGAATTTCAATTGGGATTTCTGAATTTCAATTGTGATTTCTGAATTACAATTGATCTTTGCTGAATTTCAATTGGAAAAGGTGTAGAAACTCTGTAAATTAACAGTTTTTTTTGTCAAAATCATTTTACAGAGTTTTATAGTAAAATTACCAAGAAGTGTTGCTAGCTGATAAAGTATGGTGTACTCTGTTAAATTAGCAGAGTTTTTCTGTAATTTAACAGAGTTATTATTTTGAGTGTATGCGCGGTATAAGGATTGATTTGATACCCATGGTTTTGTTGGAAATTTTTCTTAGAATTTCTTCTAGACTACGCTTTTGTTATACGACTTCTGACCAAAAAAATCGATCCGCCTTAACTTACGGCCGTGGCCAACTACTTTGTTCTTACTATTTTTTATGATTTTTTACTATTGAACAAATTTTTAACAAATTTTTTTCTTTCTTAAATTTGTCAAATTTTAAATTTTGCTTAATGAACTAACACAAAATATCTAAATATGCCTATTTTTGAAAGCTGATAACATCTAAATATTAAATATCAATTACCAACCTTGAAAGAAAATAACGTTACTATTTTTGTTCGAACATTAAAAACGGATTAGAAAAATGTTCAACACAGACATACATTTTTGACAATTTAAGTCATTTATCTAACAAAAAAATTGACAGGTAAGTCATTAACGATGTTTATGACGAAAGGGATTAAACCAAAACAATAAAGAGCCATAAAAAAACTATTACAAAAAATGATAATAAAAAAAATATGGTAAAATAAGTTATCACTGCTGCTAATGAAAATGAACGAATTTTTGTAACTACTTTTTAAATGGATTTTAAATTTTTTTATACTGCTTCGAAAGAATGTTGACACATATGCTTGCCTTTGACAGCTGTCAAATTGTGACATTAATCAATTATATATGGTGTTCTCTTAGCATACAATAAAAAAAGTCATAAAATTCCATTTTTTGAGGGTTTATACGAAAAAGATAATTTTTCAAAACACTTAAATTATTTTATGTAGTTTTTTTTTTCTTAAAGTAGAATTACTTTAATAAATATGTTGTATAGAAAGAGCTTAAATTATAATGTCATATATCAAAACTTTTATAGGCGAATCTTTTAACCCATTTGATAAACTATTTATGTAACCGGTTACTGATTCCTTTTTATGAACATAGCACTAAAAACATATTGTTAAAATAAATTTTATCATTTTAGTGATTTCAAAAAAATTAAATTAATGTTAAATTTCATGGTTATGGAATAATAAAAAAATTTTGTTTTAAATAACAAATCTTTAACTTACGACAAAATAGTGTCGTAAAAAACAAAAACAGGAAAAGTCACAGTGCTGCCAGTTTATTGAGTTCCCCCTAGGATGTATGGATAAAAAGGGTTAAAAAAAAAATCGATTGTTTTATTGGAATCTGTGTGACTGCACTTGTGTGTCTACGCGTTGTAAGAAATATCAGAGGTTCCCAACAAAACTTTAATAACCAAATCTATATATATAAAAGAGTAATGTGACTGACTGACTTATTGACTGATTCATCATCGCCCAGCCCAAACCGCTGAAGCTAGAGACTTGAAATTTGGACTGTATGTTCACCTCCCGGAACATAGATCCACTAGGGCTGGATTTTTGCCAGTGTTGATTCAAAGGGGGTAAAAAGGGTAAAAAACTGTACTTTTGGTACTTTTTATATCTCCTGAAATAATGGTCATAGAGACTTGAAATTTGGACTGTATGTTCACCTCCCGGAACATGGATACACTAAGGCCGGATTTTTTCCAGTGTTGATTCTAAGGGGGTAAAAAGGGTAAAAAACTGTACTTTTGGTACTTTTTATATCTCCTGAAATAATGGTCATAGAGACTTGAAATTTGGTTTGTATGTTCACATCCTGGAATATAGATCCAGTAAGGCTGGATTTTTGCCAGTGTTGATTCTAAGGGGGTAAAAAGGGTAAAAAACTGTACTTTTGGTACTTTTTATATCTCCTGAAATAATTGTCATAGAGACTTGAAATTTGGACTGTATGTTCACCTCCCGGAACATGGATACACTAAGGCCGGATTTTTTCCAGTGTTGATTCCAAGAGGGTAAAAAGGGTAAAAAACTGTACTTTTGGTACTTTTTATATCTCCTGAAATAATGGTCTTAGAGACTTGAAATTTGGTTTGTATGTTCACATCCTGGAATATAGATCCAGTAAGGCTGGATTTTTGCCAATGTTGATTCTAAGGGGGTAAAAAGGGTAAAAAAACTGTACTTTTGGTACCTTTTGTATTTCCTTAAAAAATGGTCACAAAAACTTAAAATTTGGACTGTATGTTCACCTCCCGGAACATAGATCCACTAGGGCTTGATTTTTGCCAATGATGATTCTAAGGGGGTAAAAAGGGTAAAAAAAACTGTACTTTTGGTGCCTATTATATTTCCTTACATAATAGTACTAGAAACTTGAAAATTGCAATATAGGTTCACCTCCCGGAAAAAAGATTCACTAAGTCTGGGTTTTTGCCAATGTTGATTCTACGGGGGTAAAATGGGTAATAAAGTGTACTTTTGGTACTTCTTTTTATATACTGAAATAATGGTCATTCAAACTTCAAATTTAAAATGTAGGATCCTTTAGTGAAATAAAACATTCTGGAACAAGTACTTTCTGAAAATTCTATACCGTTTATAAAAAGTACTTTTATAAAAAGTACCTTTTATAAAAAGTACCTTTTATAAAAAGTACCTTTTATAAAAAGTACCTTTTATAAAAAGTATCTTTTTTAAAAAGTGCCTTTTATAAAAAGTACCTTTTATAAAAAGTACCTTTTATAAAAAGTACCTTTTATAAAAAGTACCTTTTATAAAAAGTACCTTTTATAAAAAGTACCTTTTATAAAAAGTACCTTTTATAAAAAGTACCTTTTATAAAAAGTACCTTTTATAAAAAGTACCTTTTATAAAAAGTACCTTTTATAAAAAGTACCTTTTATAAAAAGTATCTTTTTTAAAAAGTACCTTTTATAAAAAGTACCTTTTATAAAAAGTATCTTTTTAAAAAGTACCTTTTATTAAAAGTACCTTTTATAAAAAGTACCTTTTATAAAAAGTACCTTTTATAAAAAGTACCTTTTATAAAAAGTACCTTTTATAAAAAGTACCTTTTATAAAAAGTACCTTTTATAAAAAGTACCTTTTATAAAAAGTACCTTTTATAAAAAGTACCTTTTATAAAAAGTACCTTTTATAAAAAGTACCTTTTATAAAAAGTACCTTTTATAAAAAGTACCTTTTATAAAAAGTACCTTTTATAAAAAGTACCTTTTATAAAAAGTACCTTTTATAAAAAGTACCTTTTATAAAAAGTACCTTTTATAAAAAGTACCTTTTATAAAAAGTACCTTTTATAAAAAGTACCTTTTATAAAAAGTACCTTTTATAAAAAGTACCTTTTATTAAAAGTACCTTTTATAAAAAGTACCTTTTATAAAAAGTACCTTTTATAAAAAATACCTTTTATAAAAAGTACCTTTTATATAAAGTACCTTTTATAAAAAGTACCTTTTATAAAAAGTACCTTTTATAAAAAGTACCTTTTATAAAAAGTACCTTTTATAAAAAGTACCTTTTTTAAAAGTACTTCTTATAAAAAGTACCTTCCATTAAAAGTATTTTTTATAAAAGTACACTTTTTGGTACTTGTTTATTTCCTGAAATTGTATTTATAGAAACTTCTTATATTTCCTAGAATCTTAAAATTTGTAATGAAGGAGAATTAGGTAAAAAAACTCATTCTGGGAAAAATATGTTTTTAAAATTCCGCTTCTAAGTGGGATAAAATAGCTAAAAAAGTGTATTTTCGGTACCTTTGATATTTTTTGACGTAACAATTCTAGAAACTTAAAATTAGGAATGTAAAATCCTTTTTGTACTTTTAATATTTGCTAAAAAAATGATACTAGAAAATTGAAATTTGGAAAAGAAGATCCTTCGGTGAAGAAAAATTTTTTTTAAAGAGGTTCTTTTTGGAAATTTCGTTTCTAACGGGGGTTAGAAAGTGTACTTTTGGTACTTTTTTCTTTGTTCCTATAATAATGAAAAAGTGTAAATTTTTGGTTATTCCTATATTTCTTGAAATAATGGCTCAGAAACTTGACATTTTAAATAAAGGATCACCTAGCCCAAAAAAAAGTTTTTGGAAAATTTAATTTTAAGGGGAAAAGGGGGCAAATGGTTGTTTTTACCTATCTAACTATTAAACTAAAAGCCCCAAAAATAACACACAAGAAAAGGACATATTTTAAAATTTTAAATTTTAGAACGGAGAACGAAATGGAATAGAGCAGGGAACAATATGGAATGATAGGTTAGGTTAGGTTATGAAGGATGACGCTGGCGGAAACCAGCGTCCATAGAGGCCGCGTGATGGCCCATTATGATTCCTTTAATTCTTTTTCCTCTTCTCTGTTTAGTCCTAAGTTGGAATGATACTTTTTACTCAAATTTTTCGTATTTAACTTTTTTTACTCCAAATTTTTTCTCTCTATATGTTTTTTCACTTATACTTATTTTTATTCCAATTTCTTTATTCACTGAAATATTCATTCACTCAAAATCCAAAATCCCGAAATAAGGGCTCGAAAATTATTCAAAATTTATTTTTTAAATTATTCATTGAAATATTATTTTATGAAAGACTTAAATTTACAAAAGTAAATAACAAAAAGACTATAATTAAATTAAAAAAACTATAATTATAATTATAATATATAAACACCAAAAAAAATTTGTTTTCAAATTTTTTTTTTTTTTCATTAATAATTTTTTTTTAATTTTTTCCTCATCAATTTTTTTTTCATTAAATATTTTATTTTTAATGAAACTTTTTTTTTTTCAATGAAATTTTTTTTTCATCAATTTTTTTACATCAAAAATGTTTTTTTTATCAACATTTTTATAGCCTCCAACCACAGTATGGGGACATACTCACTTTGTCACTCCGTGTGTAACACATCGAAATATCGGTCTAGGACCCCCTAAAGTATATGGGGCATTCCATGTGAAATCGGACACTTTGAAAACATTTGTTTTAGATTTTCCCAATTTGTTTACAGATTTTAGTACCCTTCGAAAACTCCTTCGTGTTAGATTTTTAGATTTTTTTGATGACCCGTTCTAAAGATATCGAATTTTTAAAAATTGGTAGTTTGTTCCTTTACTCAAACTTATTTTTATCATAACTTCTTCAATAATGGTCCGAATTTCAAATTTTTTTTTCAAAATTTTTGTTTTTTTACGTACTTTCTAAAAAAAATCCCTAAAAATTCTTAAAAGCGCTCTAGTATGCGATTTTTAAGTTTTAAAATTTTAATCTCATTTTTAAAAATGTTTGTACTCTTCGATTTTTTTGAATTTTTTTTTTGTGTAAAACTTCTATCAATTCTACAAATTTTTTGCCCAGGAAGATCGTGGGATAACGATTATTACTATTTTTTTAAATTTTTTGAAAAAATTTTACTGTAATTTTTCAATCTTAAAATCATTTCTACTGCTCCAATGGTGCGTCATAGAGTGGTCCTTTATAAGACCGAGCCCCATTAATTTTTACGTCTTAACATTTCTTTGGAACAAACTAATACCCTATCTCCAATTTCTAAGGGGCTCCCACACAAAACGACATTTTTTAAAATTTGTTCCAACCGCTCTTACTGCCCTAATAGTGTCCTTAGAGCAATAAAATGTATGACCGACCCACAATATTTTTTTAGTCCAAACATTTTCTCTGAACACACCTACCCTCTATCTCTAACTGTTAAGGCTCCCATACAAAATTACATTTTTATAAAATTTGCTCCAACTGTTATTTGTATGGGAGCCTACTTAGGGAGTGGGGATAGGGCGTAGGTATGTTTTGAAAAAATGTTGTAGGGTAAAAATTAATGGGGGTCGGTCTCACTAATGACCCCTCTCGGACGCACCATTGCACATTGGTCTGGCAAGCCACATTTTTTGGCCAAAACTAAAATAATCACTTATACACATAATCTCAAATAAAATACACTATTAACAACAAAAAACATAAATTTTATAAAGTTTTGAAAAATTTTAATCTATTTTTTAACCCATCTAGATCCGAGGGAACATATTATTCTCTTCATGTTTTTCTATTTGTTTTACTATAATACTGTGCAACACGCTTTTTCTCTTAGATGGGTCCAAAAAAAATTAAAGTATACCAAAACCCGAAAGGTTTAAAAAACTTAGATCGAGTTCATTTTTTATAGCCCACTGAAGTCTTCAAATTTTTTTTTAAAGGCGTTTTGAATAAGTAAAAAAAGAATTAAATCTAAATCTGAGGTAAATAATAGGCTTGTTTTTGCACACCGGGTTAAGATTAGGATTAACTCTATTTAATTAAAAAATGGATCAAATCAAGTCCAGAATTTTTTTTTTTCTGAATCTACATCCAATTAGTTAATATAAACAGGAAAAACAGTTAAGCGTTGCCCAACATGTAAAATGGTATAAATTAATCTGAGTTAATCCTAGGATTTAACTAGATTTATTTTTCATTCTTTACATTTTGGACAAAGCTGAATTTGTTTTTTTGTTTATATTTACCAATTGTATGTAATTTTAGAAAAAAATTATAAAAAAAAATTCTGGACTTGATTAGACCCATTTTTTAACTAAATAAAGTTAATCCTAATCTTAATCCGCTATGCAAAAAACAGGGCTAATGTTACAAGATGTCTGCAGTAAAATTTGATGGCGATTCTTTTTTTGGAATACATTAACCCTATATCTCTCATTTTTTAGGAGTCATATTGCTTCTTTTTTAAATATTCTCATAAAATACCACTAAAACGTGCGTTAAAAGGGTTAAAATGATATACAAACATTTTCTGCATCAAATTTCACTAGGGGCTGTCAAAGACCAATAGTTCGTGCGAAAAAACGCAAAATGCTTAAAAAAGTAAAATTGTTGAATTGTTTTTCACCCAAGTCGTGTGAAAAAAAAATTATAAATCTGCTTTTATGCTAAATAATGTTAACAGATGTCTTCATTGAAATTTGATGTCGGTTCTGTTCTTGTAACATATTACCCCCTATCTTCCAATTTTAAGGGTCATTTTGGACAATTTTTGCAAATATTCTCTTAAAATACCACTAAATTTCACTATGGGTTGTCAAAGGCTAAAAGTTCGTACAAAAGGTTCAGAATGCTTAAAAAGTAAAATTGTAAAGTATCATAGTGAAACACAATTTAATAAAATATAATAATTTCAAATTTCCCTTTTTAAATATTTTGGTTATATCGCACCAACTTTTGGCCGTTGACAAACCCTAGTGAAATTTTATGCAACACATATTTTTAGAACATTTTAACTCTTTAAACGCACGCCTTAGTGGTGTTCTATGAGGATATTTAAAAAAGGGCCAAAATGACGCCTAAAAATAGGAGATAGAGGATTAATATGTTTTAAGAAAAGAACCGCAATTTTACTGAAGAAATCTTTTTGTTTCTTCGATTTTCGCCAAGAAACACGTTCGGTTTGTTCTTGTTTTTTATTTCCACTCACCCAGCAAAAACTTGCATTACCAAGTAATGAAATGTGTAATGGGAAATTCAAAAGTTATAACTACTTCTGATTCGAATTACCTTTCCCATTACATTTACAAGCAAATGTGCCAAATGTAATGATTATCAAACCAATATTAATAACTAATTACATATATACTTATAGGTAATGAAAAAATTATTTAAAAAAAAAAATTTAAAAAATAAAAAAATATTTAATTTTATTTTGTTTTTATTCAAAATAATGTACAGTGAGTCAAAAAGTGAAAATCTAGTTCTGAAATTTTTTTATTTTATTATAATGACTTATGTTAGTCATTATTAATAAGTCCTTATTTTACATTTCAAAATCATGCTAAAGGTAATATTCTGTCATTACTAAGTAATTAGAATGGTAATGATGTGTCATTACCAAGTTTTTGCTGGGCAGCCAAACTGTGAGTAAATCACAATTTTTGAAGCAAAAGTTTCCTGAAACAAAAATTGATTTCTTGAAAATAAGCAACAACTAGCAAAAAGTTATTGATGATTTGTAAGCACCAAATATCACTTTAATTTTTTGTCTTTTTGGGTCGTTGAAATCGCTTGAAATTTTATAAGTTTTGTACTATATTTTCTTTTATGAAAAGCAAAAATCACTGATTTTTAGGTCATGAAAGTTTTCCTGTATTTTCCTTTTTCCATAATTTTTATTGAATATTTCAATATTAAAAATTCAAATACTTACCATCGTCATTAATTTTCATAACTAATAGATTGAAAAAGTTTTTTTATTTGCGTCTAAACAGTGTTCAAAGAAAACAAAAAATTACACCACGTGTGTTAGTTTACCACTGCATTTAAGACATTGAACTTTCTCACTTCATAGAATAACAGTTAATTGAAGTTTGCAAAAGCAAATTATTTTTTTTGTTTATCTGAAGTGTTTACTACAATATTCCAACAACAAATATTGAAATAAAAGTTTTGAGTTTTGGCCAAAAAAATGGGTCTTGGAGACCATTGTGCATTGGACCGGTAGAATCTGATTAAATAAAACAAATTTACAAAAAATAAAAAAAATTGTATGGGGACCGCCTTAACAGTTAAAGATAGGGGGTAGGTGTGTTCAGAGAAAATGTTTGGACTAAAAACATATTGTGGGTCGGTCATACATTTTGTTGCTCTAAGGGCACTATTAGGGCAGTTAGAGCGTTTGGAACAAATTTTCAAAAATGTCGTTTTGTGTGGGAGCCCCCTTAGAAATTGGAGATAGGGTATTAGTTTGTTCCAAAGAAATGTTAAGACGTAAAAATTAATGGGGGTGGGTCTTATAAAAGACCCCTCTATGACGCACCATTGGAGCAGTAGAAATTATTTTAAGATTGAAAAATTACAATAAAATTTTTTCCAAAAATTTAAAAAAATAGTAATAATCGTTATCCCACGATCTTCCTGGGCAAAAAATTTGTAGAATTGATAGAAGTTTTACACAAAAATATTTCAAAAAAATCGAAGAGTACAAACATTTTCAAAAATGAGATTTAAATTTTAAAACTTAAAAATCGCATACTAGAGCGCTTTTAAGAATTTTTTGAGATTTTTTTTTGTAGAAAGTACGTGAAAAAACAAAAATTTTGAAAAAAAAAAAAATTGAAATTCGGACCATTATTGAAGAAGTTATTATTAAAAGAAGTTTGAGTAAAGGAACAAACTACCAATTTTTAAAAATTCGATATCTTTTGAACGGGTCATCAAAAAAATCTGAAAATTTACCACGAAGGAGTTTTCAAAGGGTACTAAAAACTGTAAACAAATTGGGAAAATCTAAAAAAAAAGTTTTTCAAAGTGTCCGATTTCACATGGAATGCCCCATATATATTATTGATCACTGATCTATTCTAAGACATTCTAGCGATGTCCGTCGGTCCGTCTGTCCGTCTGTATAGGACACGATATAGTCCCAAATAAAAGAGCTACACTAAAAAAAAAAAAAAAACTTTTAAAACGCCTGGTTAAATGCCTTGTAATCCCGTTCTACCAATATTTAACAATTTTCCTTGTTTTTTAACAAAAAATTTTGTACTTTGCTCAAACGAGAACTACAGTTTTATTTGTAACTAGCTGGCCCGGTCCGCGTTGCTGGCCCAAATATAAGATTTCGTCTCGCATCATATATA
The DNA here is from genome assembly GCA_963921195.1 of Pegoplata infirma. Classification (NCBI taxonomy): domain Eukaryota; kingdom Metazoa; phylum Arthropoda; class Insecta; order Diptera; family Anthomyiidae; genus Pegoplata; species Pegoplata infirma. Next base: position 172,736,304 of record OY992539.1, read on the forward strand.
TAGCCCTGCAAAAAATGTAATGAATTTCTTGGCTTAGAAAAATTTGTGGGCGTGGTTTTAAAGACCCGATTACGCAGATATCATCTTGAAATTATATTTTAGGAACTAAAAAAAATTACCAGGTCTTAGACTTTGCGATCTGTACATATTTAAAACTTCTTTGGTATTATTACGAACAACACAAAAATAAATTACGCATATCCTTCGTTCTTATCGTGAGCTATTGTCTGGAGTTCAAACAAACCTTTATAGTTTTCCCGAATTTTCAATTTTCCCGGGACACTTTTCTCATTTATATTTCCTTAAAAACCTAATTGGAATTGGAACATAAAAAAATCGGTCCGGTGTGCTAAGTTAAACTTGTACATATGTTAACAATACCCAAGGATTTAAAATCAAAAAATTAATTTTAGATATATCGAAAAAAGTGGACGACGACAATTTTTATTTCCGAACAATTATATGGACTATTACTTACATTAAAAAAAATAGCCAAATCGGTCCAGGCGTTCTCAAGTGTTGCAAATTTTAAGGATATTGAAAAATGTTGGCTTTGAAGTGGTGGAGGACAATAATTATTTCCGTAAAATCCGTACTTGGACTATAATGATCATTAAAGAAAAAAATTACCAAATCAGGCAAGTCGTTCTCCGATTTTAGATGTATTGAAAAAAGTTGGTGTGGACAATTTTTTCTTTCCGTAAAAACCTTAGTTGTACTATCACGAACGTCAACAAATTCTACTAATAGCCAAATCGGTCCCGCCGTTCTTCAATTTTAGATATATCGAAATAAAAGTGGGCGTGAACAATTTTTATTTTCGTTTAAACCTAAGTTGGTTTATGGCGAGCATTGGAAAAAAAGTTTAGCCAAATCGATCGAGCCGTTCTCCGATGTTAGATATATCAAAAAAAGGAGGCGCAAAGTGGGCGTGATTTATTTATTTACTAGTCGAATAGCCTGTCCCTGCCAGGCGGAACACCAAATCACTTTTCTCAATAGTTCTAATATTTTACCTAACTTTAAAAAAATTATGTTTGTCCTTCAAAAATTTAATATTGCTAGATTGAGTTACATCAATAAATTTCCCAAACTGGAAAAAAATTTAATGAGTATAAAAGGTTTTATTGATAAAATTTTAGAACTAAATTTAGCACGCCCATTTCGTCTCTCCGTCCATAAACCGGATATCAAAAATCCATCGTGTGGATCTGTCCCATGGTCACTCCTATATACATGGCAATTTTTATCTTTCTTGTTATCATGAAGGGTTTTAAAATTTGTTAAAATGTTAAAAAACACAAACATTTTTCCACTTAAATGTTTCCTTATAATTCTCCGTACAAAGTTTAAATATTAAATCTGACTTCATAAGGATATCATCCATTGTCAATACTTTATGCTTTACAATTTTCATCTTCCTTAGTCATTAGGGGTTTCAGAAATAGTTTAAATATTTAAAAACTAAATTTCGCCGTCTTCCGCCACTCCCCCTGACTTAAAGGCCGAAAATCCGGCTACGTTACAGATTATATATACAAACTGAACAAAATTCACAACGGATTTTTTGTATTTCCGCCCTTTCACTGGATATCCAGGTCAGAGTTGATCTTTGCCATTGTCCGTACCATATGTATTCTAATTTTCATCTTTCAAGGTCATAAGGTGTCTTCAAAATTAGGTAAGATGTAAAAACATATTTTTTCCACGCCCATTTCTTCTCTTAATTCTCCGTCCCTACACAGAGAGAACAGTTTAGTTGTGCCAGCCGAATTTAGAGCCAACTGCATAGTTTAATAACAACAACCGAAATTTTCGGTTGCCATAACCAAAATTTGTTTTGAAAATTTAACTTCTGTTGGTCCAAATAAATTTCGGTAATCGCAACCGAAAATTTCAGTTGTTGTAATTAAACCATGCAGTTGGCTCTTAATTCGGCTGGCACAATTAAGCTGTTTTTTCTGTGTATTCCAAAATTTTTAAATCTGACTACTTTATGAAAAGCTCCATCGTTAGTACTATACTCGTATCCACGCCCCTTTTCCCTCTCAATTCTCCGACCACAGTCCAAAAATTTTAAGTCTGACTACTTAAGGATATGCTCCAGTGTCAGGACAATATGCTTGCAATTTTCGGCTGCGTAGGTCATTAGGGCTTTAAAGTTAGTCAAATAAAAAAAATAAAACACAGTATTGCCTTGCCCCTTTTTCCTCTCAACTCTCCATCTACATTCCAAAAATGTTAAATCGGACTACTTTAGAATATACTTCATAGTAAGGACTTCATGTTAGGGATTTTCAGCTTCCGTATTTATTGGGGCTGAGCTTAAAAATACTCTTAAATGGTAAAAAAAAAAATTTTTTGCCAAGTCCCCTTTTTCTCGTAATTCGCCGCCCACAGGCAAAAAATCCGACTTCGTAAGAATCTGTCCCTGGTGTTTTATTATATACATGCCAATTTTAAGCTTTTAAGTCCATCAATGAGATTCAAAAGGCGCTAGATACACAAAAAATAAGAGAAACACAAAAAAATAAAATATATATTCAGAAAATAGATGGAAATAAATTTACAACGCCCTTTGCCATTCTTATTCTCCACCCATACACTGGATATGAAAAATCCAGGCTCGTGTTGATCTTCCACATGAAACCTTCTATATACATGCCAATTCTGTGCATTTCCCGCTTCCTTTGGGGGCTTCAAAAGAAGTTAAAATGTTAAAAATCTCAATTTTGTCACTCCCCATTTTCCTTTCAATTCTCCGCCCACAGTCCAAAAATTTAAATTATATGCTGCACATGCTTCATCGATAGATCGATAGGACTATACGCTAGAAAATTTTCAGCTTCCTAAGTCATTAGAGGACTTTAAAATAAGCAAAAATGCCAATTTTCATCTTCCTTTATCATTTGGGGTCTTCAAATTAAATATTAAAAAACACAATTTTGCCACGCCCCATTTTTCTCTTAATTCTCCTTCCACAATTTTAAAAAATTTAAATCCAATTACTTCAGGATATGCTTCATTGTTAGAACTAAATGCTATGCAATTTTCCGCTTCCTAAGTCATTTGGGGTTTCAAAAGAAGTACAAATTTTAAAAAATCCCAATTTTTCCACGCCACTTTTCCCTCAATTCTCCGCCTACATTACGAAAATTTTGAATCCGACTACTTGGGGATATGCGCCATCGTTAGGACTATATTCTAGGAAATTTTCAGCTTCCTAAGTCATTTAGGGGCTTCAAAAGAAGTAAAAATGTTAAAAAAATCTAAATTTTGCCACTCCACTTTTCCCCTCAATTCTCCGCCCACATTGCGAAAATTTTAAATCCGACTACTTGGGGATATGCGGCATCGTTAGGACTATATTCTAGGAAATTTTCAGATTCCTAAGTCATTTGGGGGCTTTAAATTAAGCAAAAACGTAAAAAAATTGCATTTTGCCACGCCCACTTTCCCGCTTATTTCTCCGCCCACAGGCAAAAAATCGAAAATCCGGCTACGTTAGGATCTGCCCCAGGTGTTTTACTATAAGCATGCCAATTTTCAGCTTTGTAGCTCATCAGTGGGCTTCAAAAAGCTCTGGATAGACAAAAAAAGAGGAACACACAAATAGGGAAATTATATATATATGTTAGACTGCCCAGAAAAAAAGCGAAGATTTTATTTTCTTGGGGGATACCTGCAAATTTTGTTCCTTTTTGTGCAAAAAAATTTCGGTTTTTTTTTGGGATTTTTAAAATAATATCTAGAGGTCGCGATCTCGCGTTTTATAACGATTTATTTTTTTTGAGTTTTTTATTATTTTAAATTGTTAAATATGATTAATATGATAAAATATTAATAATTTCAGACAAAAAAAAAATTAAATTAAAAATTAAATATCGCTCATTCCATGAGATGTCTCCCAGCATCTAATCAAATGTTCCTTAATTTATTTGAAATTTTGCACACATGTACACTATGAAGCTATTAAAATAAATCAGTTGTTAGTTCCGAGAAAATCCGTGAATTCGCGAATATATTCGCGTTCGCGAATTCGTGGATTTTCGCGAAACTAAAAACGAATTTATTTTAATTGCTCCATAGTGTACCTGTGTGCGAAATCTCAAATAAATTAAAGAACATTTGATTAGATGCTGGGAGACAACTCATGGAATGAGCGATATTTAATTTTTAATTTATTTTTTTTTTGTCTGAAATTATTAATATTTTATCATATTAATCATATTTAACAATTTAAAATAATAAAAAACTCAAAAAAATGAATCGTTATAAAACGCGAGATCGCGACCTCTAGATATTATTTTAAAAATCCCAAAAAAAAACTGAAATTTTTTTGCACAAAAAGGAACAAAATTCGCAGGTATCCCCCAAGAAAATAACAACTTTGTTTTTTTCTGGGCAGTCTAATATATGTAGATGAAAAAACCTAAGTCAAACATTTAAAAAAAAAATAAGACGAACATTAAAAAAAATATTTAACAAATCGCTCAGTTCTGAAGGGTCAGTTACCAACGAACTACATTTTATTTTTATTTATATTTTATTATTCTAGAATCTCAAATAATTAATTATATATCTTATTTTTCTATAGAGCACATCGTCGAACTATATTCAATAAATGCCAACTCGAAAAAGCTTACTGTTCAGGAGAGCTAAAAAACTAGTTATTTCGCGTATTATTGCAAAAATAAACAATGTACCTTCCACAAGATGGTTTAAATATTCTAAACAATTTTTACCTATGCAAAAATTTTCATATTTTGCACTTGTTTGCATATTTTTCAGAGATGGCATTTATTACTATATCAAAAAACAAATATTTTTTTAGAGTTGGCATATTTTGTCGGAAAATAAAAATACATTTTTTTTGGAAAAATTTTTAATTTTTTTTTTTTTTTGGTTTTTGTTATCCTTAGTACGGTAATTGCAAAAACTCAACAAAAAATTAAAAATCTTTGCAAATTTTTAAAAGTTACTAGCTCCGAAAGCCTTTTAATCTCAGGGTCATCGGCGTATACAGGGGGGGGCCCAACAACAACAACAAAAAAATATTTTTTTTTTATGTATTGGAAAACACGAATCTCACGAAAAAAACAACAAAATTTTTTTTGTTGTTGTTGTTGGGCCCTGAAAAAACAGTCCTGCATACGTCGTTGCTCAGGGTGGTCAAATTTGGCACTCTGTAACTCACGCTGTATTGCAATAGGGTCACTCCAAACCAGCTATTTTAAAAGCTTATATCATTGACTTTATTTGCCCCATTCATAATGTTTCAATCTGATAAATAGTTTAAAAGTTACATAAATATAAGCAATTTTTTTTTTTGCAAACACTATTTACCGATATTTTTAAAATAGCAATATCTCGAGAACCAGTCATTAGATATCAAAATCTTTACAAGATTCGTGTTTAGCATGGCAAATGCAATAAGACATGTGGTCTAATTTTTTTTAAAAAAATTTTTGAAAATTTTTTGGAAATTTACAATGGGAGTTGGCATTTATTTCCACCAAAAAAATATGTACTTTGAGTTAGCAGAATAACAAAAATGGATGTAAAACGACAACAAATTATTTTTTTGCTCTGAAATTTTTATGGCAGATAGGTATTACATAGGGGAGCTATTTGCCATCGGAAACTCATTTCCGTCAAATATGAGTTGGCATATTTTGAATATAGGTTCACGACATTTTATATATTCGAAAAAAAAGAGTGGGTCGACAACTTTTCTTACCGTAAATAACTTATTTAAATTTAACCAACTCGGTCCATCCATTGGAAAATTGTTCTTTCCGAAAAACCTTAGTTGGACTATGACGAACACTTAAAACAAAATTAGACAAATTGATCCAGCCATTACGTGATTTATAATATATATATTGGGAAAAGTGGGCGTAAATAGGCGTGGACAATTTTTCATTCCATAAAAATCTTTTGTGGACTATAACCATATCGGTCTAGCAGATATAGTTCTTTCGATACATAGAAAAAAAGTGGGCGTGGGAAATTTTACTATCCGTAAAAACCCTAGTTGAATTAAGACGAACATTTTCATCAAAAATTAGCCAAAGTGTGCGTGGTCTATTTCTTTTTTCGTAAAAACAAAAGTTGGAATATGATGAAAATTCATTTAAAAAAATTTTGTCAAATCGGCCCAGCCATTCTCAGATTTTAGATAAATTGGAAAAGTGGGTGTAAAAGTGGGCGTGGTCGATTTTTCTTTCAGTAAAAACTTAAATTGGATTACTACGAACATTTAAATAAAAAATTACCCAAATCGGTGCAGCCGTTTTCCGATTTTAGATAAATCAAAAAAAGTGGGCGTAAAAGTGGGCGTGGTCAATTTTTCTTTACGTAAAAACCTAAGTTGGACTATGACGAACATTTCAAAAAAAAATTGTCCAAATCGGTCCAGCCGTTCTCAACTGATGTTGTTACCAACGAACGACAATTGATTTTTATTTATATAGATTTTGCAAATTTATTTTCGTAATTGATTCTACCATTTTAAAAGGTTATTTTACAAAAAAAATACTGTAATTTTACAACAAAGATTTTATTACCAGGATTCTAGTTGATTTACAAAAAAACTGTTATTTTACAAAAATTATGTTATACGAGGATTTATGTTGTTTAACAAAAAAAAAATTTTTTTTTTTTAAATTTTCTATTTTTAAGTGTGTTTTAATTTTTATTAAATAAAAATTAGTTATTTATTCGACCTTTTAATTGTGCAATGAAAAAGAGTTTATTCTGATTCGAGGCCTTTTCATGTTCCCCATTATGAATTAACATAACAAGTACTTATGATAAACTCTACTTTCTTTATTAGGATATTCTCCCATTAAATACTCATAGAGTTTCTTGCTTTCAAAAATTTTGGCAATTTTCAGGAATGAATTGACGATCGTTTCGGAGGTGTTCCAATTCCCCCATCATCAGAATTCTTTAGAAAATTAGGTAATACTATTAGCATGCAAACATCAAATATTCATACTCTATTTTTTTTTTTTTTTAATTTTCCAAGTCCCGGACAAACTTCTTTTTTATTGAAAAATATTTTAAAAAAAAGTTGACAAAATTTAAAAAAAAAATTATTACAAGGATTCTAGTTAATTTACAAAAAAAAAAACGGTGATTTTACAAAGCTGATTTTATTACGAGGATTTATGTTGTTTAACAAAAAAATATTTTTTGTTGTAAATTTACCATTTTTGTTTGTAAATTTACCATTTTTTTAACATATTTACCATTTTTTCTTGTAAGTTTACCATTTTTTTTTTTATTTTTCCGGTTTAAAAACAATATTTTTACCTATAAAGTTGGTTATTTTACCAATTTTTGGCGCTTTCAAAATTACGAGGAAATCCCCGTAATTTTACGAGAATTTTACCTACCTCCTATTTTACGAGAATGGCCTCGTAAAATCACGAGATTTTTTGGTAACTTTACAAGGTTTTTTTTTTTTGAGTGTAGACTTTCGAAGTTTGGCACGAATATGTCTTATGGTAATAGGGTGGTCACGTTTAGAAATGGGCAAAATCGGACCAAGGGGAAAAAAGTTCCCCCTTGGAGAACTAAACCAACCGCTGAAAACGGTACTTTTTTGCAAGGTTTTTTTGTAGTTTGGTTAAGCAAATGCAACACTTTTATATCAAAGGAAGCTCAAAACCCTGCATGTGGACCCAGCGGATAAAAAAAATAAAATAATCATTATAAATCATAATAAATCCATTTGATAACATCTATGGAAAGAGGAAGGTGTCCACCAACGTCTCCCACCAAACCTCCCAAACCCCCCATAACCCCCTCCAAAAAAAAAGGGTACAAAAGATTCGGCACAGCCAAATTTAACTTTCTCACTTGTTTTTCATCAGTTTTTTTTTTCTACATACATTTTTTTTTCATCAACATTTTTTTCTTTATTAAAAACTTTTTTGTCATCAAATATTTTTTTCTACCAAAAATGTTTTTTCATCAAAAAAAAATTTTTTTCCATCAAATATTGTTTTTCTACCAACAACTTTTTTCATCAAATTATTTTTTCATCAAAAATTTTTTTTGTCAATAATTCAAATAATCAAAATAAAATCAAATTTTTGTTTTTATCAATTTTTTTCATCAAAATTTTTTTTATGAATTTTTTTTCATAAATTTTTTTTTACATCAAAAATGATTTTTTCAACATTTTTTTTATCAGTTTTTTTTATAAATTTTTTTCATAATTTGTTTTTCAAAATTTTTTTTTTACATGAAAAATTATTTTTTCAGCATATTTTTTTTATCAGTTTTTTTGTCATCAATTTTTTTTCATATTTTTTTTTATTTTTATATTTTGTTGACCTTATTTATTTTTATTTCGGCTTTCGTTCGGAAAAAAACAACTAAACTTAAAGCTTATTTTTTAATTTTATTATTTATTTTATTTTCCGATATTTCGGACTAATTCTTTGACCATCATCTGGGATATTTTAAAAAGAAAAACAAATAAATAATCCATCTCCACTGTTTGTTGTTTAAGATCTTGTTCTTAACTGTTAACCAAAATATCGAAAATTAAAAATAAAATCTATATAAGGGGCGAAACGCGTCAACGGTCCACACCAAAAAAACAGATTTAAGTATAATTTTGCCAAAATGTTAGGATAATAGTAGGTAATCTAAAGGTCAAATAAAACAATTTTTGTTGAAATATTTTTAGAGTTACAGAGATGGGAAGTTTTAATTTTTTCGCAAAGAACATATTTGGTTGAATTTTTATTGACACTTTGATGCGTTATTTATTTATTTTTATAAATTTGACCTTAAAAATCAAGGTCAAATTATTAAAAAAAAAATATTTTATAAAGCGCCTATTTTGAGATTATTTTTAATAAGTTTATTAGAAAGCTTGACGTTTTTTACATATAAAAACATTTTTCAAAAAATGGATCGAGAGTTCGTTCCTGCGAACTAATTTTTTTTTTGTATAAAATAACACTTAAAAAGTACGAATACCCCGTGCATTATAAGTAAAAAAATAAATAAAAAAATAGTTTCTCAATAAGGAACTCTCGATCCATTTTTTGAAAAATGTTTTTAATGCAAAAAAAGTCAAGCTTTCTAATAAACTTAGTTAAAATAATCTCAAAATAGGCGCTCTATAAGAAAATTTTTTTTTAATAATTTGACCTTAAATTATAAGGTCAAATTTATATTTTTTTGAAAAACCACCAATGCCATAGAAAAGGTCGCCAAAAATACTTTAAAAATCTTTTTAAAAATAAATTTTTATCGCATCAAATTGTCAATAAAAATTCAACCAAATATGTTATTTTCAAAAAAATGACAACTTCCCATCTCTGTAACTCTGAAAATATTTCAATGAAAATTTTTTTATTTGAACTTTAGACTACCTACTATTATCCTAACCTTTTGGCAAAATTATATATAAATCGGTTTTTTGGTGTGGACCGATGACGCGTTTTGCCCCATAAATAAAAATCAATTGTCGTTCGTTGGTAACCGCATCAGTTGAGAACGGTTGGACCGATTTGACAATTTTTTTTTGGAAATGTTCGGCATAGTCCAACTAAGGTTTTTACGAATGAAAAATTGTCCACGCCCACTTTTTTCGATTTATCTAAAATCGGAAAATGGCTGCGCCGATTTGGGTATTTTTTATTTAAATGTTCGTAGTAATCCAATTTAAGTTTTTACTGAAAGAGAAATCGACCCCGCCCACTTTGTAATTTATCTAAATTCTGATAATGGCTGGACCGATTTGAACTAATTTTTTTTTAAATGAATTTTTATCAAATTCCAACTTTGGTTTTAACCAAAAAAAAAAATTACTACGCCCAATTTGGCTAATTTTTGTTGAAAATTTTCGTCATAATTCAACTAAGGTTTTTTCGAATAGTAAAATTTCCCACGCCCACTTTTTTCTATGTATCGAAAGAACTATAACGGCTAGACCGATTTGGTTATAGTCCGTAGAATATTTTTAAGACCGACAAAAATTTTGACATAATCCCAATAAAAAATGGACATAATTCCCAGTTTTATGGGGACAATATCCACGTAAAAAGTGGACATAATCCCCATGGACATAATCCCAAGAATTTTGTGAAATTTTTTTGTCTTAGAAGTTTAAAAAAGGCCTTGGGCCGGTCTTAGGGATTACAAACTTCATGCATTAAACCCACCCTCTCCGCAAAATAAAGGGATTATGACCGAAATTGTGTTGGACTTAGTCCCCATAATATGAATTGGTGTTATGACCGAGAACTTTCGGTCGTAATCCCAACAGGGAAGGGACATAATCCCCATTGGAATTATGACCGTTTTTGAAATGGTCATAGTCCCCACAACTAACATGGGGATTATGTCCGTAATGCATTGGGTCATAATCCCCATTTCCGTTATGGGGATAATGTCCTGTCCTGTCACCGTCCAATTAAGGTTTTTCTGATAGAACAATTTTCCATTTCTACGCCCACTTTTGAATGTATGGACCGAGTAGGTTAAATTCAAATAAGGTTTTTACGGTAAGAAAAGTTGTAAACCCACTCTTTTTTTCGATATATATTAGTGCCTACGGTCAGTACCGTAGTACCGGGAATACCGGTATTCCCGGTTCTCGGTATTACCGGGAAATGGTACCGGTTTCCCGGTTCTTGATTCATTCCCGGTATTCCCGGGAATACCGGTATTCCCGGTTCCGGTTCTGACGGTATTCCCGGGACTACCGGTATGTATATTTTGTAAAATTTTGTACAATTAAAATTTTTCTTTGCTTTTACCAAAAATAAAATACAAAACATGTGAAAAATACCATTTCCATTTAATTTTTTGAATTTAAGAAAAAATAGTTACATGATTTTCAAATTATTTTACAAACACAACTAATTTTTTCTGAAATACTGATTAAATAGTGGAATTGAAATATTTTATGGTATAGTATTTTTTTTGGTTTTTGAGAACCGGTACCAGGATCAGAACCGGGAATACCGGTATTCCCGGGAATATATCTAGAACCGGGAAACCGGTACCAGAACCGGGAATACCGGTATTACCGGGAATACTGAGAACCGGGAAATGGGGGACACTAATATATATAGACAATACATATATGTTTGCCTATAGGCAAATAAAATATAGAACAATAAAATATTAATAAAAATCAATTGTATTTCGTTGGTAATCGCATCACTTGAGAACTGGCCGATTTGGATAATGTTTTTTTTTTTATGTTCGTCTTACTGTTTTTTAATGTCCGTCTTAGGTTTTTTCGGAAAACAAATTAATCACGCCCACTTTTACGCCTCCTTTTCTAAACCTCGACTTGACAAAACTTTTTTTTTTAAGGTTCATCATAGTCCAACTTAGGTTTAAACGGAAATAAAAATTTTTCACGCAAACTTTTATTTCTTTACATCTCAAATAGTAGAACAGCAGGGCCGATTTGGCTATTATTAGTATTTGTTGACGTTCGTGATAGTACAACTAAGGTTTTTACGGAAAGAAAAATTGTTCACTCCCACTTTTTTCAATACATCTAAAATATTAGATGGACTGGCCTGATTTGAGAAATTTTTTCCTTTATGATCATTATAGTCCAAGTAAGGATTTTACGGAAATAATGATTGTCCTCCCCACTTCAAAGCCCACTTTTTCAATATCCTTAAAATTTGCAACACTTAAGATCGCCTGGACCGATTTGGCTAATTTTTTGGTTTAAATGTTCGTAATAGTCCATATAATTGTTCGGAAAGAAAAATTGTCCTTGCGAACTTTTTTTCGATATATGTATCTAAAACTTATTTTTACTCCGATTCGATTATTTAATAGATTCCGTTTAAACTTGGTACAAATGATTTTAAATCCTTGGGTATTGTTAACATATGTAAAAGTTTAACTTACCGCACAAATTTTAACGCCCACTTTTTTCAAAATATTTCGACTACTAATGACCGGACCGATTTTTATACCCTCCACTCTAGTGATAGAGGGTATATATAAGTTTGTTATTCCGTTTGTAACTCATTGAAATATCGGTCTGGGACCCCATAAAGTATATATATTCATGATCCCCGAACGATTTTAAGACATTCTAGCGATGTCCGTCTGTATGTCTGTGGAAATGGTGATCACGATCAAAATACTACACAGAGATGACTGAAATTTAACATATTTATTGGAAGTTCTCCCGTGCAGTTTGGTATTGCATTTGAGCGATATCGGTTCAGCGGTTCAAAAGTTATGAACGAAAATGTCAGGACACCTCAAAAATGTTGGTGCATTCAACATAACCTAAAAACACAAAATGCTTTAATTCGGCTGCTGGTTGATATATGTGAACACAATTGTACACCGAATGGTATTTAAACAAGTACGAACATATTTTTTGAAAAAAATCGCGTATAACTACTACACTCAAAAAAAAACCTTGTAAAATTACAAGAAAAACTTGTAACTTTTTTTTGCTACCTCCTATTTGACAAAAATTCCAAAAACAACAGCAACAACTACACTCGAATTGAAAAAATCAGATTTAGTAGAGTGATTGTACGTTACAAGCAGTTAATAGCAAAGTATTACAGATGATGATGAGTTCAATCCTTGTCGGCTGCGATCTGTAAATAATTTTCACATATAGAGTTTTATTGACTATTAACTAAATAAATTGACATTAAAAGTTTTTCTGAAGATTATTATAACTGGATAATATGAAGCTAGTATAAAACAAACCAGGATGTCTAAATTTTTAGAAAAATTAAAAAATTTTTCTTTCACACTTTTCTCAATTCAAAACCATATATAAAAAATTCCAAGCAATTTTACAAGCTTTTTACCAATAATTTTGTAATTTTACAAGGTTTTTACCAATAAAATTGTAAATTTACAAATTTTTTGACACGATAAAATTTACAAGGAGATTTTTTGATACCTCCAATTTTACGAGAATTCCTAGTAATTTTACAAGCTTTTTACCAATAATGTTGTAATTTTACAAGCTTTTTACCAATAAAATTGTAAATTTACAGTTTTTAGCGCAATTAAAATCACAAGGAATTCTCGTGAATTTACTAGATTTTCTTTTCTTTGTTAAAAAACAAGGAAAACTGTCAAAAATTGGTAAAATGGGATTACGAGTCTTTTTCTAGTAATTTTACAAGGTTTTTTGAGTGTATAAGTACTATAGAAACTTTTCTAATTAGGTGACAACCAGTGTAAATAAAGTCTGCTGAAATTAGCAGACTTTTCAGCAGATTTTTATGATGATTGGACAGATATTTTTTGTTGTGGATCTACATAATGATTTTAAGGATACGAGTATATATGGGGCATTCCATGCCAAATCACTCACTTTTAGGCCCGACCCCCTTCGATTAATTTTATTTTTGGATATGTTTTAGTACGTATTAAATGCAACTTGCAGCCAAATTCAGCCTTTTATACCAAGGTGGTGTTGAGTAATCAATTTTTCAAAATGGCGATTTTTTCCAAAAAATTAAAAAATTTAAATTTTCAATCAATTTTGACCAGTAAAAAATATAGATATTTTAAAAAAAGTTGGACAACGTTTTGTTGGTATTTAAATGTAGTTTTAGAAAAAAAATGTGAAAAAATTATTCGAAGTAATTATCACTTATTTTTTGACGTTTAAAAATTAAAATCGACTTTTTGAAAAAGTCCGAAACCTTCGATTTTTTTGTAAAAAAGTAAAAGAATTCTACTCTAAATTATGCAACTTTTAAGCCATAACTCGAGATGTGATCACAATTCTTTCTATTTTTTTTTAATTTTTAAAATTGCACCTTTTATGTTTTGGCTCTGATTTATTTTATATGGAGCTCCAAAAAAAAAAAAAAAATGGTAACTTACCCTAAATATATTCATTTGGAGGTAAATATACGTCTCACAAAAATTTGGGACGATCGGACATGTGTAAGGCGCTTAGCATGGTCCTTGAAGTTTAAAAAACGGATTACAAGGAAAAATATGATTTTTTTCTGTTTTCGCAATTTCTTTGGTATTTTAAGTTAAGTTTTAATTCAAGTGATTACAGAATTATGATGTGGAGTAAAATGCCTTTCTAATAAGGTACTAAAAACTAAAATCGGTTGAAAATCAGCCAAGTTATTACAACTTCCCCAGGCATCTAGCGTGTGCCATACAACTTGATTAAAAAATACGAGGCCCTTTTTTTAAATTTATTGAAATTTTCTACTGTAATAACATTTTTTCATTATTAATGTTTCAGTGTAATATTTTTTTGACTTTACCAAATTTTAAAACAAAAAAAATATTTTTTTTTTAAAATAGAGATTTCAAAAGGGTGTGGAAAATGCAGGCATTTTTAGCACTAATTTAAAAAATGTTAGCAAAACACAATATGAAAAATACTTGTCATCTAATAACATTTGAACTTGAAGAATAAAAAAATGTTATTACAGTAGAAAATTTCAATGAATTTCAAAAATCGGATTGTATTGATTAATCAAGTTGTCTGCCACACGTTAGATGCCTGGGGAAGTTGTAATAACTTGGCTGATTTTAAACCGATTTCGGTTCTTATGACCTTAATAGAGAGACATTTTACTCTTCATTTCAATTCTGTAACCACTTGAATTCAAAATTAACTTAAAATACCAAAAAAATTAAGAAAACAGAAAAAAATCCATATTTTCCCTTGTAATCCGATTTTCAAACTTCAAAGCCGATGCGGCACGCCTTACCCATGTCCGATCATCCTAAAATTTTCTGAAACGTATTTTTGCACCCAAGTTAATATATCTAGGGGAAGTTACGGTCAATATTTACCAAATTATTTTTTTTGGAGCACCATATAAAATAAACTAGAGTCAAAAAAAAAAAGTGCAATTTTCAAAATTTGAATAAAAATAGAACGAATTACGATCACATCTCGAATTATGACTTAAAAGTTGCGTTATTTAGAGTAGAATTTTTTGACATTTTTAAAAAAAAAATCGAAGGTTTCGGACTTTTTCAAAAAGTCGATTTTAATTTTTATACGATAAAAAACAAGTGATAGTTACTTCGAATAATTTTTCATATTTTTTTTTCTAAAACTACATTTAACTACCAACAAAATGTTGTCCATCTTTTTTTAATATATCTATATTTTTTACTGGTCAAAATTGATTGAAAATTTAAATTTTTTCATTTTTTGGAAAAAATCGCCATTTTGAAAAATTGATTACTCAACACCACCTTGGTATAAAAGGCTGAAAATTTGGCTGGAAGTTGCATTTAACACGTACTAAAACATATCCAAAAATAAAATTAATCGAAGGGGGTCGGGCCTAAAAGTGAGTGATTTGGCATGGAATGCCCCATATATCTGCCACTTAAATCAATAATTCTTAAAGCTCTGACATCGGAAACCCTATATTCAAAAACCATACTTCATTTACTAAAGTGCTTATTTATTATACATAAGTGATGACAATGATAAGTAAAGAACAAATATATGAAAAACTTTATTGGATAAAACTGAATATAAAAATTTATTTTAACTATTTTATTTATTTTTTAGATTTGTTTTATTGTTTTTTTTTTTTCTTAACCTGAAACAACGAAGAAACTCCTTTAGGTGGTAGTGTAAAAAAGGCTTTTGTAATGCGCAGTTAAACTGTGAAAAAGCTGTAAAAAATGAAGATCGTAAAAATTACAGCCTAAAGTCGTCATAAAAATGTAAAAACCCTGAAAATAAGGGAACATGAAATAATAAATAGTGGTGGTGATAGTGGTGAATGGATGGTAGAGGTAGTAGTTACTAACCACCACTACTACTGATGATAATAAAATGATGACTATTTGAGTGATGGTAGTCAACCAGTCAGTCATGTCAGTCAGTCATAGTCTTCAGAATTATTTTATTTTGGCTCATTGTTGTATTTTTATTTTAACGACCATTGTGTTGAATTCATTTAATTTTTTTTTTTTTTTTCAAAAAAACCAGCAGGCATTTTTTTTTGTAATAAAAAAAGGGAGACTTCTTTAAAAAAAGGAGTTTGACGTAGTAGTTTTTTTTAAATAGTTTTATGCTTTTATTTGGATTATTTTGTTTTACTAAATCTTAACACAATTACTTTTAAACTATTACGTATCTCTATTTTTATAAGTATTTTCCATTCCTCTAACATTTTTGTTGTTGTTTTATTATCCTTTTGGTATAATAAACTGTGATTTTATTCTATATTCTTAGTCCTTTGGGAATGCATGGAGGGTATGGAATGGTATGGACATTTAAAAATTTACCATTTCTTATTGTTCTTTTATGACGATCATAAAAATCTGGTCTTCATTCATTCTTCAGTGAAATAAGTATATGAGACAGGCATCACTAATGAGTCAATAACATGTATGAATGAATGAATAGAATGACATGTATGATGATATGACATGCCATCAGACATGGTGTATGTTTGTATGTATTAAAATATTATGGAAGTACATAATTCAAGTTTTACGGTCTGAATTTCTAACTGGAAGCCAGTTTATCAAATTTTTTTAAAAATAGTCAAGTTCAACCGACTACGTGAATACCCTTCGAAATACCCACAACATTTAATATACTATATTTTGAGGATGTTATATTTTGAGGATGTTTATTCTGGCTCGAGGTCATTATTTAAAATACTTTTAAGGCTGGATTACTCAATGCTCCGTTATAAAATAACTCTCCGTTAAATTTAGCTTTTTCATACAGTTAGCAGCTAACTTTTCATTAAGTAATCCGCCCTAAGTGATTGTATATTTGTATATTCAAATATATTTTTTAATTCAAAATGCAAAAACCCTCTCACACTAGGATGGACCAATATTTTTTTTTTGAGTTTCGTAAACGTAGGAGTCGGGAAAGTTGCCTTTTAGGGTCGATAATAACAGACGAAAATATTGGATCTGTTGGACAATACACTCAAAAAAAAAAAACTGTAATGTTAGCAAAAAAAGCTTGTAAACCTACAAGAAAATTTGCTGATTTTAAACCCACAATTTTTTTTGGTGAAGTTAGCAAAAATGTTTTGCCAAAAATTAGTTAACTAAAATGTTGTTTATTTCAACTTAGCTCATACACATTTGAGGACCCCATTGGGTTCGGAGTCGATATTTCCAGACCCCAATGGGCCTAGACCTAGTAGGGTTCTTTAAAAATCGTCATAGTTTTTGATCCAAAATTTGTGTCCGTTTCGCTCTACCTTGCTTAGTTTTTGAGAAACGTGAATTTAGGGGGCCACTGGGGTTTTGAGAATTACAAAACTTGATAACTTCAAAAATATTACTCGGATAGCTTTTGATTATTTTTCGGTCTTGTTCTACGTGTTGAGAGCTAAAAAAATGTTCTTGGGCTTTTTGTTGTGTCGGCAATATTTACTGAGATATGAGCATTTTAAAATTTTCGGGAGTGCCAACTTTTCTGGATCCACATGTGAAGAGGACCGGCGATGCTATGGACAGCCCGAGAACCAAAAATGGCCTCCATTTTGCTCTATCTGGCTTAGTTTCCGAGATAGCGCCATTTTAAGTTTTCTGAAAATAAAAAAAAAATTACAATTTATTTTTGCTAATATTAGCAAAAAAGCTTGTAAAAATTTGGTCAACTCAGTTTTAAATTTAGCAAAAAAAAATTAGTTCAAATTTTGTTTAAAATTGCTAATGCGTTAAATGAAGTTTACAAGATATTTTTGCTAACATGCAAAACCAAACTCTTGTTCGATTAATTTAAAAATGACGATTTTTGAATAACGAATAAATCGATTAATTTATGTCAATTAGGACGGATTACTCAATGAAAAGTAAGCTGCTAACTGCCGATTTAACGGAACCTTATATCAAATTTGTATGAAAAGTTAAATTTAACGGGGAGTTATTTTATAACGGAGCATTGAGTAATCCAGCCTTAATCGAACAATTATTTTTTTTACCCTTCACAACTACAGTATTGAAATATAGGTCTAGGACACCAAAAAATATATGGGGGTTTTCGTGTCAACTGACACAACTTTTGAAACCGATGTCTTCCGATCGGGATGAAATTTGCACCAAGGTTAGTCCTATTGGATAGTAGTTCAGACATCATTTTTCAACGAGATCGGTCAAGAACTCTCTGAGTTAGAGGGGGTCGAAATTTGACATTTTGGCCAAAGAGGTGTTGATTCTCATCCATGTAACTTCTTACTTTTTCTGACTTTTTCCTCAAATTGGGCCTTTTTTTTTTTTTTTTTTTTTTTTTTTTTGATTCAAAAGAAAGCTTATGTGATTTCCTTTAAGAGCTATGGGGTCGCTTAGTGGGATGAGAGTAGGATATCTATGAAAAAAAAATTTTTTAACTTTGGAGCACAAAAAACTGTTCTTCAATTTGCACTATTTGGCGTGGGATAGCTAACCAGTTTTCGATTTCGATCCGCGATACCCTCTAATTTTTTTATGTTCAAAAAAGAAAGCACGAGCCAAAAAATGGGGGCGGTGGGGAGGGGCCATATGGCCCCTCAGTGGGGTCAAAGTTGGGCGTAAAGAGGTAAAAATCCACAAAAAGCCCCAAAACTCCCCAAAAGGGGTGGTGGAGAGGTGCAATGTGAGACCGACCTCCAATAATTTTCTGCCCCCAACATTTTTCTTGAACATACCTTACCCCTATTTCCACTTCCTAAGGGGGCTCCCATACAAACCATTTTTAAAAAATTTGATCCTACCATTCTAACTTACCCTAAAGTGCCCCTAGTGGGGCCAAATGTATGACCGACCTCCATTATTTTATTAATTCCAACATTTTTTGCAAACATACCTACAATGTATCTTTAACCCTTAAGGTGGTCCCCATACATTTCTTTTAATTTTTATCAATTTGTTTTATTAAACCAGCTCCTACCGCCCCTACCGTGCCTCCTAGAGAGGTAAAAATTACGACTAACCCCCATTATTTTTTAGTTACCAACATTTTGTCCGAACATCATAACACCCTATCTCCACTTCCTAAGGGCCTCCCATACATTATAAAAACATGTATTTTTAAAAACTAATAAAAAAATAAAAAAAATGTATGGGGTCCCCCTTAAGAGCTGAAAATAAAGGGTAGGTATATTCTGGGAAAATGTTGGAGTTGAAAAAATATTGGGGGTCGGTCATACATTTTACTTCTCTAGGGGCACCCTATGGACAGTTAGAGCGGTATGAGCAAATTTTATAAAAATGTCATTTTGTATGGGAGCCCCCTTAGGAAGTAGAAATAGGGGTAAGGTATGTTCAAGAAAAATGTTGGGGGCAGGAAATTATTGGAGGTCGGTCTCACATTGCACCCCTCCAGGGGCGTTTCTAGGGGAGTTTTGGGGCTTTTTGAGGATTTTTACCTCTTTACGCCCAACTTTGATCCCACTGAGGGGCCATATGGCCCCTCCCCAACGCCCCCATTTTTTGGCTTGTGCTTTCTTTTTCGAACATAAAAAAATTAGAGGGTATCGCGGATCGAAATCGAAAACTATCGCGGATCGAAAACGCCTAATAGTGCAAATTAAAGAACGGTTTTTGTGCTCCAAAGTTAAAAAAACAAAATTTTTCATAGATATCCCACTCGCATCCCACTAAGCGACCCCATAGCTCTTAAAGGAAATCACATAAGCTTTTTTTTGAATCAAAAAAAAAAAAAAAAAAAAAAGGGCCCAATTTGAGGAAAAAGTCAAAAAAGTTTTGGATTTTTAAGAAAAAAAATCAAAAATTTTTTTTTTATTTTTTTTATATTTTTTTCTCGAAAGACTGAAGAAATAGCTATCTAAACTCTTTGGGATACATTTTGCTAAAAACAATAGGTAAGAAGCAATGTTGGCAATCGATACCTTTTCAATACCGTTATCCGTTTCAAAACCCTTTAAATTGAATACCGGTACCAATACCAATACCGAAACTCAGTTTTGGTATCGGATACCGGTATCCAAAAACCTTTTCCTTCGGTATCGGTACGTACCGGTATTGAAACGGTTTTTCTTAAAAACCATGTTTTTTACAAAAAAAAAAAAATAAAAGAAAGTTTGTAAATTTTTTGGTTTATGTAAATGAAAAATCGTACTCCAAATGCCTAACCGTAGTCTCATAAAAATCAAAAAAATCTTTTGGCACCCACATCGTGAATTAAATAAAAATTTCAAAAAAGCCATACTTCAACCGCGATGCAAGAGCAAAAGAAAATTATTGATTTTCACGAAATTTTTATGGATTCATTTTGACTCCCAATAGAAACTTTCTGGACCCCTTTTGTATAGTATAGTTTTTTGGGGATTTTTATTTAATCCGTGATGTGGGTGTCCAAGGATTTTTTTGATATTTACAGGACTTCGGGGAAGGCATTTGGAATGCTAGCTGGAGGTTTTCCACCATAGTATAATTTTTTGAAGTGGCTTAACTCGTAGAAATCGTCCATAAAAGTCCCATAATTCGCGAAAAAAATTGTTTGCAATATTTTTGAATGTGATCTTTTCTAGACAGGGAATACCTATTTTTCCAAATAGATAACTCCAACAAAAAAACTTGGTTGTCTAGAAATAATATGAAATATGTAATTTGTTGGGGTTTTTCTGTAACCGCGATGCGGGAGGGAAATAAATTTTACGGAGTCACTTTGACACCCAATAGAAACTTATTGGACCCTTTTTAGCTCAAACAAAAAAGAAAGGTAAAAATCTATACGGCCTTATATTTATGTACTAAAGACAGGAAAATGTTCAGCAAAAGCGGTTCAGTGCTTCAAAAGTTATGAGCAAAAGACTGAATTTCGGCAACGGTTTCTCGTGAATTTTCGAGATAAAAAAATGCTAACTTTCGAAAGGCAATCCTGAGGATGCTGAAGCTTGGCATATATATTTGCCGTTCCCCTGGCCTGGTTCGTATTGAATTTCAGCCAAATCGGTTTAGTGGTTCAAAAGTTATTAAGAAAACTGTGAATTTCAGATTGGTTTCACCTTAAATTCACTTGTTGAAAAAACCGTTAAACCAGCTTTAAAAAAATTGATGAGTCAGGAAAATATTTTACAATGTATTCTTGTTACTCACAAAAATTTTTATACTAAAACAAAAAAAACTTACACTCAAAAAAATATACACTCAAAATAAAATATTTCTAATCAAAATTGTTAATTTGATTCACGTTAGAAAATTAACTATCACTTTAGAAGGGCATTGTGGAGGGTATAGATGGATTCGTCCAAGTCGAATTTAACTTTTCTACTTGTTTTTACAAATTTTTTAAAAGTTTTTATACGTTTTTTTTATAGTTTTAGCATTTTTTCGATAATACCGGTACGTACCGGTATTGACGTTTCGGTATCGGTAATACCGCAACCGATTCAACTCAAATACCGTAATCGATACCGATACCGAAATAAATAAAAAAACGATACCAATACCGATATCGATACCGTTATTCGTTTCGATTGCCAACCTTGGTAAGAAGTTACATGGATGAGAATCATCACCTCTTTGGCCAAAATGTCAAATTTCGACCCCCTCTAACTCAGAGAGTTCTTGACCGATCTCGTTAAGAAATTATGTCTGAACTACTATCCAATAGGACTAACCTTTGTGCAAATTTCATCCCGATCGGAAGACATCGGTTTCAAAAGTTGTTCAGTTGACACGAAAACCCCCATATATATTATTGGTCAGTGATCGATTCTAAGACATTCAAGCGATGTCCGTCTGTTCGTCCGTCTGTGGAGGGCACGATACAGTCCAAAATAAAAGAGTTATGCTCCTGAAGTAGGCTGATTAAGTTTGGAGTCAAAATCGGACGTCTGTTCGTCCGTCTGTGGAGGGCACGATACAGTCCAAAATAAAAGATCTATACTCCTGAAGTAGGCTGATTAAGTTTGGAGTCAAAATCGGACGAGGGGGAAAATGTTTCCCCTTAAAGAAATAAAACACTACACTAAACACATTTTTTAATGTTTTTTTCTATATTTTCTCAACAAATGAAATATTTTTAAGCCATATGAAGTTCATTGACCTTCATTTGGACCAAGATAATTAAGATATGCTATTTTTTGGCCCGCCAACTTTAAAGACGTTCTAATAGAAAATAATGCAAAATAATGACAAAAGTGTGTTTTTAAAGCGTAAATATCGTAATAAATGAATTTATAAACATTTATGTGAAGAGGGAAAGGTGTCCTCCAGTGTCCCGCCGACGCACAGTGCCACATTTGGCCAATCTAGGACGACAAAAGTCCAATTTGAGTTATATTGACTTAAAATTCGGTATTAATGTTCGTTTTGACTTCGAAAATAACATTATGAAAAATATGGGAGGCCGGTTAAGGGCCACGCCAACTTTTTTAAAAAATTTTTAATTTTGGTTATAATTTCTTTAAATTTGGTATATATACTCTCAATGACTGTAGAAATAATATCACAAAAAAAGGGGGCGGTCAGACAACTGCCACGCCCACTTTTTTAAAATATGTTTAAAAAATATGTAAAAACAAGGTTTACATATCGCCCCATTGTAGTCGGCGTTGTAGACGGTCGCAAAAGTTAGCCGTTGAAATAAGTTCTATGGATATTGGTCAATATATCTGAAAAAGTCCGGCGACCAATACTGACCAAAAATTAAAGTTCTATTCCATCAAAAAATATATATATATAATTTTCTTTTAAAAAAATTGTATTTTGTTAAAAATTTATTAAAAAATAGATCTTGTAAAAAATAGAAAATTGTATTTTGTTAAAAATTTATTAAAAAAGAAATCTTTGTTTAAAAAACAAAGAATAGATATGACTTAAAGCATTTAAATATCCTTTAAAATTACAAAAAAAAGAGTGGATAAATATCTTTTTTTGTTCAAAAGTTACAACAATTTAAACTCGACTTAATTTATGCGAAATAAAGTACACTAGTTACAGGGTTTTACAAGATGGAACTTTATGCATCCACCTGTTAGTAACGAACAAATTATCGTTCTTATATGATTATTTTCTTGCTGTTAGGAATGTTCTATAATACATACAAAAATATCATGAAAATCGGGGAACTTCTTTTTTTTTTTGATTTTTGTCGTGCTAGATTGGCTCTAATTTTTTTTCGATAAAGATGTCACAGATATGAATAAAATTTTTTTTTTGAATATATATCATTTAAAGCAACATAACAACTAAAACCGGCTCTAATATTTTTTTTCGAAAAATTTTTTAGAGCTGAAAGCCTAATCCCACCAAAATCAAATTTTTTGTCGTGAATAAGCTAACCAAGTATGTAATATAATAATTAATAACAAAAAATCAAAAAAATTTTTTGGTTTGAATGAAAAAATGATTTTTAAGGCCCCGCTTTTTAAGGCCCGTCGCATAGGGAAGGCGTGGTTGTAGGGGCGTAAATTTTTTCCTGAGTTATTTTTAAGTCAAACGGAAAAAATGAGCGGGTACCGTCTCAACATTTCCAAAATAAGGGACACTCTAATGAACAGTCACCAGATAGTCGTGCCTTCTTGTAACGACGAAATCGGATACCATTTTAAAATTCAATGAACCAATGGTTAAATAACTTGAGACAAACTTATTTTTACTTAATTTAAGCCAAATCCGTTAATTTTTACCGTTTCTAATTAAATTCCTGATTTTTCGATTTTGATTGATTCAAATTATACGAGTTATCTCAAATTAAGTTTAAATGAAAGTTCGACTCTACATACACTGAAAAAAATAACTATACTGAAATTAAATAAACACTGTTATTAATTTAAGTAAACAATTTTTTTTGAATTTACTTCAACTTATCTTAATATAAGGTGGTGTTACTTAAATCAAAGCAAATAAACTTGAATATAGTATATGCACATACTTAAAAAAGCACAAGAGTTTTCCTTAATTTGTTTTTTTAAATTAAGTAAAATATTCTTTACATTTATGGCGAATTGATTGCATTTAAGAAAAAAAGCGTTTATTAAAAAATGTTGTTTTACTTAAAAGAAAAAAATTTAAATTGTGTGCAAAAAAAATAATTAAGTACGTAACTTACTTAAAAATAGTATAGACATTTTCAAGACATTAAATCAAATAAGTACTATTCTTTAATTCCAAAACGCATTTTTTTTTTAATTTAATCAATTTTTGTTTTAATTTAAGAAAAAAGTAATCTTTATTTTATTGATTTCATTGACTTTATTTGAATCCATATCTTCATCAGTTTAAGAAAGAATTTACTTAACTTAAGGAAAAAATACTTTAGGTATTTTGGGGACCCCATCTGGGGGCCCCATCTGGAGACCCCATGAGACCCTAACTTTAAATCCAAATTTCGCGGAATTTTCAAATGCCTATAACTCTGCAAATACTGCAGATACGAAAAAAATTCTAAAAGCATTTTTATAGTCCTTAACTTGTAGAATAAGACCGCCGAAGACCCGAAAGCCCTTCGAGTTATAGTTTTCGAGTTATTTCATGATCAAATTTCTCAAGACCCCATTCCCATATCTCGAAAACTAAGCAAGATAGAGCGATTCTGACCAAAATTTTGGATCAAAATCAATAGTGACCCTATAATAGTGTACGCAAATACTCATGGGCGGACCCCATATATTGGGGGCCCGTAGGGTCCTCACATTGGGACTCCATAGGGTCTACAGAATCCGTAAGTTTAAGGAAATTTTTACTTATTTAAAAAAATATTTTTCCTCTGGATAAAAACAATTAAACTTATATTAAGTACAATTTTACTTACTTTTAGGATATATTTAAGTAAATGCATTACTATGTTTTAGGAAAAAATATACTTGGAAGAAGAATTAATATCTTTGGAGCCCTCGCATACCCTCCTTTTTTTAAATTAAGTTCAACATGCTTTAAAAATGGTAAATTTTTTTTTCAGTGTAGTTATATAAAATTATCAAGAGAAAGGAGTCTTTAATTTTTTATTTAATATCTTAAACGAAAGGAAAAACCGCCGGTTTTCACAAATTTCAAATAGTAATATCTCGAAAACCGTCCGGCAGATTTTAAAAATGTTTTGATATTAAACAAGTTTCAATGCGCATGTGGCACAGCAATTTTCAGCCGAAGAGCTCATATTTTTGTGAAATTGGCCTCCAATTTACATAAGCAAAATAAGGTCCACCTTAATGTGTATAAAAAATCTCAATATACTGTTGACAGTTTTATTGTGTTACTTTTTTTAGCAAATATCAGAGTTTTTGCTACATGCATAAATGACATTGAATTTTAATTATAATTTCATTAAAAAGATTACATGTTTTTAGTGTCACAAATCTGGTTTTACAATATAAATGTTGTTTGGCTGTCAAATAAGTTGATTTATATTCATTAAGTTAAACTTACACAATGTTAAAAAAAAAATATTAAAAAGTTAAAAAAAAAAATCCCGATTGAATATTTTAAGAATCTTTTTATTTTAAAAATGTTTGATGAAGATTAATGGTGACCATTTTATTACTTCGAAAAAGAACATTTTCAACCACTGACGTTCGTGATGTCACAATGGACCTTAGAGTATATGTGAGCTGTCGTAAAGCGTAAGCAGCCACTTATACCTAAAATATTAAAGACTCGACACTGTCAAATTGCGACCTAAGGGCAACAAGGTTCTATTTACACCAAGAAATAGGTGCAAAAAGGTTGTCCTAAGGTCGCAAAATTTATTGCTCTTTTTTTTTCTTTAACATTCAGTTAAAAACGTGGAATTGCGCTAGAAATAAGTTGTATAAAGTATTTAAAGAAAATCAAAAAACTTAAAATTTAAAAAAAAGGTTGACCTTTTCCACAATATGGAAAAAAAAGCCTTGCCTGTGGAATCCTCATGCCTCAATCCTAATAGATGTTAAATTAATGTTTGCTCTCTTTATCATTTCATTGCCATAAAATTGCTACAAAAGGATAAGAGTGCTTATGTTTTTCTTATGGTACTTATTTAACTAAAAGCCTTTATTTCATTCGTTTTAAAGTATTCTCAACATTCATTTTTAATGTCCTTTTTATTTAACATAATAAAACTTTCATTTCCTAACATGTGTAAATTTCATTACAGTTTGCACTCACATACACACGTATACAGAATTACAGTTTCCATGAGGCAACAAGATAAAGAAAGACACACCCAAGAACATATTAGATTTTCATCACTACTGTTACTATAATACTCGTCCTAGTGCGACAAGGACTAATACTGTAAACAAAAGATCTTCAAGCAACTAATTTATCTTAAATTTCTCTAGAGACTTATTAGCTTAAAGGGGAACCTGCTGTTTTTTCTTTTTGTTTAGAAGAAATAAAAAATAAAATGGAAACTATGCCTAAAGGCTTAAAATAAATGAGATATCAATCCTGTGGAGTTCTTTAAACACATCTACGCATTATACGTTGAGTGTTTGAAAAGTTTTGAGGCAAATTAAAAATTGTGAATATTATTGATTTTTTATAGTTATAGTTTTAATGTTTTTCAATGCAAAATAACAGAATATTCATTTGTTTTTTAGCGTTTTTGTTAGTTATTAACTTAACATTAAAAATTGACTGTTATATGATTTTATTTTAAATGAAAAATCAGTGAAATAGTTTTTAAATAAAATTTCATTTGTTTTAAGTGAATATTCACCAGAATTTACCTACATAATTTTTTGAGTGTATGCAAAGGACATGATGTAACAAAATAGGTACCTCAAGATTCAAGATTTACAATCCGCCATTTAAATTTCTTTACCGCATTTCGTTTTCGAGATATTAATTTTGATCTTTAGTTTTTTTTTTATATTTCAAATTCGAAATGTATACACTCAAAATAATAACTTTGTTAAATTACAAAAAAAAAACTCTGCTAATTTAATAGAGTACACCATACTTTTGCAGCTAACAACATTTCTTGGTAATTTTACTAAAAAACTCTGTACAATGATTTTGACAAAAAAAAAACTTAGAGGTTATAGTAAAATATTGGTTAAATATGAAAGCTTTTCGACAGAGAAAACTCTGTAATTTTACTTAAAACTCTGTAAAATGATTTGGACTAAAAAAACTGTTAATTTACAGAGTTTCTAGTAAAACATTGGTTAAAAAAACCACCATTTAGCAAAGAACACTATCTAAATTTACATAAATTTGTAAAATGCATTTGATGCAAAAATATTTACAGAAAAAAATCAGTAAATTTACAGAGTTTAGTTAAATTCATGTAATTTTGTAAAATTTTTATAAGATTTCTGAAATTCTATTTACGATTAAAATACTGAGAAATATGGTACCAAATTTACATTTTTATCATAATCCGTTTAAAAGTTATAAAGATTTAAAGTCTATATTTAATGAGCTATCTGCTTAGGTTGATTAATTTCAAATAAAAACTCAGCGAAGAATACGAATTTTTACAAACAAAGCACATGTAAAATTTAGTAGTAATTATTAATTAATATTGTAAAAGATCGACCGACAAAAAAATTAAAAATACGCGAATGCGACTGTTTTTTTGCTCTCCTGAAAAGTTATGTTTTTTTAGGTAGCTCAAATTGAATATAGTTTAACGATATGTAAAATGTTTTAAATATTTTTGTTGGTTATTGACAATCGTTGCTTTACTAGTATGGTACAATTTCTTCGTCTTTTTAGTTCCCATTGTGGATAGAGTCGAATATG
This sequence comes from Pegoplata infirma, assembly GCA_963921195.1. Classification (NCBI taxonomy): domain Eukaryota; kingdom Metazoa; phylum Arthropoda; class Insecta; order Diptera; family Anthomyiidae; genus Pegoplata; species Pegoplata infirma. The sequence continues at coordinate 172,763,940 of OY992539.1, forward strand.
TACTAATATTTTAGTTTGTGCACAAACGATTAGTCATTAGACTCGTTTGCTACTTTGTAGTAAATCGTTTCTATTTTTCCTAAATAATCTTGACAATGGAATTTGACAAATTCCAAAACACGCGTCGATTAAGTTATGCAAAAATGACCAACATAAATAAAATTAAAACAAAAAATAATTTTCTTGAAAATTAAGCTATGAGAATATCATGGTTTTAATTAGTAAAGAAAATAATGACCTCGAGCCAGAATAAACATTCTCAAAATATAATATTTAAAAGGTCGAATAAAACAATTTTTATTTTTTTAAAAAAAATTAATCAGAATTTGAACAAAATGGTTGGCACGCAATAGTGATGAATAACCCTAATATGGTAATTTTTCATTCACAACAACAAAAAACATATTGTTGTAGTTCATTGGACTATCATATGTAAAATGTTTTAAATATTTTTGTTGGTTATTGACAATGCTTTACTGGGGCAAATCCAGCTCAAACCACACAGCATTCGGATTTGTCACCTTCGATTTAAATAAAATTTGCCAAATATATTGCAAATGGATAGTGTTCCTATAATCATTACCTACTGGCTCCAAAAATTTTTAGTTTTCGAAATATGGCGTCTTGAAAATTGGCAAAAACGTCAAATTTTCAATAAGGTGCACATACAAAGTCACCCATAACTTTAAAACTATAAAACCCACAATTACCAAATAGGTACCAATTGAAAGCTGAAAGGATTACCTTATAAGTGGCATGCACAATTTTTTCTTGTAACGAAAGGTCAAAGGTCATATTTAAAGGTCTAATGTTCAAAGACCTATATCTCAAAATCCGACATTTTTAAAATTCTCAAAAAAATATATGATAACAATCAAGTCTTTCCCTATATTTGTATCAAAATTTCAGGGTGGACACTCATATGGTTCCAAAGTTACAGAGGAAAACGTGCTTGAAGTCAAGATTTTCTCTACGAGTTCATATGCAAAAGCTTACACACACAGCAGTAAACAAACAATGGGACGGACCTAAAAACTGAACCCATTATTTATTAATATTTCGACCTCCTGAATTTGATTTCACTATCAAAACTGAATTTTAAAAAATTTTAAAATCTTCAAAGTGAACATACGTAATTTCTTTGAAATTTATGCCCATGAAAGACAACAAATATCTAACATCGACCTGTCTGAGCTTATTTGTTGCATAATTGTTTTTGTTAAAAATGTATAGTTTTTGTTAAACTATATAGTTTTTGTAAAACAAATTCATTGTTGGTACTATTTTCTATTTAAATTAAGCAATCACATGAATTTTTTACTGGCAGTTTTTCTTACAGGTCGGGTTTCATCCGAATTTAAAAAAAAAAATATCTTTATTAGTGTGTCCAAATTAAAATAAGGCAAAAATTCAAAGAAGTTCGAAGCATTAGTGTTTTCATGTCTAAACCATTTTTATGCTTGATTATATTCTTGTTTATGAGCTTTATTCCGCTTTGAACATACGGTTCCCCCATCCCATTCCCATTTCCCTACTATGGAAGAATATAGGATTCGAATGAAACCGATCTGTTATATGTGGCATCAATATAAAGTACCTAAACTTTAAAATAACTGAAAATGGGTAATTTTTAACCCCGTTTAACCTGAATTTAGGCCGACAAGCTCAGACTGGTTGATTTTAGATTTATTTTTTCTAGCTTGTGTATAAATTTTAAAGAAATCAGGTATGTTCACTTTTGAGGACTTTCCTTGTAAAAGAACAAGAAAACCCCTACAATATAACTCAAAATACATAAAAAAGTATTAAGGTGGAAGTACATAGGAACGAACTTGCTTTGCGTCCGGTTGTCAAAAAGTTAAAACTGAATAAATGAATGGAGCAAGTTACAATACAAAAGTTCAAAACGCATAGAACTCAAAAAATTTTAAAAATATTCACCACTCTTTGCGTTTTGAACATTTTTTTGACAATTTGCTTTTTTATTGTTTTCGTTTTAAAATAAACAATTATTTTTTAATAAATTTAGACAAAAATAAAAAAATATAATAAAAATATAATACCTCGAAACAACACAACATATTTTAGTGCAAAAAAGGATGATTTAGCAAGGTATTTATGCAAAGCTGCCGCACCTAACGCGCTTTCTATGTAACTTGAAAATTTTAACGCATAGAAAGCAAAAAGAGGTGAAAACGTATCGGACGCAACGCACCCCTATGTACTTCCACCTTTAAGCCTTGTTCTAGGCCCGCACCTTTGTTTACGACTATGTATGTATATTGTTTTTTTTGTGCAATTTTTTTTATATGAACTCGTAGAAAAAACTTTGCCTTCGAGTACGTTTTCTTCTGTAACTTTGGAACCATATGAGTGTCCACCCTGAAAGTTTGATACAAATGTAAGGAAAGACTTGATTGTTATCATATATTTTTTTGAGAAATTAAAAAATATCGGATTTTGAGATATAGGTATTTGAACATTAGACATTGAAATATGACCTTTGACCTTTCATTACAAGAAAAAATTGTGCATGTCACTTTTAAGGTAATCCTTTCAGCTTTCAAATGGTTCCTATTTGGTAATTTTGGGTTTTATAGTTTTAAAGTTATGGGTGACTTTGTATGTGCACCTTATTGAAAATTTGACGTTTTTGCCAATTTTCAAGACGCCATATTTCGAAAACTAAAAATTTTTGGAGCCTGCAAGGTAATCATTTTATGAAAACAACGCATGTGAAATATTTTTTGCGAATTTCATTAAAATCGGAGGTGACAAATCCGAAAATCACAGTTTTCTGTGCGGTTTGACATGGAATCACCCACTGGCATAGTACGATTTCTTCATCTTTTTAATTTCCATTGTGGATAGACTCGAATATGTACTAATATTTTAGTTTGTGCACAAACGATTTGTCATTAGACTCGTTTGCTATTTTGTAGTAAATCGTTTGTATTTTTGCTAAATAATCTTGACAATTGAATCTGACAAATTCCCAAACACGTGTCGATTAATTCTTGCAAAAATGACCAACATAAATAAATTTAAAACAAAAAATAATTTTCTTGAAAATTATGCTTTGAGAATATCATGGTTTTAATTAGTAAAGAAAATAATGACCTCGAGCCAGAATAAATATCCTCAAAATATAATATTTTAAAGGTCGAATAAAACTATTTTTATTTTTTTAATAAAAATTAATCAGAATTTTGAAATACAAATAGAAATTTCTTTAATACAGTTGGAAATTTCTGAAACATAAATAAATGTTTCTGAAATATAAATGGAAATTTTTGATATAAAAATAGAAATTTCTGAAATATTTATTTAAGGAAATTTCTGTAATATAATTTGTATTTTCTGAAATATAAGTGGAAATGGTGTAGTCACCTTTGAACTTTTTTTGACATAAAAACATTTTATTTTTTTAACAATAATACAAAATAAACTAAAAAAATACGTTTTCAGAGGTTGGTTTACATAATTTTCTATTGTATTTCAAAAATATTCAACTGATTTTCAAAAAATTCAATTCGCTACCTTAAAATACGAATGTCGTATGTAACAAATCAGAAATTTTAGGAGACGGTTTTAAATTTCCAATATCTTCAAAATGGCTCTATGGATTCTCTCCAGTTTTGGATTGAATATAGTCTAAGTATTCTTTTTTCATCAGCCTAAATCAAATTTACTGTAATTATAATCAAAAAGGCGTTATTAGCGCTTTTGTCTCTAAATATTTTTGAGGTAGCGAATTGTATTACAGATTTTCCAATTGCATTTCAAAAATTGTCAATTGTATTTCAGATTTTCCATTTGTATTTCAGAAATAGTCAAATGTATTCGTCTTTATTCTGCTTAAATTAGCTCTAAAAAGATACATGAACTCACTCATCTGATTTCAGAGCATCTTAAGAGCGCTTTTTATGTGTATCCAACTAGCGCTCTAAAGTGTGACATCGCCTTAGAGAATCATGCATGACTTCAGCAGGTTTGGATGCGCTCCTTGGGTTTACTTTAAAATTTCTTAGAATGCACGAAAATAGGAAAGTTTCGTACAAAATGATGCAAGTTATAAAGTGATTTTTTTTTAATAAAAAAGAAATACTACCCAGCAAAAACTTGCATTACCAAGTAATGAAATGTGTAATGGGAAATTCAAAAGTTATAACTACTTCTGATTCGAATTATCTTTCCCATTACATTTAAAAGCAAATGTGCCAAATGTAATGATTACACCGCTCAACACCTATTTTCCGGTTTGAATTCTGGTGATCGATTTTAATAGACTTTGATCTCCTGATTCCAAATCTGTTCTTCAAATTTTTCCATCACGTCCAGATTTTTAGTTATTCACGGTTGAAAATGCGAAAAATGACGATTTTTGCATTATTTGAAAGGATGCACAGCAGCCATTCAGTTGAATACAAATCTGGTATATAAAGCGCAAAAGTATAATTTTTCTATGATCTCCAACATAGAAAACAATTTTTTTCTAAGTATTGCGATTCCCAGCAAAACTTTGGTAATGGGTAGTGATTATATAACACATTACCAGGTAATGTATATAACTTATTTGTAGCATTATTTTATGATGTCTTACCAAACATTTGTTCCACAACGTATTATTTTCAAGTGAAAAATAATGCATTACTAATAATTTGCTACGTAATGCATGATTATTGGAAAAAATGTATTTCATATTTATTATTTCTAAACATTAAATCATGGATGACTTATATTTGGTTACATAATGTATTATTTGAAAGTTTGAAATAATGCATTATTTATAATTGGATGCATAATGCATTACAATAACATAAAAAATAATTATTTTATAAAAAAATGCATAAGTTTAAACTAGAGATGGGCTCACGACAGGAAATTTCTAACGACACACACTCACGAGCATATTTTATCTACTTACACTCACTTACAATCACGTGAGTAAATTTAATACAAAATTACTTTTTCACTATTCGTAACACCTTATATATTATCTTCTGGTATGCTATATTATTTCATTTCTCGTAACCTATAAAATATAATATATTTTACACCTTACTCGTATTCTTCGTTATAAATTTATGACTTATTTTATACCTTACTGGTATTCTTTGTGATAATGTGGATGCATTACTTTGAGACTCATCGCCCGTTAAAATCATCAATGCTGCAATGTATAAAATAAGAGATCCTATACCTTATTTTATACCTTATTTGGTAATCTGAGTTTTGCTGGGTTGGTTGGGTTACAATTGCGTTTTAAAATGACTCTGTTAAAATTATCATTTTTGTAAAAAAGGTAAGGTATATATGAGGCATTCCACACCAAATGTCCCGCTACAGAAAAACATATGTCCCGCTACAGAAAAACATATGTCCCGTAAATTTGTGAATAGGTTGTTTGGATAGCCCTATATGGAACTAAGAAAATTTCGTTTTTGGTTTTTCTAATTTTCAAAAACTGGGCTTAGAAGGCATGGTCAAATATTGTAAAAATGGTCAAATTTGAGGCGAGTTGCCTTGATTAAATATTTATCACATTAAAACGGAATGCACCACAATCTTAAAAATTTACATTCTTATATAGTTTTGTATGGGCTATCGAATAGAATTTTTTTCTTTAGAAAATTTTCAGAACCCGTTCATGCAATTAATATTACTCATTCGCAAAGTTAAAACAAGAAAATACAAGCAAATTACAAAATTGTTATGAAATTTAAAATTCAAATGCGATTTTCTCGAAAAAAACGAAAAATACATTTCTGATTTTTTTTGTGTGGATGGACAAACATCTAAACTTAAAAAAAAAAATTAAAAAAAAGAAAAAAAAGTGGCCGGATTTTTGATAAATTGACTTTTTTAAAAAATGGAAAATTTCAGAACGGGTTCTGAAAATTTTTCAAGGAAAAAAATTTATTCGATAGCCCATACGAAACTATATAAGAATGTAAATTTTTAAGATTGTGGTGCATTCCGTTTTAATGTGATAAATATTTAATCAAGGCAACTCGCCACAAATTTTACCATTTTTCCAATATTTGACCACGCCTCCTAAGCCCAGCTTTTGAAAAATTGAAAAACCGAAAACGCAATTTTCTGAGTTCCATATATGGCTATCCATACAAGCTATTCAGAAGTTTATGGTACACGTGTTTTTTTCGCTGGACATTTGGTGTGGAATGCCTCATATATACCTTAGTTTTTTTTTTTATATTTTTCAAAGAAAAAATATTTTACAAATTTAAGTTCTCTGTGTTATCACAGTGAAGATTGATCATCTGGTTTTTGTTTTAGAGCCTTTTAAAAATGGTGCTTTTTCTAATATTTTTCACAGTGATTTTTTAAAATACATGTTTGGTCAATAAGAGTGCAACAACTTCAAATTTTTTTGATCATATATTTGAGATCAATTATACTCTAACGCTTTATACCAGATTTTTATTCCACCCAGTGGCTGCTGTGCAGGCTTTCAAAAAAGGCAAAAATTGCGTTTTTTCGCATTTTCAACCGCGAATAATTAAAATTCTAGACGTGATGGAAAAATTTGGAGCACAGATTTGGAATCAGCGAGTCAAAATCTTTAAAAATTGTATATCAAACTTCAAACTGGAGTCAAAAACCTTTGATTTGTTGAGCGGAGTTATCAAACCAGTATTAATAACTAGGGATGAGATTTCCATGCAAATGCATGTTTTTTGTCGATAGTCCAAAATCGATATCGACCAATTATCTTTCCGAATTAAGAAATTTGAGTAAAGATGACATCGATTTGTTATTGCATATTTTTGCAAATTTTGGTGAAAATGCATATTTTTGCATATTTTGGTTTTAAATGCATATTTTTTGCATATTCTCAACTTTTAAGTGCATATTTTTGCATATTTTGACAAAAATGAGCAAAAAACAAATTGAAATTATTTGTTTCAAAAACTATTTAAAATTTTAAAAATTTATTTTGAAAAAAAAAAAAATATTTTTTTTCTTTAAGTTTTTTTTCAGATTGTCCTAATTTCTAAAAAATCTTGCTTACATAAAGTTTTAAATGTTGATATTTAAACCCGGCGTTATTTTTTTGTTTTTTTAAGAAGTTTTTCGTATGAATAAAGATTTTTATTGCACGTATTTTAGTTTTTAGTGCATATTTTTAGGTTTTTTAGTGCATATTTTGAATTTTTTAGTGCATATTTTAAGCGCATATTTTCGATTTTTTAGTGCATGAAAATCTCATTCCTATTAATAACTAATTACTTATAGGTAATGAAAAAATTATTTAAAAAAAAAATTTTAAAAAATAAAAAAAATATTTCATTTTATTTTACTTCTATTCAAAATAATGAACAGTGAGTCAAAAAGTGAAAATCTAGTTCAGAAATTTTTTTATTTTATTAAAATGACTTACATATGTAAGTCATTATTAATAAGTCCTTATTTAACATTTCAAAATAATGCTAAAGGTAATTTTCTGTTATTACTAAGTAATTCGAATGGTAATGATCTGTCATTACCAAGTTTTTGCTGGGTACTAACTAGTGTATTCAAAAAACCGGCCAATTTCAAAAACCGGTTTTCGGTTTATTCGAAAAAGCTTATTTTTGAAAAACCGGTTTCCGGTTTCGGTTTTAGCAAAAAAACCGGTTAAACCGGTTTTTTTTCGGTTTTTATTCATCAGGTTAAAAATTAATTAAACTTAATATTTTTACAAAAAAGTCATAATCCAATAAACTCAAAATCCATAAGTCATACACTCAAAAAAAAAAAGTTTGTAAACCCGAGTAAAAATTTTCTGGTCTAATCATATATAATTTGATACAATCTTATATGAGTTAAAATGCTTCCGTATAAATTTATATAAAATTGTATCTATCACTTTGATACGGTTGATCCACTTTATATGGTTAGATATTGGTCCATATAAGATTAGATTCGTATTTTGGTTTTGCTCATCAAATTATATAAAAATTGATATTATAAGATCAATTTGATCTAATTAGATTTGACCAAATTCAGGATCAAATTGTATCAATTTTTATATTTTTTGATCTAAAGTAATACAATTAGATATTATTTGATACAACCATTTTACGGATCAAATTAGATCTATTCAGTAAAATTAGCATAATATTTTTACTAGGGAAATGACATAAAATCCCCGTGATTTTACGGGGCCGGTTTTGTAAAATATGTACTAGCAAGAATCCCCGTAATGTTACGGGGATAATTTGTAAATTGATTTAACAAAAGAAAATGTAAATTTACAATTTTATTTTGTAAAATATTTACTTCGAGGTGAACATTTTTTTTGTAAATTTACAAAAAATTTGGTAAATTTACAAAACAAAATTGTAAACTTACAGAAAAAGGTTGTTATTTTACAAAGAAAAAATAGAAAATGAAAAAAATAAATTGTAGATTAACAAATTATTTGGTTAAACTACTGTTTTTACCTGAAAAAAATATTGAAAACACGTATATTTACAATAAAAGTTGTAAATTTGCAAAAAAAAAATTAAAATTTACAAAAAAAATTGTAAACCTACAAAAAAAAGTTGTAAATTTACAAAATAAAGTAGAAAATCAAAAACCAAAATTGTAAATTTACAAATTGTTTGGTTAAACTACTGTTTTTTATGGCAAAAACTTGTATATTTACAATAAAAAGTGGTAATTTACAATTTTTATTGTATATATACCATTTTTTCTTATTTTTTTGCCGTAAAAACAGTAGGTTAACCAAAAAATTTGTAAATTTACAATATTGTTTTTGTATTTTCTACTTCATTTTTGTAAAATTACAACTTTTTTCGTAAGTATACAATTTTGTTTTTTAAATTTTCATATCTGTTTTGTAAATTTACAAAAAATTTGGTTTATTTACATATTTGTTTTGTAAATTTAAAGGTTTTTTTCCATTGGTGTATCTTATTTTTCCTTCTTCGGCAGCTGGAGTAGCACTTCAACAACCTGAAATGATTTTTTTTTTCACTTGAACACTTTTAACAAACTTTTTAATGTACAACACTGCACTTTTTTATTTTTTTTCGACTTTTCGTTTTTCTTAAGTACACTCAAAAAAAAAAGTTTGTAAAATGACATAAAATCCCCGTGATTTTACGGAGCATGTTTTGTAAAATATGTACTAGCAAAAATCCCCGTAATGTTACGGGGATAATTTGTAAATTGATTTAACAAAAGAAAATGTAAGTTTACAATTTTTTTGTAAAATATTAACTTTGAGGTAAAATTTTTTTTTTTGTAAATTTACAAAAAATTTGGTAAATTTACAAAACAAAATTGTAAACTTACAGAAAAAGGTTGTTATTTTACAAACAAAAAATAGAAAATGAAAAAATATAAATTGTAGATTAACAAATTATTTGGTTAAACTACTGTTTTTACCGAAAAAAAAAATATTGAAAAACACGTATATTTACAATAAAAATAGGAAATTTGCAAAAAAAAAATTAAAATTTACAAAAAAAATTGTAAGCTTAAAAAAAAGTTGTAAATTTACAAAATAAAGTAGAAAATCAAAAACCAAAATTGTAAATTTACAAATTGTTTGGTTAAACTACGGTTTTTTATGGCAAAAAACTTGTATATTTACAATAAAAAGTGGTAAATTTACAATTTTTATTGTAAATATACCATTTTTCTTATTTTTTTGCCGTAAAACAGTAATTTACCCAAATAATTTGTAAATTTACAATATTGTTTTTGTATTTTCTACTTCAATTTTAAAAATTACAACTTTTTTTGTAAGTATACAATTTTTTATTTTTAAATTTTCATATTTGGTTTGGAAATTTACAAAAAATTTGGTTTATTTACATATTTGTTTTGTAAATTTAAAAGTTTTTTCAATTGTTGCATCTTATTTTCCTTCTTCGGCAGCTGGAGTAGCACTTTAACAACCTGAAATGACATTTTTTTCCACTTGAACACTTTCAACATACTTTTTAACTTTTATTTTTTTCGACATTTCGTTTTTCTTAAGTAGAACATATAAGAATTGCGAAGAAGGCTACACAAGAAATTTCTTATATTTTCATTAAAAATTAGTCAAAAAATAACAATTTTTTTTTTTTAATTTTTAATTATTTTCACAAGTATTTTTAAAAAATCGGAAATTTTTTTTTGGTTATTGTAGATTGGATGTTTAAGTACCTGTTAAAATAAGAAAAACTTTGTTTTTCATAATTGGTAGCTTTTTATTGACATTTTAGGTGCACAAATTTAAAAAAAATTACCAAAAAAATATGGTAAAATTACCAAAAAAATGGTAAAAATACAAAAAAAAACTAGAACAATTATATAGTAGAAACCCATAAAAATTGTGGTATTTTACTTAACGAAAATTACCAAAAAAATGGTGTAAAAATTCAATTTTTTTGCTAACGCCTAAAATTAGATGAAAAATTTTTGTGTCCGGAACTTAAAAAATTTCCAAACTTTTTTTTTCATGAAATTTTTTATTTATAAAAAAATATTTTTAACTAAATTTTTAACTCCAAAACGCAAAAAAAAAATCTGAACTTAGAAAATTTTTGCGTGTCCTATTGTTGAATAATATTTTTTTTTTTGTAAAACAACACTTATTCTAGTAATAAAATAAGTTTTGTAAAATTACATTGGAATTTTGTACTTTTCAATACATACATTTCAAACTGAAAACCTTGTAAACGATCTTAAAAAAAAAATGTTTGTAATAAAACATTTTTCTGGTAGAAAGACTAAATAACATCAAGAAAGATTTTGTTGTACAATTACAGTTTTCTTGTGTAAAAAAACTAAACACCTTGTAATATTTTTTTAATTTGTAAAATAATTCACTTTTTTGTAAATTTACCTAAAAAATTTGTAAAATGAATTTACCAACGTATAATAGTAAAATTACAAAGCAAACTGTAGTTTTCGATTTATTAAATATACAACAATTTTTGTAAAAAGACAAAAATATTAGTAAAACAGAATTACAAGACCTTTTACTTGTAATTTTACAAACTTTTTTTTTTGAGTGTAGAACATATGAGAATTGCGAAGGAGGCTACACAAGAAATTTCTTATATTTTCAGGAAAAATTAGTCAAAAAATAACAATTTTTTTTTTGAATTTTTAATTATTTTCACTAGTATTTTTAAAAAATCGGAAAATTTTTTTTTGGATATTGTAGATTAGATTTTTAAGTTCCTGTTTAAACAAGAAAAACTAAATTTTTCATAACTGGCAGCTTTTTATTGACATTTTAGGTGCCAAATTATGATAAAATTAACAAAAAAATGGTAAAAAAATACAAAAAGAAAACTAGAACAATTATATAAATAAAAATTGTGGTATTTTGCTTAACGCAAATTACCAAAAAATGGTGTAAAAATTCAATTTTTTTCGCTAAAGCTTACAATTAGTTGAAAAATGTTTGTGTCATGAAATTTTTTATTTATAAAAAATTATTTTTAACTAAATTTTTTACTCCAAAACGCATGCAAAATCTGAACTTAGAAAATTTTTGCGTGTCCTATTGTTGAATAATAATTTTTTTTTTTGTAAAACAACATTAATTCTAGTAATAAAATAAGTTTTGTAAAATTACATTGGAATTTTGTTCTTTTCAATATATTCATTTCAAACTGAAAACCATGTAAACGATCTTAAAAAAAAAATATTTTTGTAATAACCCGAGTAAAAAAGATTATATATACTTATATATAAGTATATATAATTATATATGATTATATATAGGGCTATATATAATTATATATAATTTGTGTTTCATAATGATTTATTATATTGTGCTATATATAATTATATATAATTATATATATCCCTATATATAATTATATATGCTATATATAATTATATATATTTATATATAGGGCATTCTTCACATAGTTTTACATGGAAATTTTTTAATCATTAGTATACTATTACAGTTTCTTCATTGCACCACGCTATGAGCAATGTTGTACTGAATACAAAAAAATTAAGGTGACTTTGGTGAAAAAATTCAAGCACTGAATAAAAATTATTACTGTCACCACCATTTTATTTGTTTATAAAAATTGGAAATAACGCCAAAATGCCGCGATTTTATTATTTTTAGTTTATAAAAAAATACTTTTATGAAAACAATTACTTTTCATAGCAGCTTACACTAAAATTGACATTTGTAAAAATTGCATAATAACGTAATTTTTTCGCGGTTTTTTGCGCCCTCCATCTAAATGTTTAGTTTGTTTTTTGTGATTAAATTTAATTTTCTTATACTCTATTGAGATTTAAAAAAATCGCGAAGTATATGAAACATGCAATCATATTTGCAAATAGGAACTAAAATTCGCGAATTATAATTCGTTATATTAAAGATGCACGGTTTATGTAAACTTGACTTTAAAACGTCAAGACGTAAATATTTGCAAGTACATATTGTCCTTCAAAATCATAAAGGCCGTTATATTTTAGTGGTTTTAATGCACAGAACATCCCATGAAAAAAATAAGTTTTTAAAAAAAGTGCTCAACTTTTTCTAATGATGTTATTTTTTGTTCCTTTAAATAGCGATTAATAGTGGAAATCATCATAAAAATAACGCATTAAAAATGTTAACGAAAAAATGCATTGCCTTTTGTCCCATTTGTTAAAGAAAAAAAAATGTTTTAAAATTTGAAATACTTCAAAGTTTGAAATATTTCAAAATTGAAATTTCAAATTGTTTTTATTTTTCTTTTGTTACACATTTTTTTTGGAAAAAAATATTTTAACAAACACATTTATTTCCTCGCATCGCATTTAATTTTTGAAGACCTCTATGTACCGGATGTTGGGAAGCAGAATTTTAAAATTACATAAAGGGAAGTACATACATATTTTATATTATATAGACATACGAATTTTTATACAAATCGACACATTTACAATTTTCTCTTCATTTTCAGAAAATTTCCTGTGGACAATTGGTCAAAATCCCTGGCTATGGAATAGTAAAAAGAAATTTTTGTCAAATTTGGAAACGTTATCCAGTACCACATTGAGGTATGATGTGTAATAAGTATAAGCAATTAACATTTAATGCAACGTCAAGAATCAACGATAAACTGTGCGCACGCTTGGAAATTTTTGGCATGTGCAGAAATTATTTGAATTGAGGTTGTTATTGTAATATGTATGTAATGATTTTTTTAGTAATCAAGTTTAGTGTTTAAGTCTGTAATTATATATGTAATTTTTTTTCAGTTATTTTTATTCTTTATTTCTATTCTTTTAAAATACATAAATTTATCAAACTGAATTATTCGATTTTTATTTAAAATAGAAAAAAAAAACGGCATTCTTTTGTGTAATAATAACACAAAAATAATACAAAAATTTGGAGGAATATCGCGAAAAAAAATTAAATAAAAAAGATATAATTATATATAATTATATATATTTATATATAACTAGATATACCCAATTTTTGGATATAATTATATATAATCAGATATAATTATATATATTAAGATATAGTTATATATAATTATATCCACCATTTTTTGGATATAATTATATATGATTATATATAGCCCTATATATAATTATATATAGCCCTATATATAATTATATATTGCCCTATATCAATTTTTTTTACTCGGGAACACATTTTTTTGGTAGAACACAGTAAAAAGTTTTTGGTTAATTTTAATTCCTAGCTGGTGTGTATATATAACAATGCCAAAAATAATTTAATTTATTCCATAAAAAGTTTACTTTTAAAGAGATAAAAAGAGAGTGAGAGAATGGATTTTGAATTTATTTTTGGGTGTTATAATAAAACCAAAATATGGAAATAATTTTACACCTAAACAGGTGTTTATTTGAACAAGGCAGGACTTAAATTTCTCCAAAAATAAATTAAACAAATGTAAGGTTATGTTTTTTAATATTTTTGTGTATTGAATACAAATACAGACCAAATGCATGAATAAAGTTAACATCCAGAGGACTGTTGATTTGTCACCCAAACTCAGCACAACTCTGCATAAAATAAACTGCTACTGTTTTTATATTAAGAAATTATTCCTGGGGGTAGGCACCGTCGTGATCTAAAAATTCCATCTCTCTGCCTTCTGCTTCAAGATTCAGCTGGCCTAAAAGTAAAGTTAACCAAAAATCAATTAAAATGATTGATAAACGTTTGTAGTCAATACTTACTTGATATTTATATTTCGGACGGAGTAAAATCTTCACTTTCTGGATCACAAATTTTGATAATATAAAGGTTTTACTTTTGTGTACATTGCTAACCTCTTTTCTCACTTTCATTCAATGAATAAGCATTTTTTGTCCATTCAATATGACAGCTGTTTTCAATTCCATGTTAAGTGTTTATCTTAAACTTGATGAATACAATTTTTTGATGACGTTTGACGTTTATTTTTTATAAGTTTTTCAAGAGAGAAATTTAATTATTTTTTGGCATCAAAATAAAACTAAAAAAAATGACATAAAGATAATCAAATTTTTAATCCCTATGTGGTTTAGCATATAACCCATTTCGGATTTAACTTTGAGTTTAATTCCAAAGTAGTTTAAAATGTGCTCCGCTGGGTTTTAAATATAACCCAAAACTTTTTACTGTGAAAGACTAAATAACATCAAGTAAAATTTTGTTGTACAATAACAGTTTTCTTGTGTAAAAAAACTAAACACCTTGTAATATTTTTTTAATTTGTAAAATAATTCACTTTTTTGTAAATTTACCTAAAAAATTTGTAAAATAAATTTACCAACATATAATAGTAAAATTACAGAGCAAACTGTAGGTTTCATTTTATTAAATATACAACAATTTTTGTAAAAAGACAAAAATATTAGTAAAATAGAATTACAAGACCTTTTACTTGTAATTTTACAAACTTTTTTTTTTGAGTGTAGCAATAATAGTATCATCTGTATGACACCGTTTACGTCACACAATTTTGCTGGAAACTTCGACAGCGAAAATGATTTCGTAATCTCCTTACGAAACGATATCGTTATAAAGGAAGAAAAAACGATAGTTCTTTCCATAAAATCTGCAATAAGGTGGGTTTACTATTGTTATGACAGGATTTTCGATAGCGAAAACGATTTCATATTTTCATGGTACATTTTATAATTGGCGTATTTTGTTGGGATAATTATCAATGTTCTACCACACAAAGTTCAAGTCAGTGTTAACGCACAAAATTTTAGAAGTTAAATATTAACTTTCATACATTGCGAATGATTCACTTATTGTTAATGGCTCTCTTTGGTATTAATAAAAAAGATAAATGTTTTTGTGTTTCTTTCAAGCTAAATTGCATTTAATAAACCAATTTTATTAATATTTCATCGAAAATGTGTAATATTTTAAAAAAACTATTCCAAACGATGCTTAATTAAATTGAGAAATTTATGGAAGTTAACGTGTCGTTTTTTTCGTTTTGACGCATGCTAACAATCAAAGTTTGCCAACAAAAAAGGCCTAATGAAAAACTATGTTTTTGTATAATATGTGACTTTTCAATTAAATTATTAAAAGAGGAGACGGGCATCCAGAACTCGTTGATATATTTCTATTGACATAAAAGCATATCCACAAACTGATTATGGTAGTACCGCTAAGTTATGTGAGTCTTTCTTAAAAACTGTGCAATGTCAATACATATTTAAACTCATTATATTATAATTTTTTATAAAAACCGGTTAACCGACACAAAAAAACCGGTTTCTCGAATATTCGAAATTCAAAACTATTCGAAACCGGTCGAGTTTCTGAAATTAAAAAACCCGGTTAACCGGTTTTCGGTTTCGGTTTTGAATACTCTAGTACTAACATTTTTTTTAATAATTTTACGTTTCCCCGTGAATAAAAACACTCTATGATTTCAAAAATTTTTAAATTACGACTCCAAATATTTAATTTTATGTATGGCTGCATCTAAACGAGCCCTCTTTTTAGACTCTAAAATAAGTTTAATAAAACCAAAAATGATGTCTTATCGGCAAAATACTTATAGCTTTGTGGAGTGTTTTTGGAATAGTAAGTTTGACGCTAAACATTTATTCACTGTTTAAAAACTCATTCCTTTCAATTTTTATTTATTTTGATAATCTACATAAAGAAAAAAATTTCGTAATTTCGTTTAATTATAAAATTTAATCCGTAAATTAAAAAAAAATATATTCGTAAAATAAACGGAACATTCGTGGATTCTAAGAAATAAAATGTTACGAAGGATGTTCTGAATTTCGTACATTTTCAAAAATGTTTTCTACACTCAAAATAATAACTCTTTAAAATATTTTGTTGTGACAAAAAAACAAAGTTTCCTCTGATATATTACTTTTTACTTTGTAATCTTAATTTTACAGGTAATTACGCAGCAAAAATTGGCATTACTAGTAATGGGTTTTGTAATCCGAAACAGATGTTAATAAGTACACTTAAAATAATAACTCTTTAAATACTCTGTAAAATGACTGTAATCTCAATTTAACAGATATTTGACAGAGTTTTCTGTCAAAATACAGATTTAAAGAAAATACTTTGTATTTTGTTGTGACAAACCAAAAATGTTTCCTCTGTTATATTACTTTTTACTTTGTAATCTTAATTTTACAGATAATCAGAGTTTTCTGCTAAAAAACAGATTTAAGCAAAATACTTCTTTTTTTTATAACCAAAAAAGTAGTAGTTTTGTTACCAAACATAAAAATTTGATCTGCCCTACCCGAGTAAAAAAGATTATATATAATTATATATAACTATATATAATTATATATGATTATATATAGGGCTATATATAATTATATATAAATTGTGTTCCATAATAATTTCTTATATTGTCCTATATATAATTATATATAGTCATATATAGCCCTATATATAATTATATATGCTATATATAATTATATATATTTATATATAAAGGCATTTTTCAAATAGAGTTAGATGCAAATTTCATAATCATTTGTTTTTTAGACAAACTTGCTTCATCGCACCACGCTTTGGGCAATGTTGATAACTGATAACAAAAAAACTGATAAAATGTTCATGCACCGAATGCAATTTCTAAAACACGCCAAGGATTACACTGTAAGTAAAATTTAAACTTTTGAAATGACACACAAAAACGCCGAGACACCCCAACTTATTTTTTGGTCATAGAATCCTGTGGTATACTCCGTTTTAAAAAGTTAGCTCAAAATAACGAGATATTTCAATTTTAAATTTGCAAATGTAAGAGTAAAAATTGAATAAATCCAAAAAAAAATATAAAATTCATCAAAATAAGAGCAAGTATTGCTGCATGTCCAATTGAAAATGGACGTCCATTATTTCCTAGATATAAATTTTGATAAATAACAAGTTTTTAAAAATTTTTTTAAGCTTTTTCATTCAAATAAAAGCGAAAAATCGCCTTTAATCTACTACAAATTTAAAATCGAAATATCTCGGGATTTTGAGCTAACTTTTCAAAACGGGGTACAGCACTGGATTCTACGGCCCAAAATTAGGTTGACGTGTTTTGGCGTTTTGGTGTGTCATTTTCATCTACTTACAGTGTTATTTACATTACGCAAACATAAACCTAATTTAATGAAAATTGTCACTGAAAAGAAAATTCAGTAATTCATTTTCTTCATAACACCTCGAGTTATGATTTGCAAGTAAAAGTCGTCACACAAAATCATAACGGCCCTAATATTTTATTGATTTTGATGCACAAAATTGATCTTCATCCTCTTACTAAATTTCAAAAAGTCTCTGAACTTTTTCTAATACTCAAATATTTTGATAATAGTTTCGGACCTTTGGGTTTTAGTTCACGATGTTAAACATCTAATTTTAATGAATAGCATCTAAGAAATTAAAGATTAAAATATTAAAAAAAAATGCATTCCCTTTTGCCCCATTTCTTAAACACGACTTTATAATTATTGTCACAAACATCTCTTGGTATGCAGCATGAATGCATACACACGTCCTGTTAAAATCCTTTTTGTTTTTGTCTTTTTTCGTTTACTTTGCGTTTTTTTATTTTTATTTTTTATTGAAATTTATTTCAACAAACTTCAAAAAAAAAAAAAAAACAAAATATTGAATTTTTTTTTTTTCAATTATAAAAATTGATGTACAAAATAAAAAACTATGGTATCAACCTAATTTCGCGAAATTAATTCAATTTAATATGCACGGATTAATATTTTACAAATCAAGAGAACTATGTAAGTATTTTCTTAAGTTAAAATCTTTAGAATATAAAATAGTAAAAATACATATGTATGTATGTATTTGTGTTTTATTTGCAGATTATGAAATGGTTGATCTGGGGTCCGTTTTTTAAGTATGTCAGAACGAAGTGCAGATGATGGAGGCTATAAAATGTACAAAATCGTCCCACAATTCATGCCAAACCCGAAATTGCAACTAATCGTTCTACAATTCATGTCAAATAACGATGTGGACAATTCAATTGCAACTTTAGTCAAGAACGTAAGATGTCCAAAATCGTCTCAAAGTTCACGTAAAGTTTTTAATAGAATTTAGTAATTAGTTAGGTTATAATTTCTGAAAGAATATAGGTACATATCGTTACCTTAAATGCAAAACAACGTAACACTTTTTTTTTCAAAATCGAGTTATTGATTGATTGACTAATTGATTGATTGATTGTGATGCTTTGTATCAAAATACATGTCCCCACTAAGTTTTAGTTATCTTCGTTAAAAAAAATCAAGTTTTAAGATCAAAATTCAAAAATATTATATTTTGTACTTAAAATGTGATTTGCTAGTTATGATGCATTTCATTACTTTCATTTGGACATTAAAATATGTCCAAAATTTCAGACCTATCCGATATGACGGACTTATGTACAAAATTCCAAAAATGTTTAACAATGTTTTTCGCTTCTACTGTAAAACAGCAAAAATTGTTGTTACGTTGCTTTGAATTTTAGGTGACGATATGTCTTGAGTACCACACGTCTTTCTGTAAGTAAACAATTTTTTTGTCCGATTTTGTAAGTATTACATTAATATGTATATAATGAAATTAATATGTATGTATTTCTGATTGAAAATATGATTGTAATAAAAATTGTTAAAAAATATAAAAAAATATGTTTTTTTAATTTTCTACAGATGTTAAAATTGACAGAAATTTTCGGAAATTATCAAAATCTGGACCTAATTTTATAGCGGACATTTTTATCTAATTATATATAATTAGATATAATTATATATAACTAGATATACCCATTTTTTGGATATAATTATATATAACTATATCTAATTATATATATTTATATATAATTATATATAATTATATCCACCATTTTTTGGATATAATTATATATAGTTAGATATAGCCCTATATATAATTATATATTGCCCTATATATAATTATATATAGCCCTATATCAATTTTTTTTACTCGGGTAGTAAAAATATTATGCTAATTTTACTAAATAGATCTAATTTGATCCGTAAAATGGTTGTATCAAATAATATTTAATTGTATTACTTAAGATAAAAAAATATAAAAATTTATACAATTTGATCCTGAATTTGGTCAAATCTAATTAG
Source organism: Pegoplata infirma (assembly GCA_963921195.1). Lineage (NCBI taxonomy): Eukaryota > Metazoa > Arthropoda > Insecta > Diptera > Anthomyiidae > Pegoplata > Pegoplata infirma. The sequence continues at coordinate 172,783,536 of OY992539.1, forward strand.
ATCAAATTGATCTTATAATATCTATTTTTGTATAATTTGATGAGCAAAACCAAAATACGAATCTAATCATATATGGAGCAATATCTAACCATATAAAGTGGATCAACCGTATCAAAGTGATAGATAAAATTTTATCTAAATTTATACGGAAGCATATTAACTCATATAAGATTGTATTAAATTATATATGATTATATCAGAAAGTTTTTACTCGGGTCCCGAGTAAAAAGGAATTTATATAAATGTATATTATTTTATATCATATACAACTATATGAGTCAAAGTATAAAATTATATCTCACTTTGAAATTTTCCAATTTTTTTAAATGATGTCATATAAAATCATATCTAATTATATTGTTCATAATATATTAATATAAATGGTAGATGTAATCATACGTTGCACATAAAACTTAATCCGATTTCATACATTATTATACGTGACTTTATATCTAATTATGTATATGACTTTACTAAATAAAAAATCCAGTATCAATTTATGTATAATTATATATGGCTAATATAATACCATTTAAAACTATATATGGTTCCATACTAAAAAAATTTCCAACAAAAATAATAGATATAATTATATGTGTCTTAAACGATAACATATCTGTGTTTGTATGGTACTATATATACGCAAATTTCGTCTAAACTCAATATATATTTATAAATGGTCGCATATGTAATGGAATATATATTTTGATATAATCATGTATAAAAAAAATATTTTTTTGACCAAACAACCAGCCATATATAATTACATATGCCAGTATTTCAAAATTTATTTTTGTGTGTCAACATATATTGTTATACAAAACTTTTTATTGTATCATATAAGATTACATATGATTTTTGGGAACCCGAGTTCGATTCCCGGCCCAGTCGAGAAAAAAAGTTTTTTTTTTATTTTTTTTTTAAATAGAAAACACTTTTTGATTGCGTTTAATTTTTTTAGAACTAAAAAATTTTCATTTTTGGAATTTTTGCAATCATTTTAAAAAAAATATTTTTCTTTTATACAGTTATATATAACTATATTTGATTTATTATAAAATTATCTATAATTTTTGGGAACCCGAGTTCGATTCCAGAAAAAAAATATATATTTTTTTATTTTTTTAAATAGAAAACACTTTTTTATTGCATTTATTTTTTTTAGAACTAAACATTTTTCTTTTTTTGAATTTTTGCAATCATTTTTAAAAAATTATATTGCTTTTATATAGTTATATATAACAATATTTAATTTGTTATAAAATTATCTATCATTTTTGGGAACCCGAGTTCGATTCCAGAATAAAATATATTTTTTTATTTTTAAATAGAAAACATTTTTTTATTGCATTTGTTTTTTTAGAACTTAAAAAATTTTACTTTTTGAATTTTTGCAATCATTTTTAAAAATTTATATTGCATTTATATAGTTAATAATAGCTATATTTGGTTAAAATTATCAACTTATCAATGATTTTTGGAACCCGATCCAAAATTCAAATCTAATTCTTATTTCCTGATTCCATGAAAAATTTCAAACTTATAAGCCAAAGTCCTTTTTCACTTTGGAAGCCTATAACTTGGAAATAAGGCATACCGCTACATTAAAATTATTCTTTAAGCTTACCATGGAAGCCCCTAATAGGGCTGTAGGTCATTCCAATTTTTTTTTTGCAAATTTTATCAAAAATTTTCTAAGTCTTTTTGAAAATAGTGTACAAGTGAATAACATATTTAATTGGATGTAATCATATATTACTATATGTTAGATCAATTTGATATAATTAGATACGATCAATTTATTTAAAACTAAGTCTTTTAAAGTTGTTATTTGCTAACAACGTCCGCTGGTCTAGAGGGCAGAGATTGCGATTACAAAACGGAAGACTTGTGGTTCTAATCCCCGTCCGTTCGAAGTTTTTTTTTTTATTTATTTTCAGTTTGACATTATTATATCTAAAAATAAATCTAAAAACATAAACATTTTTTGGATAAAAATGTATCCAATAATTTTTTTATAAAATCAAGATATCAGATATTATAAGATAACTTTGGCGCGGCCAAATTTCGGATGAAATTACATTATATAATATCCAATTTAATATAAAATCATGATATTGGATGTTTTAAGATAACTTTGGCGCGGCCAATTTCCGGATGAAATTACATCATATCATATCATATTTAATACAAAATCATGATAATAGATAATTTGGGATAACTTTGGCGCGGCCAATTTTCGGATGAAATCACATACAATCAAATATTAAACTGTAACTTCATATATTATAAGATGTTATGAGATAACTTTGGCGCGGCCAATTTTCGGATGAAATTTAGCAAAATCAGATCCAATAAATTATATATAATTTTATAAGATAACATGTTTTACCATACAATTTTTTTTACTTGGGGTGTATATTTTTTTTGAAAAAGTAGAAAAAAAGTTATAATTTTTTTTTTTTCAGAAATCTTATAAAAATTTTATAAAATAACATACATTTGACTAAACTCTGTAAATTCATAGAGTTTTTTCTGTAATTTTTTTTTGCATCAAATGCATTTTACAAATATATGTTAATTTACATAGTTTTCTTTGCTAAATGATGGTTTATTTAAGCAATATTTTACTAGAAACTCTGTAAATTAACAGTTAAAATTACAGAGTATTCTCTGTCAAAAAGCTTTAATATTTAACCAATAATTCACTATAAACTCTGTAAATTAACAGTTTTTTTTTGTCAAAATCATTTTACAAAGTATTTTAGTAAAATTACCAAAAAAATGTTGTTAGCTGGAAAAGTATGGTGTAGTCTGTTAAATTATCAGAGTTTTTCTGTAATTTAACAGAGTTATATTTTGAGTGTAAACTTATTTTCGTAAAATATACGAAATTTTTTATTTGCTTAAAATTTTTTCTGCGTAGCCGGCCTTCGGCCGGTCTTAGGGATTACAAAATCCATGCATTAAACCCACCCTCTCCGCAAAGTAAAGTTTTCTAGGGTAGCAGGCCTTTACGCTATAAAATTTGTTATGCATCAAAAAGGCTTGATAACCAAAATAGCTTTGGTTTGCAGAGAGGGTGGGTTTAATGCATGGAGTATGTAATCCCTTAGCCCGGCCGAAGGCCTGCTACGCAGAAAACCTTTATTACAAAAAAAATAATGGGAACTTATTTCATTTTCTTTGGCACTTATTTCATTGGGAGTTCTTTAATTTTTTTTGGGAGTTATTATTTTGATTTTAAATAACTCCCAAATATTGGGACATATTTCATTTTTTCTTTGGGAGTTATTTAATTTTTTAAAGTGTGGAGTTAATTCATTTTTCTTGGAACCTATTTCATTGGGAATTATTTCATTGGGATTTATTTCATTTGGGAGTTATTGCGCAGTACCAAATTTAAAAAGTAAAAAGCATTTTTTTTTTTGTAATCATAAATTTTATTTATAAATAATTTTCAATGAAATTAAATTTAATTATACCACAAATAGTAAATCTTTCTTGATCATTTTACTTCTACTTTACTTACACACCAATTACAGATGTAATTTGAAAAATATTAGTTGTAATTTGCAATTCGTAGATATCATTTGAAATCGAAGATTCTATTTCTCATTCGAAGATTTCATTTGTAATGCGAAAGTTATACCTCTAATTCGAATATTCTGTTTCTAATTCGAAAATTCTAATTCTAAATTCCAATTCTCTAAAGCGCTTCCAATTGTAAGTTAAATTTATATCTTCGAATTACAAATGATAGTTTTCAAATTACATCTGTTGTCGACTGTTTACTTTTGATATTCCATAATTGGGTCATCAAAATTAATATTTTCAATTTGACCATCCTCTATGAAGAGAGTCATTGATAATGGTTGCGACATTTCAAACGATTCACTATTTGTGGCAAATTCCTATGCGTCAGCAGCTGGTGCTGCTGTTGTTGTAGTTGTGGTTGTTGTTGAGGTGGTTGTTGTTGCAGGCGAAGCTACGCCAGGATCGCCTTGACGTCCTGGTGGTCCTGGCAAGCCTGGAACACCCATTGGACCAGGAATACCTCTGCCTCCTGGAAAACCTCTTCTTCCCCTAGGGCCAGGCAAACCAATTGCTCCTGGTTGGCCATCCCTGCCTGGTGATCCTTGAATGCCTGGAGGGCCCATAGGGCCAGGCGGTCCTTTTGGTCCTTTCAAACCAGGATCACCGCGAGGTCCTTTAACACCAGGCAATCCTTGCTCACCAGGATTTCCTCTTGGGCCTGGTGTGCAAATACATTGTGGCACTGATTGATAATATGTTTGTACACTGTTGGTATTGCGATTACGATTACCTAAAACACTTCGTCTTTCACGATCATCTAAGGCATTTAGGCAAACAATGAAACCTGTAAAGTAGAAAAAAAGGCATAGAATTAATGAATTGAAATCAACACACAATAAGATTTCAAAAAAATGCAAGAGATTTTTTTATAACTTTGTTTAAAATTAAATATTGGCACATATAAAATTATCTTATACGATCGATAAACCACAAAATAATGGATTTTGTTTTATTTTTGAAACATTTTTCGCCCCAATTGCGATTTTCATTAAATACACTCAATTTTTTTTCTCTACAAATTCTTTTTTTCACAATTATTTAAAAACTTACCTATTAAAAAGACAACTTTCAGCAACATTTTTCTAAAACTTTCTAAATAGTTTATACCAAAAACACCTAGTTTTATAGAATTTTTGATGTGAAAAACTTAAAAATTTATTTTAACAACTTTAAAGAGTTTTCTTTAAAAAATATCGTACAAGTTTTATAGCATTTTTTGTAATTACTTACAAGAAAACACCTAAAAAATCACATCAAATTTAAAAGAACCCATAAATCAATTTGATTCTGGGTAATTAATTAAATGCATTTTCAATTAAATACTCATAAAATGCAACCTAGGGAAATAAAAGTTTTACTTTTACAATAAACCGTGTTTATTTATGGGTAACAAATTTTGAAGAAAATAAATTGAAATTAAATTTTATTGTATTTAATGTTACTGGAGATCTTGAAAATTAACGCATTTTGGGACACCAAATAAAACTGTTGGTTAAAATTTTAACAAAACTTTTTAAAAATGTTGGAAACTATTTGAATTGTTATATGTTTACACCATTTACAGATGAAATTCGTAAAAGATCAATTGTAGTTCAAAGATTCTATTTGTAATTCGAAGATTCCATTTGTAATTCGAAGATTCCATTTGTAAGAATGGAAGATTCCATTTGTAATTCGTAAAAGATCAATTGTTATTCGTAAAAGATCAATTGTAATTCGAAAAAGATCAATTGTAATTCGTAAAATATCAATTGTAATTCGTAAAAGATCAATTGTAATTCGAAAAAGATCAATTGTAATTCGTAAAAGATCAATTGTAATTCGTAAAAGATTAATTGTAATTCATAAAAGATCAATTGTTATTCGTAAAAGATCAATTGAAATTCGTAAAAGATCCATTGTAATTCGTAAAATATCAATTGTAATTCGTAAAAGATCAATTGTAATTCGAAGATTCCAATTGTAATTCGTAAATTATCAATGGAAATTGGTGTTTTACGAATTACAATTGGAATCTTCGAATTACAATTGATCTTTTTCGAATTACAATTGATCTTTTTCGAATTACAATTGATCTTTTACGAATTACAATTGATCTTTTTCGAATTTTAATTGATCTTTTACGAATAACAATTGATCTTTTATGAATTACAATTAATCTTTTACGAATTACAATTGATCTTTTACGAATTACAATTAATCTTTTTCGAAATACAATTGATCTTTTTCGAATTACAATTGATCTTTTACGAATTACAATTGATCTTTTATGAATTACAATTGATCTTGTACGAATTACAAATGCAATCTTCGAATTACAATTGCTCTTTTTATACCCTCCACTCTAGTGATAGAGGGTATATATAAGTTTGTCATTCCGTTTGTAACACCTCGAAATATTGGTCTAGGACCCCATAAAGTATATATATTTATGATCCTCGATCGATTTTAAGTCGATCTAGCGATGTCTGTCCGTCCCACAGTGGGATAAATCACCAATCTAGCGTCCAAAAAATAAAAAAATAACTTCATCACAATAAAAACTGAACACAACACGATTAATCTTAGATAGTGGCTGCATATTAATCCATTTATAGTTCTAGGATTGGTACACTATTAAGAAAGATACAGGCCTTCAAACATTGGAAATAAAAAAAATGTCCAAACGCACCTTTTTTAAGCTGCAAATTTGTTGTCACGCTATATTAATAGTATTGCCGGTAGGTTTAACTTATTAATTTTTTTTGATGAAGGGAGGACCCAAGTTTGTAAAAATAACCATTCATTCATGTTACCTACCTCTGAGGGGTCGCCCCGCCAGATAAGTTGGATAAACCTCATTTTAGCACATACCTTTAAATATTCAAAGAGATTAGAAAAGTGCTCAGCAAATGTCACCCTCAAAACTAATTTTATTTTAAACTACAACTAATAAAGTACCCGCAAATAAAAAATTGGCTGCCCTAGTCTGCCCGTGCGGTTTACATATTTTTTTTTTTATAAATATGCCGATGAAAAGTTGCTGTAATTGTGTATGATTTTTTAATATTTCGATACTTTTGAATGATCCTACTCATACATATGAGGCACCGTTGGAAAGGTGTTTTTTTGGTCCATTTTTTGGTTTTTATTCTGGTACTTTTTTGTACTTTTTTTGGTACTTTTGTACTTTTTTGGTACTTTTGTATTTTTTGTTTGAATTCTTTGAAGGGAACCACAAAATTAATAATTAAAAGCCCCTAAAAATAGCATATTACGGTAAAGTTTGCAAATATTGAATCACTAAACAGTTTGAAAAAATGTAAAACCCAAAAATAAATAAACACGAAAGAAAAATAAACATTGAAAGTATATGACTGAAAATAATGAGAGTTTCAACTAGTGTAATTTTTTTTTTAGGGCTATAATAAACTATTTAAGTCCTTCTCTGATTTAATTCAAAGAAAATTTTGTTTTAGTTACAGTACCAGCACTTTTTCAACAATAAACATTAAACGTATATATATATACTCTCCTACGATTTAATTGTGAAGAGAATATTATTCTTGTCCATACCTTCAAATATCCTAATATATACAATTTTCTGTTCGGCAATTAAAAAAAATCAATTAACCAATTTTTTAAGATTGGTTGAAAAAATACATATTGTTTTGGATTTGTTTTTTAAGTTAATGTTAGGTTCAGAGTTCGAATAAATTTGCATCATATACATTAATATTTCAAAAAACTCCACCCCAGCGCCACCTATCGGGTCTATTCATAAATATTTTTATTTTTTTTTGACGAAATATACATATAATCTGAACTGCTGTCCAATCGTACTTAATATAAGAGTTTGTTTAAAAGCTTAATACCAGCGCCATCTACCGGTATCAATTGCAAATAAAAAAGCATAAAAGCTTGAACCGTATCTATGGTGTAATTCTTAGTTGGATAGATCGCATAGTAACAATTTCACACACGATTTTATATATGACGATATGGCATTGCTCTTTGGCACTCATTTGGGTAACCCTGTTGTGAAACAGGGTGTTTCAAGTTATAATTTTCTGAAAGCCCACATCCTCTACTATGTTTTCTCAATTGAACTTTTATTGATCAGACAAATAGTTTAGGAGATATAATTTTTTAAACACCAGAATGGTACTTTGGCCCACTGTGCGTCCGTCCGTCCGTCTGTCTGTCTGTCCGTAGAAAACACGCTAACTTTTGAAAGACTTTACAGAGGCTACTGAAGTTTGGCATATATGTTTGTCATTTACCTGGTCAGGTTGGTATTGCAATCCAGCCAAATCGGTCCAGTGGTTCAAAAGTTATGAGCAAAAGAGTAAATTTCGGCATGGGTATTTCGCGAATTTACGAGATAAAAACCACGATAACTTTCGAAAGACAATAATGAGACTACTGAAGCTTGGCACGTATCTTTGCCGTTCCCCGGGTCTGTTTGGTTTTAAATTTCAGCTCAATCGGTCCAGTGGTTCAAAAATTATAAGCAAAACCTTGAATTTCAGATTAGTTTCATCTAAAATGCCACGTGTTTTAACAAGTTTTAAAAGCATTGGTAGTAACTAAACAATGCTTTTCAAACTTGTTTAATTTTAAAGCAATGCTTTTTAAACTTGTTTAGTTTTAAAAGCATTGGTAACTTAAAAATTACACTCGAAAAAAATTTTACGCTCAAAAAAAATTTTACACTCAAAAAAATTTTACACTCAAAAAAAAATTTACACAAAAAAAAATTTTTTTTTTTTTACAAAAATAACAATATTTTGTGTAAGAAATATTTTTACAGTAAAAAAAACATTACACTCGAAAAAAATTTTACACTCAAAAAAAAAAATTAGTAATTTTTATTTTTTTTTTTAAATGACAAAAAAGAGTTTTTTACTCAAAATAAAATATTTCTAATCAAAATTGTTAAGTTTTTCACGTTAAAAAATGTACTACCCTTAAAAAAAAGCATTGTGGAGGGTATTCATAGATTCGGCAAAGTCGAATTTAACTTTTCTACTTGTTCGAATTACAATTGATCTTTTACAAATTAAATTGATCTTTTACGAATTACAATTGATCTTTTTCGAATTACAATTGATCTTTTTCGAATTACAATTGATCTTTTACGAATTACAATTGATCTTTTACGAATTACAATTGACCTTTTACGAATTTCAATTGGAATATTCGAATTACAAATGGAATCTTCAAATTACAAATAAAATCTTCGAATTACAAATAGAATCTTCGAATTACAAATGGAATCTTCGAATTACAAATGGAATCTTCGTATTACAAATAAAATCTTCGAATTACAATTGATCTTTTACGAATTACATCTGTAAATGGTGTAGACTCACAGAGACCTCTAGCGGATATAAATTTTAATTTTAATTTACACTACACCATTTCCAATTGTATTTCAGAAATTATCAATTGTATTTCAGAAATTATCAATTGTAATTTAGAAATTATCAATTGTATTTCAGAAGTTCTCAATTGTATTTCAGAATTTATCAATTGTATTTCAGAAATTATCAATTGTATTTCAGAAGTTATCAATTGTATTTCAAAACTTATCAATTGTATTTCAGATATCATCACATGTATTTCAGAAACTATCAATTGTATTTCAGAATTTATCAATTGTATTTCAGAAATTATCAATTGTATTTCAGAATTTATCAATTTTATTTCAGATATTATCAATTGTATTTCAGAAATTATCAATCGTATTTCAGAAGTTATCAATGGTATTTCAAAAGTTATCAATTGGGAATGCCTCATATATGTCTGTCTACCATTTGCAATTGTATTTCAGAATTTATTAATTGTATTTCAGAACTTATCAATTGCATTTCAGATATTATCAATTGTATTTCAGAAATTATCAATTGTATTTCAGAATTTATCAATTGTATTTCAGAAATTATCAATTGTATTTCAGAAGTTATCAATTGTATTTCAAAACTTATCAATTGTATTTCAGATATCATCACATGTATTTCAGAAACTATCAATTGTATTTCAGAATTTATCAATTGTATTTCAGAAATTATCAATTGTATTTCAGAATTTATCAATTTTATTTCAGATATTATCAATTGTATTTCAGAAATTATCAATCGTATTTCAGAAGTTATCAATGGTATTTCAAAAGTTATCAATTGGGAATGCCTCATATATGTCTGTCTACCATTTGCAATTGTATTTCAGAATTTATTAATTGTATTTCAGAACTTATCAATTGTATTTCAGATATTACTTATCAATTGTATTTCAGAAATTATCAATTGTATTTCAGAATTTATCAATTGTATTTCAGAAATTATCAATTGTATTTCAGAAAATTTTAATTTGTATTGTAGGAAATATCAATTGTATTTTAGAAGTTATCAATTGTATTTCAGAAATATTCAATTGTATTTCAGATATTATCAATTGCTTTTCAGAAATTACACCGCTCTACAAATCTGAGGTTTGTCGCTGCGTTTTGAATCAAACCAAAAAAAGTTGATAGGGGTTGGTGCCCCTATTCCAAAACGGTCACTAAAATTTTTCTATCACGTCACAATTTTGAGAAAATCGTGGTTAAAGTGTCAAAAAAGGCCTATTTTGGCCATTTTTGGGCGCCTATAAAATAAGATCCTGACATGCGATTGACTTAATATGAAGCTCATTCGAAATTGCGTAATTTTATCTTTAAGACCAAATAAAATTTTCTTGGAATTTAATTTTTTGTAATGGTGAAAAAATCATTAGCTACAAGTGCTTTAAATCTAATATTTTCGTGTGTATTTGTATGGAAATTTGTTAAAAAACACTGTGTAAATAAACTTAATATTATAAAAATGGAAGGTTTTTTGTTAATGATTTTTTTACCATTTTAGAAAATTAAATTTGAAGAACATTTTATCTTGTCTTATAGAGAAAATCACATACTTTTGAATGAGCTTGATACCAAGTCAATAGCATGTCAGGATCTTATATTATAAGCCTTCAAAAAGGGTCCAAAATGGCCTTTTTCGGCACTTTAAACGCGAATAACTAAAAATCCTGACGTGATAGACATTCTTGGGTTGCAGATTTTTAATCAGCGCAACAACCATTACCTAAATCCCTTACCAGAATCCAATACGCATTTTCATGTTGAGCTGTGTTATCAATTGAAGGGCTTATTGTAAAAACTCAATAAGCAACATTTAATTTTATGGTGGTTTTTGCCTTAAAACGTTTAATATAATGTAGAAAAATAACTTTTGCTGAAATTAATTGTATTTCAGAAATTTTCAATTGTACTTCAGAAATTATCGATTGTATTTCAGAAATTATCAATTGTATTTCAGAAATTATGAATTGTATTTCAGAAGTTATCACTTGTATTTCAGAAATTATCAATTGTATTTCAGAAGTTATCAATTTGGAATGCCTCATATTTGTCTGTCTACCATTTGCAATTGTATTTCAGAAATTATCAACTGAATTTCAGAAATAATCAATTGTATTTCAGAAATTATCAATTGTGTTTCAGGAATTATCAATTGTATTTCAGAATTTATCAATTGTATTTCAGAAGTTATCAATTGTATTTCAGAAATTATCAATTGTATTTTAGAACTAATCAGTTTAAGATTTTATCAATTGTATTTCAGAAGTTATCAATTGTATTTCAGAACTTATCAAATGTATTTCAGAAGTTATAAATTGTATTTCAGATATTATTAATTGTATTTAAGAATCAATTGTATTTCAGAATTTATCAATTGAATTTCAGAAATTATCAATTGTATTTCAGATATTATCAATTGTATTTCAGAAACTATCAATTGTATTTCAGAAATTTTGAATTTGTATTTAAGATACCAAAAATTTTGAGCACTATGCCCAAAAGTTTTTTCCGGGGTCATTTTTGACCCCGGGCATATATGGGTTTAAGATATCTTAAACAGGTTAGATTTTAGGGCAAATTTAAAGTTATCTAATAGATTGCCACAAATTATATATTTTTTTTTTAAATATATATTTTTTATGGAATGGGTAATTTTTGACCCCCTACCACGAAGGGTTAACGATTTTTGATAATATATTAATACGAAATAATAGTTTGGGTATAAAACACAAAAGCCGTTTTATACATGTTTATAGCACAAAATGTAAGCTCTAAACTTCAAATTTTCTGCGGGGGTCATTTTTGACCCCCAGCCAATGTGGGCTAAAGACGTCCTAGATCGGTAGGATTTCATGACAGACTTAAAGTTATTTAATAGAATGCTACAAAATTAAATTTATCAGATTATATTAATCCAAATTATTGATAAAACCAACATTTCCTTGAAATCCGCTAAATAAATATTTCACATTTTTCTTCTCCAAGGTGTGTGCTTAATGAATTCAGGAAGAAAAAATTATGTATTTTAATTTTTTTTTAATAAAATTTTCAAATTTTGAAAGAAGGTGTTTTGAACGTGTTAATGATATCGTAAAATCTTTACATTTAATATTTAAGTATTTACTAGAGTTGTCAACCGCTTAAAGTTAAATGCAAAATTTTTCCGCGAAAAATTAAAAAAAAAGCTATATATAGCGGGAAAGAAGCTAAATTGACAACGCTGCACAGTGCCACATTTGGCCAATCTAGGACGACAAAAATCCAATTTTATATATATTGACTGGAAATTCGGTATAAATGTTCGATTTGACTTCAAAAACAACATTATGAAAAATATGGGAGGCCAGTTAACGGCCACGCCCATTTTTTAAAATTTTTTTAATTTTGGTTGAAATTTCTTTAAACGTGGTATATATACTCTGAAGGACTGTAGAAATAATAGCACGCCCACTTTTTAAAAATATGTTTAAAAAATAAGTAAAAACAAGGTTTACATATCGCCCCACTGTAGTCGGCGTCGCAGACGGTCGCAAAAGTTAGCCGTTGAAATAATTACTATGGATATTGGTCAATATGTCTGAATAAGTCCGGCGACCAATAGAGACCAAACACAAAAGTTCTACGCCATCAAAAAAAAAATAAATATATAATTAGCTTTTCAAAAATTTGTATTACACTCTAAAAAATGCATGTAACTTTACCATTATTAAGTTAGTAAATTTTTATGTATATTTACAGAAAATGCTCAAATTTAAGCATGTAGTGTTTGAACAAAAAAGTACACATTTAGTTATATGGAATTACACAGAAATTATAGTACATTTTGTGTTGTGAAACATGTTTATAAAAAAAAAAACACTTTCACTTTATATATACATTTTTTCTATGTAAAAATTTGTTTTAGACACAAAATATGTAATCGTACTAATTTAAAATAGTATTTGAAAATTGTCAAAACTTTATTTTTTTAAAAAACAAAAGTTCAATAATTGTTACAAAAATATTTAAATAAGAAAAAAAACGTCCAAAATTAAAATAAAAATATTGCATAATTAATAAGTAAAGTATGAATTATGTTTAAATGCAATATTTGCAATTTGCTTTTCGAAAAGCTCCATTTTATGAAAAACATTTATATTGTCATAAAATGCAACAAAATGCGTCGTTGAAGTCTTTGCAACCAAGTTGTTTTAAATTGTTTTCAAAATACAAAATGTTCAAAAACCATATTTATATACATCACAACTCTGAAACACCAATTCCTGCAGCATCTGAAATCTATAAATGCACAATTTGTTTGTATGAATCGGACACAACAATTCAGCAAATGAAGGATCAGATTCCCACAAGTGCACCCTTTATTGGAATCGTCCTTAAGTACACTTTTATATTTTTGAAACGGACTAAAATTTTGGTTTCTATGAGGACCTTTCTTCACGTGTGCAGTCCTATTGGGTTAAAAGTCTAAAAATTCGGATTTCCGAAAATATAAAAATTATCATATAATGGTAAATACTGCCAACACTACAAAAAAAATTAATTTTAGTAGCTTTTTACTTGTAGAATTAGGTCCTTAGTTGTTGGGTATTCAGTAATATTCTACGCGTCAGAAGCTTCAAAAATGCTTCTGAATATTAAAGTGTCGCCAGTATTTCCGAGATACTATAACTTTTAAATTTTTGGGAATGCAAATTTATAAATTTTTTATACATTTAAAATTTGGAAACAATTTCGTGTGGACCCACTTGAAAGGGTCTGTAGCGCACATAATACTATACATACATAAATATAATTTTCCAAAAATCTAATTTGCTTTGATTTTTTTAATTTGTTTGTTTTTATAAAATTTTCCAATAAAATTTAGTCGTTCTTTTCTTTTGATAAAATATCGAAGTCTCTAATTTTGTTAGCTGTTGCTTTTTTATAAATATCAGCCTTAACAATTGGTGACCCCGAGTATTCTTCAAAATGTCTGTCACACGTTCACCATCTAGAAATGCACCTCAAGACAACCAACCGATTGGCGATGGACCTGGCCAGCACCAAGAAATAATCAACCCCGCAATTCCAAATCAAGAAATTTCAGCGGCTTCAACAAATTTGCAAAAATTTCCACCGTTTTGGGCAAAAAATCCTGGTGTATGGTTTCTGCAAATCGAATCAATTTTCTCGATTGCCAGAGTCACATCGGATGAAACCAAATTTCGTCATTTGGTTGCTAATATTGATGCAAGCACTTTAGATATGGTGAGTGACATTCTTGAGACTGCTCCTGCTGGTAATAGATATGCTACCCTTAAATCAAGGATCATATCATTATTTAGCGAATCTAATGAGAAAAAACTTAAAAGATTGCTCAGTGGACAAATTCTTGGTGATCAACAACCATTACATTACTTAAGAACAATGCAAAATCTTGGACGCGGGCAAGTTGGTGATAATGTCATTCGATCCCTATTTTTGGAACAGCTTCCCGAAAACGTAAGATCAATTTTAGCAATTAGTGATGAACAAGATATTGCTAAACTTGCTGAACAAGCTGACAAAATCATTGACATTGCTCTCCCTAGTAACATTGCGTCGATTTCATCACCTCCAGACAATGCAATTCAACAACTTTCCCAGCAAATTGAATCTTTACAAAGACAGTTTCAAGAATTTGGCCGAGGCAGGAGTCGTCAACGAAGTTTTTCACGCAGAAGATCGAAGTCAAGGAACGATAATCCTGAATATTGCTGGTTTCATCAAAGGTTTGGTTCAAAAGCAAGAAAATGTAAATCTCCATGCAAATATACAAAAAACTAAACGATGTTTCGGAAGTTGCGGCAACCGAAACAAGTGTTAATTCATCAAGCCGCTTATTTGTTAACGACAAATCAACTAATTCTTCCTATTTAATAGATACAGGTGCTGATGTTTCAGTCATCCCGCATTCAAAATACAAAACCAACAAATTTTCGTCCAATGTTCAACTTTTTGCAGCTAATGGTACACCAATAAAAACTTTTGGTACAAAACTATTACAACTGGATCTTGGTCTTCGTAAATCGTTTACATGGCTGTTCATTGTAGCAGATGTAACGAAACCCATAATCGGATCAGATTTCTTAACTCATTATCATCTATTGCCGGATTTAAAAAATCGTGTTCTTGTGGATGGTAAGACTTTACTATCATCTCATTGCTTGGCATTACTACAATCGTGAAAGATCAAACCGTATACCAGAAATTGCTAGAAGAATTTCCAGAAATACATAACGTTTCATCGTCCATTTATCCAAAACCGAACAACGTTTACCACCACATTGAAACAAGTGGACCTCCCGTCAAATCCAAGGTAAGACCATTAGATTCTAAACGACTTGAAATTGCAAAAAAAGAATTCAGTTTTATGCTTGAGAATGGCATAATACGTCCTTCAAAAAGTATGTGGTCAAATCCCCTACATATGGTTCCAAAAAAGAATGGCGACTGGCGTCCTTGTGGGGACTATCGTCAGTTGAATAAAATAACTATTCCTGATCGATATCCCATTCCGTTCATAACGGATTACGTTCATTGTCTTCAAGGCCGTACCATTTTCTCAAAGCTTGATCTCGTTCGCGCATATCATCAAATTCATATGAATCCAGACGATATTGCAAAAACGGCAATTATTACGCCCTTTGGACTATATGAATTTCTAAAGATGCCATTTGGTTTAAGAAACTCGGCGCAAAGTTTCCAAAGACTGATGGATGAAATTTGTCGAGATTTAGATTTCGTCTTCGTGTATATTGATGATGTATTGATTGCATCCTGTACACAAGAACAACATTTACATCATCTTCGAACACTTTTTCAACGATTCAAAGACTACGGCATTGTTATCAATCCAGCAAAATGCGAATTTGGCATAAACGAAGTTGATTTTCTTGGATTTCATATAACTCCTGAAGGAAGCGAGCCTATGAAATCCAAAGCTGAAGCCATCATCAATTTCCCTAAACCAAAAACAATTCAAGATCTTCGTCGTTTCGTTTGTATGACCAATTTCTATCGTCGTTTTATACCTCAGGCAGCAAAGCATCAATGCGTCTGAGGACGCATTTGAAGCTTGCAAAACTCATATTGCTAAGGCAACAATGTTAGCTCATCCCGTTAAAGATGCTCCACTTTCTTTGAAAGTGGATCCTTCAGACTTTGCTGTTGGTGGCGTGCTAGAACAAGAAGTAAATGGTAACTTGCAACCTCTTGCATTCTTCTCCAAGAAGCTAAGCCCGGCTGAATGTAAGTACAGTACTTATGATCGTGAGTTACTTGCAGCGTACAAAGCTGTCAAACATTTTCGATATTTATTGGAAGCTAAAGAATTCACTTTATACACCGATCATAAGCCGTTAACATTCGCTTTTTGTCAAAATCCTTTGAAAGCGTCTCCGAGACAACGTCGGCATTTGGATTTCATCGGACAATTCACAACAAATATTGTTCATATTTCTGGTTCGTCAAACATTGTTGCTGACGCTTTATCGCGAATAAATGATATAACATCAGTTAACTATTTAAAACTTGCTGAGGCCCAAAGTAACGATGAAGAATTACAAGTTCTCCTAAATTCAGAATGTGGACTTCATCTTCAACTTTTTCAATTGCCAGGAAGTGACGTAAAAATATATTGCGACGTATCAACAAACAAGATTCGACCATATTTACCTCAAAGTTTTAGAAAAGTGGTTTTCAATATGATCCATAATCTTTCGCACCCTGGGATTAAAACAACGCGTAAAATGGTTGCAGATCGTTTTGTTTGGCCTAAAATGAACAGTGATTGCAAAACATGGGCACAATCATGCATAAGATGTCAAAAATCAAAAATAAGTAAACATATCAAAACTAAACCAGGTAACTTTCCTATTACATCTCAAAGATTTACGGTTATCCATATGGATTTAGTTGGCCCATTGCCTCCGTCCGAAGGTTTTACCTATTTACTAACCATCATTGATCGCTTTTCAAAATGGCCCGAAGCCATACCTTTACGTGATTGTACAGTAGAGCACCCACAAAATGTATGGGATGTGCAAAATTGTATTTTTTATCGCTCCCCGCTCATTTTCGGTTGAGTTGGGATTAAAAAATAATATCTATCCAGAAATTGGACTTCTAGGTTGCAAACAGGCCAAGCGGTTTGAACTTTTGACCTCAAAAATGGGCTAAAAAACCTTTATAGATTAATTTGGCTGTAACTCTTAAAATAAAAGTTTTTCGCAATTAACTTTCATAACAATTTTTTTGTAGAATCAAAATGCAAAGATTTTTCGCTCATACTGTTTTGACCTAAATATATCCGATCGCGGTGTTTTAAGCGGTTAAAGTCGAAATTTGGGTCAGAACTTTTTTTAAAAAAATTCTCGTAAATTTTTAAATTGGGGAAAATTTGAGTTCTTTGCACAATTCACTAGGGTATTGAATGTAGTTTTCCAAAAAAATTTTTTTTTCAAAAATATATCGACTGTTCCATGAAAAAATCCCAAAGTTCTACTCTGAATCTCATTTTTTTACAATTCATCCTCAATATAGGCGAATACTCACTTTGTAATTCCGTGAGTTTCGCACCAAAACATCTGTCTAGGATTTCCCTAAATATATATGGGGTATTCAGTGCCAAATTGGACACTTTGAAATTTTTTTTTTTACATTTTTTAATTATTTTTACATTTTTTTAAAACCCATTAAAACCCCTATCCAAGTTTGTTTTCAAATTTTTTTAAATTACCCGTTTCAAAGATATGGAATTTTCAAAAAAAAACTATCGTTTTCCGTATTTTTATCATAACAAATTCAAAAATGGTCAACATTTTTTTTTTTTTAGTTTTTGTTTTTTTATTAAAAATTTCTTAAAGTGTTCTAATATGCAATTTTTAAATGATTGCTCTCTTTGTTTTTTTCAATCTTTTCTTAAAATTTTTTATTTGATTTTTTTTATTTTTTTTTTTTTAATTTTTCGTGGTAAACTTAATATTTTCTTAAAATTTTGAGCTTAAGTAGATCGTGGGATTATGGTAATAAATATATTCAGCGGTTTTTGATTTTTTTTTGTTGTTTTCCAATCTTTATTAAAACACTTTAAAGAAAATACTAAAATTTCAACAAATTATTTCGAATTTGGACTATTTTTAAAGAAGTGAAGACAGAAAAAATCGTGTTTTTTTTTTAATTCGATATTTTTTGAACGGATTATCAAAAAAGATGTCAAAATTTACTTGGAATGGGTTTTTGAAGGGTACTTAAAAATTGAAAAAACATAAAATTAAAAATTTTCCAAGCGTCCGATTTGGCATGGAATACCCCATATATACTATGTGAAATCCTAGACTCATCTTTCGATGCGTAAAACATGCAATGACAAAGTGAGTACACCCTCATTACGTGGTTGGAGGTAAAAAAATTGTGGTTCAGGGTAGGATTTTGGCAATTTTTCATGGAAGGGTCGATATATTTTTGCAAAACAAAATTTTTTGGAAAACTGCATTCAATACCCTAGTGAATTGTGCAAAGAACTCAAATTTTCCCCAATTTAAAAATTTACGAGAATTTTTTTAAAAAAGTTCTGACCCAAATTTCGACTTTAACCGCTTAAAACACCGCGATCGGACATATTTAGGTCAAAACAGTATGAGAGAAAAATCTTTGCATTTTGATTCTACAAAAAAATTGTTATGAAAGTTAATTGCGAAAAACTTTTATTTTAAGAGTTACAGCCAAATTAATCTTTAAAGGTTTTTTAGCCCATTTTTGAGGTCAA
Organism: Pegoplata infirma; assembly: GCA_963921195.1. Classification (NCBI taxonomy): domain Eukaryota; kingdom Metazoa; phylum Arthropoda; class Insecta; order Diptera; family Anthomyiidae; genus Pegoplata; species Pegoplata infirma. The sequence continues at coordinate 172,802,303 of OY992539.1, forward strand.
AAGTTCAAACCGCTTGGCCTGTTTGCAACCTAGAAGTCCACTTTCTGGATAGATATTATTTTTTACTCCCAACTCAACCGAAAATGAGCGGGGAGCGATAAAAAAAACAATTATGCACATATGGGTGCTCTATTGTACAGCTGAAACTATAACTAATGCTTTTATTGAACAATGGGTATCACGATATGGATGTCCAAACACTATAGTTTGCGATCGTGGTCGACAGTTTATTTCTAAAATTTTCAAGGATTTTGCAATAACTGTTGGTGCAAAGATTCAACACACAACTGCTTTTCATCCACAATCCAATGGAATGATCGAGAGGTTCCATAGAACTCTCAAATCATCGATATCGTGTCACGAAAAAATTCAATGGACTAAGTCGCTACCGATCGTTTTAATAGGATTGCGAGCAGCCTATAAAGAAGATCTTCAAGCTTCGCCAGCCGAATTTTTATATGGCGAGAACATTTCTCTGCCTGGTGAATTTTTCGAAACCAAATTATCAAATTTGGAAACACCATCAAATTTTATTCTGTCCTTTAAAGAAGTAATGCGTAATCTGAAACCAAAAATACCAAAAGATACCACAACCAACAACATTTTTAACTTCAAAAATATGCATAATTGCAAATATGTTTGGATACGAAATGATCAAATCAAAAAGCCACTTCAACCTAAATATTCTGGCCCGTATGAAGTCATCAAAAGGTACGAAAAATACTTCACAGTAAGAATTAAAGGCAAGGAAGACAACGTTTCTATAGAAAGACTAAAGCCTGCTTTTGAAGCAAATGAAGTTTTTAATATAAATACACATAATGACTCAACGAATCAACCCAAACCTTTGAAACCACCGAAAAGAGTTACTTTCCTCTAGAGGGGGAGTAATGTAGCGTACATAACACTGTACATACATAAATATAATTTTCCAAAAATCTAATTTGCTTCTAATAACACTGTACACGTCCGTTGGAATTCCTTAGAACCAACATTTTGCGGCGTTTCGCTCTATTTTGTTTTGAACATGTAGGTATTTTAAAATTTTAGTAAATACCAAAGAAAAAAAAAAAATTGTTTATCATTAAATAATTATTTATCCTTTTCTCATTTTCAGAACTTGACAACATGAAAAAGGGGTACATTTTTATTGAAAAAGAAATCGTGGTTGAAGAAAAAGAAGATATCATAGAACCGTTAGCACAAATAATATGTTTTTACTTCATTTTCAACATTTTGTATCCACCAAAAATTTCGCAAACTATGGAATTTATCTTCAGATTTTTTTACCAGCTTTATCCTCAAACTGTTCGTGGTGCAAAAAAAAATATAAACAATATTCAAAAAATTAACACGTTAATAAAAAAAATTACTTCATTTAATTAGATTTATATATGTATGTATGCTAGAGTGCATTTAAAAAAAAATACTTTCTTAGGATTTTTTAATATTATCACTTTTTAGAAGGTTTTTGCATCAATAAAAATAAAAGCGTAGTTTTTGTTTCAAAAAACGCGAAAACGGCTGAACTTATTGCAAATTTTATTTCACCATTCGATTCTACAGCAAAAACTAGTGCTATGACGTTTTTCGCAAGCTTCCAGATGTTTTAAAAAAGTGGTAATGAATCGCGGAAAAAACCGATGATTTTTAAAAAATTACTTTAAATTAATTAATTCCATTACGTGTGTTAAAAAAAACCTTTTTACATGCGTTAAAAAAAAACCGCTTTATCGTCACTTTTTGGAACCTTCTGAAAGCTTGCGACGAATGTTATAACACTAAATTTTGATGTACATAGAATCGAATGGTGAAACAAAATTTGCAATTAGTTCAGCCGTTTTATCTCCGCAGAAAAATGGGGTCATACACCGGGTTTTTAACCGCGAAAAAGGCATGGGAAGGAGTTGGAATTTTCCAAAGAAAGGACGACATTGTTTTTATTAAACCAAAAACTTTCCAAAAAGTGATAATATCAAAAAACCTATTTTTTGAAAGTTATTCTAATGTATGCTCTTGTTATTTTGTTTTCATGTTTTTTTTTCTTTTTTTGTTAAGTGCATATTTAATTTTTCACTTTTTTAATCATTCATTAATTTTGTAATATTGAAATGTTAAGATTTTGTTATTTACCACTGTTATATTTTATACCACACACGTGTATGAACTAATTAACACTTTTATTTTTAACGTAAATTAACTACTGGCCACTTAAATTTCTTTATTTATTTAATTTTAGCAAGTTTGTTTTGAATCCTTTATTAATATTTTCTATTTTAAATAAAACATTATTTTAAAATAAATTTCTTGTTTTTTAATATTTAAATTTGGAATAGATTGGGTGGTTTTATAAAAAGCATTTTCAATGTATGCATACATAAATTCCATGTAGTTTCAGGCATTTATTTTTTAAATTTACTAAATTAAAATGTTTATTTAGACACAAAACCTGTAAATTTTTCTGAAACATTTTTGTTGCGAAGCATTTTGTAGACACATGAGTATGTACGTTTACATACTTTGTGTCTATCAATTTAAACACATCATGTATTTTTACACGGTTTATAGTAGGAGACAAGTTACCAAAAAAGAGTGTATAAATATCTTTTTTTGTTAAAAAGTTACAACAGTTTAAAATCGACTTAATTAATGCGAAATAATGAACACTACTTTCAGGATTTTACAAGATGCAACTTTATGCACCCCCATCTTAATAACGAATTGAGTTATAGTTCTTATATAAGTATTTCCGTGTTATTAGGTAGGTTTTATAATACATACAAACAAATCATAAAAATCGGGGAAATCTTTTTTTTTTATTTTTGTCGTGCTAGATTGGCCAAATGTGTCACTGTGCACTGCCTACGAGTGACGCACATTGGGGCAGTCTAAAGGGATCATCGGCAAAAAGTCCGATTTTAAATCTTCGAATTTTTTCAAATTATTTGGCAAATTTTTGAGATATTCCTTTTATTGGTACTATGGCAAGATCTCAAAATCAAAGTTTTGTTTCCAAAATTTGTTTTATATTAAAAATAGTAGGTACTAATATAAGCCAGTGTTGTGCGTATTTAATCACTTAAGTTATTACCCATAAGTAATAAATCATTACACTCAAAACAATAACTCTGTAAAATGACTGTAATCTCAGTTCAACACATATTTGACGGAGTTTCCTGTCAAAATACAGATTGAAAATAAGTTCTTTGTATTTTGTTGTGACAAAAAAAAAACAAAGTTCCAACTGTTATGTTACTTTTAACTTTGTTATCTCAATTTTATAGATAATTATCAGAGTTTTCTGCTAAAATACAGATTTAAGCGAAATACTCTGTATTTTTTATAACCAAAAAACTAAGTTTTATCTGTATTTTTACTTATTTCTATGTTATCTTAATTTCGTAGTTAAAAACAGAGTTTTCTGTAAAAACACCAAAATTTTATCTGTATTTTTTAGCAAATGTTAAAAAAAATACCAAAAAAATCATTTCAAAAATTTTATAAAAATTTTACAAAATATCATCAGTTTAGTAAAAAACTCAGTAAATTTACAGAGTTTTTTTCTGTAAAATGTTGGTCTTATGAAATGCATTTTACAAATATATGTTAATTTACAGAGCTTTTCTTTGCTAAATGGTGTTTTATTTAAACAATATTTTACTAGAAACTCTGTAAATTAACAGTTTTTTTTTGTCAAAATCATTTTATAGTGTTTTATAGTAAAATTACCAAGAAATGTATGGTGTACTCTGTTAAATTAGCAGAGTTTTTCTGTAATTTAACAGAGTTATTATTTTCAGTGTAGGAGTAATACAAAATCATTAGAGGTATTCAGAGTCTTGTTGCCACCCCTGGCAATGTAGCAAAAGAGTTCTTCTTTAAAAAAATACATGTATTTTGAAAAGTAATTTTGAAAAGTGCTCTTTTACCACCAGTGCCAGGGCTGGCAAGCAAGACTCTGAATACCTCTATTGATTTTTTTTATTGTTATACATTTGTAAAAAAAAAAATAGACGAGATAATTTTTTTAATAAAAAAAATAAGAGAAACTTAGGCTGGATTACTCAATGCTCCGTTATAAAATAACTCTCCGTTAAATTTAACTTTTTCATACAAATTTTGACATAAGGCTCCGTTAAATCGGCAGTTAGCAGCTAACTTTTCATTGAGTAATCCGCCCTTAATGTTTAAAATTTTTCGATTTTCAACTTTTCTCGAAAAAAAATAAAAATTAAAAATCCTTTTTTCAGCCAAATTAAAATTTGAATGACTGAAAACGAAGCGGTTGATAATAATATAATTTAGATTTTTTCGCGATTAGCAAAAAATATCTTATATAAAAACTTAGTTGTTGAGTATGCAAATTTAGTTTTTCGCGACTTGCGAAAAATATTTGCACTACGCAAATATATTTTTTCATGCTTCTATTATCTATAGATGATTCTTTTTCAACTGCGTGCAGAACTTACACAGAGAAAACAGTTTAATTGTGCCAGCGGAATTTACCAAAATTTTCGGTTGCGATTACCGGAACTTATTTGAACCAAAAGAAGTTAAGTTGTTAAAAACAAATTTTGGATATGGCAAACGAAAATTTAGGTTGTTGTTATACAACCATGTAGTTGGCTCTAAACTCGGCTGGTACAACTAAACTGTTTTCTCTATGTATATAAAAACGTAGCCATTGAGTATGTCAATTTGGTTTTTTGCGATTTGCGAAAAAAAACTTTGCACAACGCAAATATATTTTTTCGCGTTTCTGGTATCTAGAAGTAATCCTCTATTTAACCATGTGCATAACTTGTATACAAATTTAGCGGCTTAGTTGATAACCACCCTACTGTGCGATGTCTGACTTGTGTAGGGTTGCCATTTCCATTTTGAGTAAAAGAGGACAACAATCCCAAAAAAGATGACACTTTTTTTATAAATTAATTTTAAAAAAAAATCCACAACGCGATACAATATGAAAAAAATTTATTTGTCCACATATGTCAACCAGCAGGCGAATTAAAGCATTTTGTATTTTTAGGTTATGTTGAATGTACTAAAATTTTTGAGGTGTCCTTACATTTTAGTTTCGTGTAATATTTTGGCCGTGATCACCATTTCCACAGACAGACGGACATCTCTAGAATGTCCTAAAATCGATCGGGATCATAAATATATATACTTTATGGGGTCCAAGACCTATATGTTACGAAGAGTTACAAACGGAATGACAAACTTATGGAATGACAAACTTATGAATGACAAAAATGGAGGGTAAAATAAAACCATTGCATACGTTTGGAGGAATGTACATTTCTACAGTATTTCTAATTTTATTTCAGAAAACACAATTTTAATTCAAAAACTTCCAATTATATTTTAGAAGTTTCTTACTATATTTCCAATCATATATCAGAAATTTACAATTATATATTAGAAATATCCATTTATAATTTTTATAACAGAGGATGGAGAAGCTAGCCCTATATCCTCAGAATTAAGCAATTCCTTGTCTAAGAACCGTTTTTTGATCCTACATATTGCGATGCATTCACATAATATGTGTTGCGTTGTCTCCACTTCCTCAAGACAAAGTCGACACAGAGACGATGCATGCACAAAGGTTTAAATTATGCAAGTGATAATTTACCTTATAATGCCCGGTGAGAAAACCTGTCAGTAACCTAATGTCACTTTTGGTGTGATTTAGTATACTTCCATATGATAATGGAGCGATTAGTGCTTTGGATTGTCGTAGACCTCCTGAATTTTCCCACAAGTTTAAGAAGTCGGTTCTTTCCAACCCCCTAATCATGTTCGAGAAGGTGGACCAGTTTACCCCACAATAGGGTTCGGGTCCGATCATAGGAGTAGCGGAGGCATTTCTAGCAAGCTCATCCGCTATCTCATTACCCTCAAAACCTCTATGACCAGGGATCCAAAATAGAATAATTTTTTTTCTCCCGGCCAGCTGCTCAAGGGTATCAAAACATTCCAGTGTCATTTTGGATTTAAATTCCCAAGAAGACAGCGCTTGAAGTGCTGCCTGGCTATCAGAGAAGATTAAAATATGAGTACCCTTCATACCCTTTGCAATATTAACTCTAGCGCATATTGTAATAGCCTGAATTTCAGCCTGAAAAACTGTAGGCCACCATTGGTTCGGAGATCCGCGTGTGTGGATCGTAAAAGTTTACTTGACACAATTATAAACTTAATAAAAAATAAAATTTAGAAAAGATGTAATTGTGTTAATTAAAAATTTGGACAAATTTTTTTGGCAAACATTTAATAAATTTTTATTAAAACTTTACTCAATACTGTTAAATCGTAATATTGAGTAATTTTTTACTTACATAATAGTATTAAAAATTTACTCAATTTTTATACCCTCCACTCTAGTGATAGAGGGTATATATAAGTTTGTCATTCCGTTTGTAACACCTCGAAATATTGGTCTAGGACCCCATAAAGTATATATATTCATGATCCTCGATCGATTTTAAGACGACCTAGCGATGTCCGTCCGTCCGTCTGTCTGTTGAAAACACGCTAACTTTTGAAAGACTTTACGGAGGCTCCTGAAGTTTGGCATATATGTTGGGTCAGGTTGGTATTGCAATCCAGCGAAATCGGTCCAGTGGTTCAAAAGTTATGAGCAAAAGACTGAATTTCGGCAAGGGTTTTTCGTGAATTTATGAGATAAAAAGCACTATAACTTTCGAAAATCAATTCTGAGGATGCTGAAGCTTGGCATATATATTTTTCGTTCCTCCAGCCTAGTTCGTATTGAACTTCACCCAAATCGGTCCAGTGGTTCAAAAGTTATTAGCAAAACCGTGAATATCAGATTAGCTTCACCTTAAATTCACGAGGTGAAAACCCGTTAAACCTGTTTTAAAACCATTGGTAAGTCACAAAAATATCTTAAAACGTATTTTTGTCACTCAAATATATTTTTATACCAAAACAAAAAAATTTTACACTCAAAAAAAAAATTTGTTAATTTTTTTTAATGTAAAATTCGAAAAAATTTTACACTCAAAAAAAATTTTACACTCAAAAAAAAATTAGTATTTTTTTTTTCAAAAATTACTAAAAAAAAATTTTTTTACACAAAATAAATGTACATATTTCTAATTATAACTGTTTTTTTTTCACGTTAGAAAATTTGCTATCACTTAAAATGGGCATTGTGGAGGGTATTCATAAATTCGGCCAAGTCGAATTTAACTTTTCTACTTGTTTTTTATTTTTTTTCTGTGCATAACTTGTACAAAAACTTGGCGGGATATTTTGAATCCCAGGATTTGCGGGAATTTTAAAATTTTCCGTTTACACATCCACCTTAAAAATTTATTGGTCTAATATTTATTGATAGGTATTTTCATACAAAAGTATCCAATCTGGAACCGGTCCTCGACTGCTCCTGTTACGCGTTCGTAAAGATTTGCGAAGTTCTGTTGAAAAAGGAAAGGCAAACTATTGAGAGCAGTCATTCCGCCAATAACTGCGGATAGAGAGTAGTTCTGTGAAGAATATCCGTATTCGGTTATCTCCCTTTCCTTTCGTCGTGGCTCATTGATATCATCTTTTTGCAACATTACCTAATGAACCTTTTAAAAAAAGTTGATTTAAAAACACACAAAATTTAAACAGTTTACAACTTTAGTTAAAATGCATCAAAATCCCTATCGATACCGGGATTTCCGGGATCGGAATTGAAGCCCTTAAAAATGACTAAAACTTTGCCAAATGCCAACAGAACAGAATTTTTCCGAATCTGAAATGTTTCTTAATATTTCGATTTGGATTATTAAAAATCGCGATGGTTTTACTATCAAACCCTTAAGTATATTCCTTGACTAGAAATAAAAAAAAGAAGAATCGCAGTTAAGCAAATATAGTTTCCGTACCTTGTTCTCTTATAAGCGTACAGTAATCACTTTGATTGATAGCCGTAACCAATTCAAATGTCCAGCTGTCCATCAAATCGCAAAAAAAAGTTAAACAAAACATTGAACGGTTAACAACAAGATACAAAATTAAAACATACTCGTAAAAAAGGCACAAATCAACAGTGGGGTAAAAAAAAAACTGTTGCTGATTTTCCTTTTACAAACAAAAAACTATAACTTTAAAAATATTTGCTGAAAGAAACACTACAAGTACGAGTACATAAAAGAAATGTCTATTGTTTGCATTTGGCAATGGTTTTTATTTTAATGTTGTTCCACTGAATAAGGAGCAGAAATAAACGTAAGATGTCAAATATGCTGAAAACCCATAAAATATTTTTATACGATTCCAAAAACGAAAACAAGTAAGGAAAAAGCAACACCTATTACAAGTATGGATACTACTATTGAAATATGTCAGATCTTAAAAACAAACAAGAAACAATTCGAATATTAAACAAGAGTTTTGTATTCGATTGTTTCAAGTCGGCACTGTCGAATCTTAAAATACCCTTAACATTTTAAAACGAAAATTTTTTTTAGTTATCGGATCCAAAAAAAATATTCATTCGGTTTCATAGTTCGAAGTCGTTTTTATAAAATTCAAAATGGCTTACAGATGATAAAATAAATCATTAGAGAGGATTTGGCCTTAGCTTCCCTATGAGGAAGAGAACCGGACCTGCAACCGGTTCTGAACTGGCTTTTAGTTACAAGTACCGGTACCAGACCGGATCTTTTCCTTAAAAGAGACCTAAAATTTTGTCATGGTTATATTAGCACGGGGTTAATTAGAACTTCTTGACATATCACAGAACTTGTGTCATAAAACTTGTCTCGGAATTCAATTTAAGGAACATGTCGTTGAGTTGCTCTCCATTTTAATAAAAATTCTCTTCTGACTTACTGTCCAATAGCATGACGATTTATGTCCTCACATATGTTTCATCAAGTTTACCTAGCCTAATATATTTAAGCATCTTCCATGGGTTGATAATAAGATTAAACCGAGTGGTAAATAGTGCAAGGCACTGACAAAAATAATGTAATGAATCTTCCACTATCTCTTAGTTACCACAGCAACTGCACTCGTCATCTCAGATCAATTTAAACTTTTTCAAATTAGCTTTAAAGCTAATATGGAGATCTACTTTTTCCATAACAAAAGTGTTTTTTTTTTTGTCACTTTTTCCACCACGAGTCCACTTACCATCGTTTGGTTCTTTCCCATTTTTTATCTTTTAGGCGCTCAAATTTTCTTTTTGTTTCCAGATAAATCGCAAACAGGAACAGATGGACGGTCGTAATTGCGCTTAATGGCAAAATTGCACTCATATGAGCTAGCTCATATGCTTTTTCGTTTCCTTGAATATTTAGATGACCTGGAATCCAGCACAATCTAAAAGAGTGTTGTTCGATGAGAGCCTGAAGCTCGCTGGACTATTATGGTAAATAAAGAGCTCATTAGATCAGATCGGCCTCATTGGAATGAGCCCAGCTGCCTATGATAACACCGCTCTACAAATCTAAGTTTTGTCGCTGCGTTTTGGATGAAACCAAAAAAAGTTAATAGGGTTTCGTGCCCCGATTCCAAAACGGTCACTCAAATTTTTCTATCACGTCACAATTTTGAGAAAATCGCGGTTAAAGTGTCAAAAAATGCCGATTTTTACCATTTTTGAACGCCTATTAAATAAGATCCTGACATGCAAATGACTTGGTATCTAGCTCATTCGAAAGTTTGCAATTTTCTCTTTCAGACAAGATCAAATCTTCTTGGAATTTAATTTTCTAAAATGGTCAAAAAATCATTAGAAACAAGTGCTTTAAATCTAAAATTTACGTATGAATTTGTATGGAAATTTGTTAAAAAACACTGTGTAAACAAACTAAATATTGAAAAAATGGAAGGTTTTTTGCTAATGATTTTTTTACCATTTTAGGAAATTAAATTTTTATAACATTTTATCTTATCTTTAAGAGAAAATTACAGGCTTTCAAATGAGCTTGATACCAAGTCATTTGCATGTCAGGATATTATTTTATAAGCTTCTAAAAAGGGTCAAAAATGCCCTTTTTCGGCACTTTAACCGCGAATTACTCAAAATCCTGACGTGATGGACAAATTTGGGCTCCGGATTTGGAATCAGCGCAACAGACACTATCCAAATCACTAAACAGAATCCAATACGCATTTTCTTGTTGAGCTGTGTAATGTATACAGCTCCGCCCGAAATATATTTCAGCAGTCCTATATCCTTAAACTGTGTTCAATTCTAAGTTTCTCATAATATACACAGCTTCTCTGTAGCATATTTGATCCATCCAAGTAGACTTTAATGTGATGTGGATTTTATCAGAATTCCCTAGATGGTATTTCAGTTTCAGACACGTTCCTTTAATACGCAGGATATTGTATCCAGGGACATACCTTCTGCCAACATTACCAGGTAGTTAGCATAAGCTACACCCTACATACTGTGCATTCTCAGTTCTAGTATACCTCATTTAATATCAGAATCCACCTCTAACTCGCATTTTCTTCACCTTATTCCTTCAATTTTGGCTTCAATTATATGGTTGTAAAGATTTTCATTATCCAATTATTCACCCTTATTCAATTATTCATTATCACTCGGATGCATTGGGTCATTACCTGAATTGGCTAGGGTGCCCCAGATTTTATGTTATTATAAGCTCTTTAAATATCTAGGAAGCATGCCAGAGTGCATTCACCATAATTTAAAGATTCCTCAATATTTATCAATGACTCGTGGAGGGCTGATTCCACAGATTTACCCTTTATGAATGCATGCCGGTTTTTCAAGAGTTCCATTGCACACTTTACCTCAAGTAGTCTTCCAGAATTATCTGTAATGCGTTAAGTAGAAAATATGATATACTAATTGTCCAGTATCATTTGTACACTCAAAAAATTATGTCATTAACTATTTGTAGTTTATTTTAAAAATTTTACGTTTAGTCGTTTTTAAAAGAAAAAACATTTATTTAATGTTCAGTTTTTATTAATGACTTTATCTGTCCTTTGTTTCAAAAATAACACACTAAACTATAAAGACTTTCATTAACATTTAATTTTTAAAGTCATTTATTTTTGTTCTGTAAGTAAAAACTACTGATTATTTTTTTGATTTTTAATGATTTGTGTAAGTAATTTTTTTTTTAATTGTTGATATTTTTTAATGAAATATCATTAGTTTTTACCAACACAAGTAGGTTATTTTTTTGTAAAAAAAAAAATCAAAACATTATTTATAGAAATATAAAAACATGTTTGTATCAAGTGACTTTGGCACGATGGGTAGAGTGTCTGGCCAGAATGAAGTTGATTTAAAAAAAATTTTTAAAAAAATATTTCAATAGAAAATTGTAAAAAATAATCTACGAAATCATTAATTTTTAATGTTTTGGTAGGTTATTTTTTGGAATTTGTTGGTAAAAATAACAGAACTATCATTAATTTTTAATGTTTTCGTAGGTTATTTTTTTCGAATATGTTAGTAAAAAAGAGTGAAAAAACCGTAATTTTTTAATGTTTAATGTTATTTATTTTAGAAAATTTTGTCAACAGTAAAAAATAAATGTTGATGTTTGTTAAAATAAATGAATAATTACTGGGATGGTTTTTAATTGTTAATTCACTTGTTTTAAGTGTATTTTTCATTTGTTTTTGCCTACAAAATATTTTGAGTGTAGACTTTAAAGTACCTGTTACATGTTCTTTTTTCGACATCAGCTTTCGCAGTATTAACCCTTTGACGACCATACATTTTCTGCCGAGGCGATTTTGATTTTCTGTTCATTGTCTTAATCTTTGACCTAATAAAAGTAACTAAACAAAAAATTGGACCCCTAACCACTCTCCTTGCCCTTCATTTTTCATGGGGAAAAATTTTGCCCTTCGACGATTACGCAGTTCTGGCCAAAGCTATTTGCTATTCGTTGTGATTTTTAAGATCTGTAACTCTATTGTAGTTATTCTACAAGAATTTGGACCTATAAAAACCCTTTTTGGCCCCAATTTTGCTTGACAAGTATAGATCCTTTTGTCCCTAAAATAGAGATTTTTATTTTACAAACTTTGGGGACTTACAATGAGTAAGTGGATAAAGTTAGAGACTAACTGAAAACTAGACTTTTATTGCCATAGCACTCCTCTACAATTCACCTTTTAGCACATTTGCCCTATCTTTTACGTGAACCAAAATAATCGCCAAAATCGATTTGGCAAGTATACACTAAGAAAATTATGTCATTAACTGTTTGTAGGTTATTTTAAAAAGTAATCAGTAAAGTCATTTTAAAAGAAAAATCACTTATTTTATAAAGGATTTAATTTTTTTACTGTTTCTGTAGTTTAAAAAAAATAATTTACTGTATTAAAAACGAATTTTCTGTTACATTTAATTTCGGCAGTAAAAAATTTCTTCTATAGTTTTACTGTTTTTCAATACAAAATAAGTAAATATTTACTTGTTTTTTAATGTTTTGGTTAGTCATTAAATTAACATTTAAAATTGACTGTAATGTATTTTTATTTTAAATGAAAAAACAGTGGAATGTTTTTTAAATGAAATTTCATTTGTTTTAAGTGAATATTCAGTGGAATTTACCTACATAATTCTTTGAGTGTACTTGCCTGTGGTCGTCAAAGGGTTAATGTGTCCTTTATACTTACAAGGAAGGTCTCCCTGGTGTCACTCGCCGATCTTTATGGAGTTCGTTTTATTTTGTAGAGCAGGAAAAATAATGGGAAACGTATTTTTTTTAGCGGCCCAAATTCATATTTAGGAGGTGAAAATGATGGGGGAAGAAACGGTAATTTTTCAGTTTTTTGCGTTTATCTCCTACATTATACAAAGAAACCTAGACATATTCCATGACAAATAAAAGATATTTGGAAAACTTATTTACATAAGTAAGGAACATGTCCAAACATGCACAACTTTTCGTCATATTGAGTAAAATACCAGAATTTTTTGGCATTTTTTTTTTTTAATAAGTCAAAAAATAATTTTGAGTTAAATCTTAAAAAACTGAAGGTCAACACGTGTCGAATTAATTTTCGTTCTTCACAACATATCCAAATGTCATAAAGAACGGTGGGTGACACCTTGTTAATCTCATTGTTACTTAGCATATTCGTCGAAGCTTCCATCTTAGATTTTCTTTCAATTTCGATAATTTAATGTCAGATTCTTATACAGCGCCCACTTAAACTTTCGAGTAAAATATAGTAAGCACAGAACAGATGGTCAACAAATATTGTATCCATGCATTGCAATGTGTCCATGAGCTGGACCAAAAAGTGAAATTTCCAGGTGCCCCAAACCCGCACACTGCATGAATATATGGGACACTGCTTCTGAGGTCATCCGAAATATATTATTTCGTACTATTGGATTTGGTATTTTAGAAGAAGCTCTAAATTGGTTGACCCATTGTAAGCAACCGTAGAGACTGACTTTGTTAATTGTAGCTGCTGGATTATTTGTTTGTTGTTCATACCATTTTAAGTGCGGTCATAAAATTTCAACAGCATGTATTGTGTTCCTCCTGTGTTGTTTCATACATAAAAGACAACAACAGAAGCAATAATACATAGCCATTTTGGCAACCCATTGGTAATGAAGGAATATGGAATATATGAATGTATAGATTAGAGTAGGTGAAAAAACCTAATATCATCGAATCTGATCATTGCACTACACACAGTAATGTTATTAAAGCTTTGTACTAAATTTTATCAAAGATGTCATATTTTTACCTCCCATTTATAATAGGGCAGATTCAGGAAGAGTGGTGAAGTGGGGAATTTTCGTCCCGCCTCAAAGCGATTTTACAAAAGAAAAATTTAGGAGAAAAAAGGAAAGAAGAGAAAAAAAGAAAAAACGAATAAAATAGTGAGAACAAATTTTCAAATCCAAAAAAAAAAAAATTCTGATATTTGTCTAAGAACCTGAAAACTTTTCTTGGGGAAAATTTTTTGAAGTTGATCTACATATACCAAAATTTACCATGATTCTTTCTAAGAGCTTTTCATTAAAATCGGATTTTTTTCAGAAATAATATAACAGAATCTAAAATTTTTTCGAAAGTTATATTTTTTTGGGAAATCTGAGATTTTTCCTAAGCATTTTCCCAAACATTTTTAGCATTACCCAGCAAAAACTTCGCTTACAAAGTAATTAACTTAAGGGGTTAGCAAAAACATGAGTAACAAGTTACCTCCCAATTTCAATGTTAATTACTTTAACACGGTGATGTCATTGGAGGTAAACACATTTTGCCTTTTTTGGCGTAAAGTAATGCTAATGGTAATTAGTAGTAGTCAAAGCCATTACCACGTAAGCGAGGCAGGAAGGTGTACCCATTACAAAGTTTTTGCTTGGTTACTATTGTATAAAAATTTCTTAAGATTATAATCGTTCTTCTAAAACCACCCAGGCAGAAATTGCCAACCGTTCCAAAGAAAAAGTCTCGGCAAAGCACTTCCCGAGTAAAAATAAACATATATTACAATATATAACTTGATACAAACATAATAAATTATATATGATTATACATCCGTGAGATATTTTCTAAATTTTTTTAATGCAGTCATATGTAGTAATATATAATTGAATCATGATTCGGATTAAAAGGTGTACGGTTGATATAATTATATAAAATTACATGAGGGTCAATACAAAATTTGTTTTTCTGTATAATTTAATATAAAATTATATATATCCCATTCTGTTCCATATATAACACTATATGTTTCCATTTAACCAACAATTTTCTAAGTTTTTAAGGCAAAGTATAAGAAACTTTTTAAAATGTTCCTAAACATTTCCTTGTTAGGGTTATGTATATCACATGTCTGGTTCGAGCGTACCCGAACATTTTTTTGTTTAAGAAAATTATATGTTTGGTGAATGTATCGTTGACCTGTGGTGTAACTCAACCCAAACCAAAAAACACCAGGATTTTACATGTTTTTATGCAATTAGATCTAATTAGATCCACTAATATATGGCAATGTCTGGTCAAAACTCGGATGAAATCAAATCATATTTTATACAAATTGATCTTTTTTAATGCAAAAACATCCACCATTTTTCGGATCAAATTGCGTTTAATTATATATTGTATTACATATCAATATATATTGCATCATATAAAAATTTTCACTCGGGTTTATTTTTTGGTGTAGAAGGTAGTATTAATTCGAAAAAGTGCTTTCCAAGCGCTTTTCCAATGTTTTTTCTATTTAAATCCGTTCAAAGTATACATTTTTTATTAAAATTTATTAATTTTCATAACAATTGGAATATCTTTTATTTCCCTGCAGGATAAGTGGCCGGTCCTTGATAGTTCTCATGATATGTCAGTTATACACAATGACCTACATTAGAGATGGGCGCGTGAGTGGATTTTGACTCACATTCACTCTCGCAAACAATAATCGAATCACTCACTAATCACTCACGCTCACTCACTATTCACGTGATTAATACAAAAATTACTCACGCTCACGCGTGATTCACGTCAGATTCAATAACACTACGCGTGCGTCACTCAAAATCTACTCACGCAATAAAATGTTCGTATCAAAAAAATCCAAAAAAATATTTTTTACAAGAAATGAAAAAAAATGTTTGTCAAATCTAAAAATCAAAACACCCGAGTAAAAATTTTTATATGATGCAATATATAATGATATGTAACACAATATAAATTTATACACAATTTGATCCGAATAATGGTGGATGTTTTTGCATTAAAAAAGATCAACTTGTATAAAATACGATTTGATTTCATCCGAGTTTTGACCAGACATTGCTATATATTGGTGAATCAAATTAGATCTAATTGCATAAAAACATAAAAAATCCTGGTGTTTTTTGGTTTGGGTTGAGATACACCACAGGTCAACGATACATTCACCAAACATATACAGCTTTACCACAAGAAAATAAAATAAATTTAAAATGAGCTTTTAATTTTATTTCCATACAAATTGTTTTTGTTTTTAAAATCGACTTTCAAAAAATGTATTGAAAATTTGAAATTTAAAATAAAACTTTTGTTAAAATAAACTTTTTGTTTTCTTGTGGTAAGGGCCATAATTTTCAAAAACAAAAAAAATGTTTGGGTACGCTTCGAACCAGATAGGTGATATACATAACCCTAACAAGGAAATGTGTAGGAATTTTGCCTAAAAAACTTAGAAAATGTTTGGTTAATTGGAAACATATATAGTTTTATATGGAACAGAATAAGCTATATATAATTGTATGTTAAATTATAGAGAAAAACAAATTTTGTATTGACCTGCATATAATTTTATATAATTATATCAACCGTACACCTTTTAATCCAACCCGAGTAAAAAAGATCTGATATAATCATATATGCTATTATATAGTTATTTATATTTATATATGGTTATGCATGAACTTTGATATGGACATACAAGTTTATATATAGCATTGTATTTTTCCTTGTTTTTTAATATGATATCATACATATTCATATCTATTTATATACTGATCTATATGAAATTTGATATGACATATAAGGTCGGGAATTTTTAGATATGGCAGATAAAAAGATATATGCTTTTATTTATAATTATATCCCGAAAAAAAATTTTAAAAATATTCTAAGTCCCGGACAATAAAAAAAAAAAAATTCAAGTCCTAAAAAATTTTATGAAAATTTTCCAAAGTCCCGGACACAATTTTTTTTTGGCAATTTTTTTGGAGTAAAAAAATCATTGAAAATGTTTTTATGAGAAATTTAATTTTTTTGAAAAGTTTTTGAGTTCCGAAAAAATGTTTTTAAATTTTCTAAGACACAAACATTTTTTTGAAAATTTAAATCCCTTATAAATGATTTTAGAAAAAAATTACAAATTTTTAATAATTTGCTAAGTCCCGAAAAAGTTCCGAAGAATGCAAAAACTCTTCTAATTGATAATGTATCCAATCTGATAAAATAATTTCTAATTTCACATTTAAAATTTTAAAAAATTTTACTAGATTTCATCCAATTATATAAAAATTTATTTAATTTTAACAGATAAGATATGATTTAATACAATTAGATAGACCCATTTTTGGGATCAAACTTAATCAAATTTGATATTATTTTATCAAAAATAATAGAAATTGATATAATCGTATAATATTCGATCCGCCAATTTTCGGATCAAAATTAATATGGATTTACATAAAAGCATATCTGTTCATATATAATTAAATATTGCGTCATATAACTTTTTTTACACGGGAAATCATGATTAAATAATATATTACTACATATGACTGCATTAAAAAAAATTAGAAAACATGTCACGGATGTATAATCATATATAATTTATTATGTTTGTATCAAGTTATATATTGTAATATATGTTTATTTTTACTCGGGCACGCAAAAAATAAATGACTCACTCACTAATCACTCACTCAGATTTTTTTTCAACTCACGCTCACTCACAATCACGTAATTGAAATGAAAATCACTCACACTCACGCGTGATTCACGTGAATCACTCAAATCACGTGACCAGTCTCCATCTCTAACCTACATAGAGTCTCTGGACCTACATATTACAAACTTGACATTTTTTATGTAAAAATACCTGACTCTTTCGTGAGAAAGTGTCTTAAACTCCGTATACATCACCCTTAAACTCCGAATAAACCACTTTTTTTCGGGACTTTTCCAATTTTTTTCCTAAAAGCATTTTTAATAAATTTTTTATTCCAAAACGCAAAGAAAACTGCAAACAAATTTTTTCCGGGACTTAGAAAATTGTTCAAAGTTTGTTCAATCCTAATAAATGAGTCAATAAATTTTTTATCCTAATTTAATAAATTTCTTTAATCAAATAAACACCAAAAAAAGTTGTGTCTTATGGAGCTACTAGCTCGCCCGCCGGAACTTCGTTACCGGTTATGTTAAATACCGGATAATAGAAGGATCAGGATTACCCTACCGATTTCAAAAAATGACTCATATCGAGGGCCTATATTCAAAACCCTCTATCTAAAAAAACACAACTTTTCAGGAGAGCCAAAAAACTGTTTATTTCGCGTATTATTAGAGTAATTAAAATTCGATATTCTACAATATTTTTTTAAATCAACTACTGAATCTCACATATGATTCGTTTTTAAAATTTTGCACTATTAGGGGTTTTAGAGGATAGATAGAGGGTTTTGTTTCTCAAAAATATTAAGTACATGAATGAAAATGATCAGATAGAGGGTTTTGCATTTTAATAAAAATTGATTATTATGATTTCATTTACGACATCGTTAAATTTTTAACGTAATTTATTAATGATAACGGCTTATAAAAAATTCTGAAATCGGGGTTTTGGTCCACAGATGCGAATTTTTAAGACAAAAATTATTTTTTTTACCGAATTCGTCTCAAAAGTTGACAAACTGTTGAGTATGTTATGTAAAAAATAGTAAAAAAATTAAAAACGCGATTTTGGTCCACAGATGCTGATTAGCATCGGGATTTTTAAGATTAAAATTTTTGTTTCATAATGTACACAAGACATCCAAATTTTGAGCCATATTTTTCAAAAAAGTCAAACAAGAATTTTCAGAAAAAATTAGCATCAGTGGACCAAATTTGTTCTGGAATTTTGTTGACAAATTCATGTGCAGCATGCAAAAATTAGTCTGAAAACATGTAATGCATGATGAAATACTTCAAAAAAAATATTTATGAATTAATTTTTTGAAAAGATAGAGGGTTTTGCATTCAGAAAAATTAATTGTGTAAGAGATAGAGAAAACCAAAAATGCAAATAAAATAGCAAAAAAAAATATTTTTGTTCTGAATTTTACACCATAGATGAGGGCCATTTTACTGAATATTTTGCCATCAAAAAGTCATTTTCGTGAAAATGGAAGATAGAGGGTTTTGAATATAGGCCCTCGATATGTAGTCTTTGTTTTATTTAATTGTGGACGTTTAAGTCTTTCATAAAATAATATTTCATTGAATAACTTAAACAATAAAATTTGAATAATTTCGGTGGTACGTCGTCATGTACGTTCCGGTGAAAAAGATTTTGACAATTTTCGAGCCCTTCTATCGGGATTTTGGATCTTTAGTGAATAAATATTCCAGTGAAAAAAGAAATTGGAATAAAAAAAATATTGGGTAAAAAAACATATAATAGAGAAAAAATATGGAGTTATAAAGTTTAATACGAAAAATTTTAGTAAAAATTATCATTCTATATTGTTCCCCGCACTATTCCATTTCGTTCCCCGTTCTACTCCATTTCATTTCCAATTCAATATCCACGCAAGTTTCATTCCTCTCCATATAATATGCGTTACAGAAATAAAAAGTTCTATCTATTTATCTTATAGATATAAAAATACCATTTTACTCCACTTGTACCAATTTGGGTACCCATTTTTACCCTATCCATCTCTTGGGTGTTATTTCGGCTGGAGGATACTGCACGTCAAATTTTGAATTTCTAGGCTTTAATAGTTAATAGTTCCACTTAAAATTAAATTTTCCAAAAACCTTTTTTTTCTGAACCGTTATTTCAAGAAATATAAAAAGTACCAAACTTACACTTTTTTTTACCCTTTACGACTCTTACAAATAGAATTTCCAAAAAGTACTTTTTCCAAAATATTTTGTCACTAAAGAATACAGCATTCAAATTTTCACTGCCTAGGATCATTATTTCAAGAAGTATAAAAAGTATAAAAAAACACTTTTCTACACCTCTAGAAACGGAATCTTTTAAAAATAATTTAGCATAGCAGATTTTTTTCACCGAAGGACCCCACATTCCAAAATTCAACCTACTAAGACAATTATTATAGGAACAAAAAGAAAAATTAGTACCAAAATTGCACTTTAATACCCCCGTTAGAAACGGAATTTCCAAAAAGTACTTTTTCCAGTATGTTTTTTCTTCATCGAAGGATCCTACATTACAAATTGCAATTATCTAGGAATATTATTTCAGCAAATATTAAAAGTGCGAAAAGTATATATTTTAAGCCCGTTAAGAAATGGAATTTCCAAAAAGTACTTTTCCCAAAATTTTTGGTTTTCACCGAAGAATTTTACATCCAAAATTTTAAGTTTCTAGAACCATTAAGTCAGAAAATATAAAAATTACCGGAAGTACATTTTTTAGCCATTTTACCCTACTAAGAAGCAGAATTTCCAAAAAGAATTTTTTCCAGAATGTTTTTTTACCGAATGATCCTACATTACAAATTGAAAGATTCTAGGGCCATTACTACCGGAAATTAGAACGTACCTAAAGTTTAAATTTTTACCCGTTCCACCACCTAAGAAAAGGAAATTTCAAAAATTACTTTTTACAGAATTTGTTTTTACTTAAGGATCCTACATTCTAAATATCAAATTTCTATGATCATTATTTCAGGATATATAAAAAGTACCATAAGTACTATTTTTACCCCTTAGGAAAAGAAATTTTCAAAAAGTACTTTTCCTAGAATGTTGTTTTTATGAAAAAGGTAATTTTTATAAAAGGTACTTTTTACTAAAGTTACTTTTATTAAAAGATACTTTTTATAAAATATACTTTTTGTAAAAGATACTTTTTATAAAAAGGTACTTTTTATAAAGGGTACTTTTTATAAAAGGTACTTTTAATAAAAAGTACTTTTAATAAAAGGTACTTTTTATAAAAGGTACTTTTTATAAAAGCTACTTTTTATAAAAGGTACTTTTTATAAAAGGTACTTTTTATAAAAGGTACTTTTTATAAAATGTACTTTTTATAAAAGGTACTTTTTATATAAAAGGTACTTTTTATAAAAGGTACTTTTTATAAAAGGTACTTTTTATAAAAGGTACTTTTTAAAAAAGGTACTTTTTATAAAATGTACTTTTTATAAAAGGTACTTTTTATAAAAGGTACTTTTTATATAAAAGGAAATTTTTATAAAAGGTACTTTTTATAAAAGGTACTTTTTATATAACGTACTTTTTATAAAAGGTACTTTTTATAACAGGTACTTTTTATTAAAGGTACTTTTTATAAAAGGTACTTTTTATAAAAGGTAATTTTTATAAAAGGTACTTTTTATAAAAGGTAATTTTTATAAAAGGTACTTTTTATAAAAGGTACTTTTTATAAAAGGTACCTTTTTTATAAAAGTACCTTTTATAAAAAGTACCTTTTTATAAAAGGTTCCCCCTAAAAAATGCATTATCCAAAAACTACTTTTTCCAGAATGTTTTTTCATCGAAGGATCCTACATTCCAAATTTCAAGTTTCTATGACCATAATTTTAAGAAATAAAAAAAAGTACCAAAAGTACACTTTTTACATTTTTTATCCCCCTAAGAATCAAAATTTTCAAAAAGTACCTTCCCATATTGTTTTTTTTTTTTAGAAAGGATCCTACATTCCAAATTTCAAGTTTGTATGACCATTATTTCAGGAAATAAAAAAAAGTACCAAAAGTAAATTTTTTTTACCCCCGTAGAATAAACATTGGCCTAAAACCCAGCCTTAGTGGATTTTTTTTCGGGAGGTGAACCTGCATTGCAAATTTCAAGTTTCTAGGACTATTATTTAAGGATGTATAAAAGGTACCAAAAGTTCAGTTTTTTACCCCCTTAAAATCAACACTGGCAAAAATCCAGCCTTAGTGGATCTATATTCCGGGAGGTGAACATACAGTCCAAATTTCAAGTCTCTATGACCATTATTTCAGGAGATATAAAAAGTACCAAAAGTACAGTTTTTTACCCTTTTTACCCCCTTACAATCAACACTGGCAAAAATCCAGCCTTAGTGGATCTATACTCCGGGAGGTGAACATAGAGTCCAAATTTCAAGTCTCTATGGCCGTTATTTCAGGAGATATTAAAAGTACCAAAAGTACAGATTTTTACCCTTTTTACCCCCTTAGAACCAACATTGGCAAAAATCTGGCCTTACTGGATCTATATTCCAGGATGTGAACATACAGTCCAAATTTCAAGTCTCTATAACCATTAGTTCATGTGATATAAAAAGTACCAAAAGTACAGTTTTTTACCCTTTTTACCCCCTTAGAATCAACATTGGCAAAAGTCCAGCCTTAGTGGATCTATGTTCCGGGAGGTGAACATACAGTCCAAATTTCAAGTCTCTATGACCATTATTTCGGGAGATATAAAAAGTACCAAAAGTACAGTTTTTTACCCTTTTTACCCCCTTAGAATCAACACTGGCAAAAATCCAGCCTTAGTGGATCTATATTCCGGGAGGTGAATCTACAGTCCAAATTTCAAGTCTCTAGCTTCAGCGGTTTGGGCTGGGCGATGATGAATCAGTCAGTCAGTCAGTCAGTCAGTCAGTCAGTCAGTCAGTCAGTCAGTCAGTCAGTCAGTCAGTCAGTCAGTCAGTCAGTCAGTCACTCACTCACCCAACTCTTTTATATATATAGATGTATACAATTTAGATACTTCCCATTTTTTTGTTCTAAAAAGTGCTAAAATAGTACCATATATTTTTTGTTTTTAAAGCGCTTTCAAAGCGCTTTAAAATAGCAACGGCATAACGTTTACCGTGGTTATCATTTTGGACGCTGGGAGAGTACTAAACTGTGATGCTTTCCCAGCACACAAGCGACCATAAAAGGTACTTTGCCAGCGCTCTCCCGTTCGTATTAATCTGCCTGGGCAGTTGTTGAATTAGTTCTGAAAAAGTTTTGCAACTAGTGACGGCTCGATGGCATGTCAGACTACTGGGTTGAGGGCAGTTTCATATACATTTTCAAGTTGTTCTCACTTAAAGGCAGCATGCTCTGGCGACTTTCTTGGGACATGTCACCAATAAAAATTTTCAAATTGAAAAGAGGGGCCACGTGCCCCCTGTGCCCACCAAATGTATACGTCCATGTCTTTATCAGCTTAACACACACAAATTATTGGCTAACAATTTTCAATTAAATCTATTGATCAACAAAATTTTAATGATTCAATCAATGTTTTGATTACATTTTTTTTTATTTTCTTTAACTGTCGAATTACAAATTTTCAACACACCAGATTTTTTGTTTTACTTTAATTTATTTGAATAGATTAATTCAAAAATATACAAAATAATCGGGCTTAACTTTTTTTTTTTGTTGGCAACATATTGGAAAGCAAAAAAGATGAATTTTAAGGTAATTGTGTCATGCGCTTTCAATGCATTTGCTAAATCAATCATTATTTTGATTGGCTATAAATAAAAAAAATTGATCAAATTTTTGACCAAAATCGAAAAAATGTTTGATTGAAAAAATTGTCAGTCAACCACCTACATTGGAGTAATTTCAATCAAAAAAATGATTGAATCCCCATTTTTGTTGATTGAAATTCGTTTCAAATTTTTTCTGTGCAGATACGAAAAAGTCCGAAGGAATTTCTGTAGTCCCACTGTAGTTAGTAGAATATGAACGCCAAGGACCCAAATGTTTTAGTTTTTTAGTTAGATTAGATTAGGTTGTAAGTGGCTGCTGACGTTTTACGTCAACACACGTAGACTCTGAGGTCCATTGTGATACCACAGGACAGTAATAGGTTTCCCTACAAGTTCCTGTCGTTAAACCAGTTTGAGCTTCTTAAGAAACTCCTTAGATATTGAATTTTGACATCTGACAAATCAAAAAGATCGTACAGCTCCCTAGATCCCACTGAAGCAAGTCTCTGCCCAAAAAGTGCCGGGCAATGGCAAATCAAGTGTTCGATAGTTTCCAACTCCTCTTCATCCATGCAAATTCGGCAAAAGTCATTCGACGGCACATTTAACCGCTCTGCGAGCTTCCCTATAAGACAGTGTCCGGTAATTATAGAAACCACCGTCGAAATCTCTCCTCTTGGAAGCGATATCAGCTCACTTGTGCGCCCCTGATTAAGAGAAGGCCATCCATTTGCACATCTTTCATTAGTCTCCGTCGCAGAACAAAGTAGTAGGTTTTGCTTGCAAGTCTCTAGAGGCATACCAACATATTCCAATTCTGTTGGAACCTGTAAGGTAGTTCCTAGTCTTGCAAGCTCATCGGCTTACCAATTCCCTGGACTGTCTATGTACCCTGGGGCTCATATGAGTCGTATGTTAAACTGCTTGGCCATCTCATTTAAAGACGTGCGGCAGTTAAGGGCAGATCTTGTTTTCAGAAACATTGAATCCAGGGACTTGACCGCGGCTTGACTGTCAGTATAGATGTTGACTGCGGTTGTAGACAAGACATTGCAGCTCAACTAGTCAGCCACTTCCTTTATTGCCAGCATCTCTGCCTGGTAAACACTGCAATGATCTGGCAATCTTCGAGCCAGCCTCAATCCAAGCTCTTCCGAATAGACTCCAAAGCCCACTAGTTCGTGCAGCATCGATCCATCTGTGTAAAAGTTTATGGTGGCTCCACTACCCAGAATGTCCCCCATCCAAGACTCCCTGGATGGTACCATAGTGGTAAAGTGGAGCTCAAAGAGGCTCAAAGAGGGAGCACAGTCCACATTTTGTGGTATTGTTATCTTCTTCAAGATCGCGCTATGGCCACAATCGCTGCTCCTCCATTGCAGCGTGCTATTAAGTCGAATTGCCTACGCAGCCGCATACTGCCTACCCAATATGTCCAATGGTATCAGGTGAAGGAGGATTTCTAATGCATGCGTAGGTGTAGTACGAAGAGCACCAGTGATGCACATCGACGCCATTCTCTGTACCTTCGTGATAAAGACACAGTTCGCTTTTGTTTCTAAAGCAGTTTTTAGTTATTTTATGATCAAATTTCGCAAGACCCCATTCCTATATCTCGAAAACTAAGCAAGGTAGAGCGGATCTGACCAAAATTTTGGATCAACTCCGATAGTGACTCTACAAGAGTCTACTCACCTGCTCAAGTCAGGACACACCATATTGGGGACCGTAGTGCGCTTACATTGGTACCGCTTAGGGTTCAAACAATCCTTAAGTTTTGGAATGTGTTTTTTCTAGTCAACTCTATTAAATATGTATGTATTGGCATCTACGCTGATATATCCAATGAAAAATAAAAGTCAAAAGAGTAGTTTTTGCCCCAAACTACTAAAGTTGTCCCCAAAAAACTTTATTGTATGTTGTTGGAAACAATACGGGAAAAAACTAATTCTATTGTTTTTCTCGCTACGTAAAGTATCGCATTTTACGATTATTGTGCAAAAAGGGGAAAAAAGTTTTTATCGTCATACTGAATGAATGAAGACCATCAAATAATTGAATGTGTTCAAATTTACATTCCCATTCATACGATTTCAAAAAATAACATGACATTTTCATTTTAAAATAATTAAAAAACAAAACTTTAAACTGAAACTAATAAAAAGTTTATTTTACTGATAGTTCTTTTATATGTTTGCTTCATCTTTTTGCATTTGTTAATCTTTTGTTTAAGTTATTTAAATATCTGTTGTTGTCCATTTTAAAACTTGTTGAAATATTCAGTGAACTTTTATTAATTTAACCAAAATAATGTTATATTTATTTATCCCACGGACGACATGGCAGTTGCAGTATCCAGCATCTAGCAATACGTCTGAATGCCTCGAATTATCTGTTGAACTTCTGTCTGAATGGAGTTCAGATCCGCTCTGCGTGCTTCCCTTTAAGACAGCGTGCGGTAATAACAGCAACCACTGTCGAAATCTCTCCTCTTGGAAGCGATATCAGTTTACTTTTGCGCTTCTTATTAAGAGAAGGCCAAATATGTCGTCTTGTCTCACACGTCACATTTGCCCATCTTTGATTAGTCTCCGTCGCTGAACAAAGCCGTAGATTTTGCTTGCAAGTTTCTAGAGGCATACCAAACACATTTCAATTCTGTTGGAGCCTGTAAGGTAGATCCCAGTGTTGTAGCTCATCGGCTTTGCAATTCGCTGGAATGTCGCTGTGCCATTAAGAAATGTAAAAGTTACATATAAGGCAAAAACTAAATTGGGATAATTTTCAACTTCCATACAATGTCCTGCAAACATCCTTGAGCATACTACATCCTATTAAGCGCAAAAAAACGGAAAACGACATCTCCATAAAAACGGCAGATTCGTATTCAGCGAGCAAAAATCAATGAAAAAAGACTCCAGAAGGAGGTTATTTTGGCGGTCGAATAGTGAAATTAATGTCTTGATACTTAATCTTCCCTCTAAAATCTATTGGAAAATAAATGTCACAAGTTGAACCAAGCTCTTTGTCTCTCGCTCTTAATATTTTGGAACTTTTTAACAGAAGGTACGAAAACTGTTAGATGAGGAAAATACGATAATGTTAAATTAACATTGTTGGTTTGACAAATAATGCTAACTTTTTATATCGAAAAAGCGCTAAATAAATTTAAAAAAAATGTATCAATTTATAATTTTAATGTTAATATTATTTAGGAAATGCCTTTAAAAGTGTTTAAAACAAATTGTCAGCAAATAAAAAGTCATTGGATTTCCCGATAATCCACAAAAAAAAACTTTTTTTACAGCTAGATGAAAAAAAAACTCTAGCTTTAGTCTGAAAATCGCCAAACTGCAACACTTTTTTTTTGTTTATATCGAACTTAAGGGATTTTTTTTGGTTTGATCAAACGTCCAGTTCGATGGCGGACTTAGCAAAGGGAATCTAAGAGCCGCTTTAACAGAAGAAGAGCGAGTTCAGATCTCTTTAGTATTGATACTCCTTGGTTGAACGCATTTTCTTTTTGTTTGTATCCAATGATATAAGTAACATACAAACACATAAAGATTAACCACAACATGCGTGTAGTACTATAGTTTCATTTTATGTTATGACAACACAGAAAAAATTATCACTAAAAAATGTTCAATCACACCAAGTATTTAAAAAATAAACAAATAAAAAGCAATTTTCGGCTTATTGTTAGTCAAATATTAAATGTTTTTTTAAAGACAACTTTTCTGGAGTGGATATAATATCACAGTGATACAAAATCGAACTTTCCGAATCGGAAAGGGATCAAAACACACGCAAATGAAACATTTTACATAACAAACCCCTTAAGGCTTTTTTTAGTTCAGCGCTAGATTTTTTACACGCATTTAAAGTTGGTGATTTTAAAGATTTTAATGTTTTTGTGTACTAAACATGTCCTACTTAAGGGGCCCCTGGTGGTGCCCTTTTTGGACATGTGAGGTCCAGCGTCCAAACTTAATATAGAAACTACGTTAGCTATAACCGGTATAAATTTTGCTGGAATCGTTCCAGTACCTAATTACTAAATACCCAAATTATTAAAAACAAACTACTTTGCACCGTTGCGTATAATTGTTAGTTAAAGGCAATTACAAAATTAATTATATGCCACTTATATAGTTTTCAAAAAATTATTATTACATATATTACAATTATAATAAAAGTTCAGGATCCTGATCATCCTGTAACATTTTTCTATACAAAAAACACATATTCTAACATAGGCCGCTGTTCCAAAAAAGTAATTCACAAAAAAAAATTGAAAATGAAAATTTCCGAATTTTTTTGGTGTTCTAGATTTCACATCCGAATATTTTTATTCGTTTTGTTTCACATAAAAAATTTTTGGTAAAAGTAAAACAAATGTACTACTTTCGTTAAAATTTTAAGCTTTTAGTTATTCGATTTAAATCTGGAATGAATATGTGAAAAATATTACACCAAATTCGATTTTATGTGATTCGGAAAAATTCATGTGAATTGAAAAGTTGTGAAAGACAGAACAGAGGCCATAAGTATTTTTTTAAGCCAAAATTCGTAATAAGATTGACAGATATTTTTTCACAGAAAATTTTCAGATGATTCACTTTTTCCTTTAAAAATTTAAAAATTTTCTCTATTAAAATTTTCAGATTTTTTTCTATGAAAAATCTTTGGATTCCGAGATTTTTTTCCTTCGGAAAATTTTCACCTCGTGGTGAATAAACCCGTTTTTTACCAGCTGTTGAATAAAAAGTAACATAATTATTTTTGAACAAAAAAAAAAAAATTTTTTTTCATCATTTTATTTCCATCAAATTTTTTTTTCCATTAAATTTTTTTTTTCATCAATTTTTTTTTTTTCAATTTTTATTAAATTTTTTTCATTCATCAATTTATTTTCATCAAATTTTTTTTTTCATCACGTTTTTTTTTTCTTAAATTTTTTTTTTTTCATTAATTTTTTTCACCAATTTTTTTGTCCATCAAATTTTTTTTTCCATAAAATTTTTTTTTTCATCAAAATTTTTTTTTTCATCAATTTTTTTTCCATCATTTTTTTTCCATCAAATTTTTTTTTTCATAAATTTTTTTTTCCATCAAATTTTTTTTTCATAATTTTTTTTTCATCACATTTTTTTTATCAATTTTTTTTCAGCAAATTTTTTTTTTCAGCAAATTTTTTTTTCATAAATTTTTTTTTTATAAATTTTTTTTTTTCATTAAGTTTTTTTTCATTAATTTTTTTTTATCAAAATTTTTTTTATCAAATTTTTATTAACATTTTTTTTTTTCATAAATTTTGTTTTATCATATTGTTTTTCATCAACTTTTTTCATAAAATTTTTTTATCAAATTTTTATTATCAATTTTTTTTTCACCAAAAAAAATTGTTTTTTCGTCAATTTTATTTGCATCAAAAAATTTTTCTTTTCATCAAAACAATTCATCAAAAACTTTTTTTTATCAAAATTTTTTTTCACCAAAAATTTTGGGTTCATTAAATTTTTTTTAACATAATTTTGTTTTTCGTGAAAAAAAAATAATTTATTTTACCAAAACTACTTTTTCACCAAGTTTTCGCATAATTTGTTTATCAAATGTATATAAAACAAGTGAGAGTGTTATATTCTTTGGTGCCGAATCTTTTATACTCTCCAAAATGTAAAAACACTATTTTGCACTTATTTTTGCACTCACTTACGAAATGTACATTGTACAGCTCTTTTGGTTTTTTTAAAGGGTTCCTCGACTGATATTTCAATTTGTTTTGCATGGAATAGCAAAGTAATATAACATTATTTTTTCTAAAAAAACTTTGCTTTGGCAAGTACACCCAAATCTTCCGCAAAACACTATCATGATTTAATGTTTTGGGCAAGAGTACAAAATTCGCAGGCATTTTTATAGAAAAAGTTTCTCAAAAGCTACACACAGGGAAAAGATCGGTTGGAAAACGATTAATACTGCTGAAATTCTATTACAATCTGACTATTTACATTACAACTCCCAAAAGTTTGTATTCGTAACATATTTTCAATTTTAGTAATAATCTGAGGCAGAGTATTATTAAAAAAATATGATAACAATAAAAAAATCGGTTATGTATACCAAAATCAAACTTTAATAGTCAAACTAAAAATTAGTATCGATTTCGGTAGAACCAACTATAATTAGTAAGAAGCAAATATAATAACTCAACAGAAATTCGTTTCTTCCTACCAATATCTTCCTAGTTTAAACTTAAATAACGATTTCAGTAGATCCAACTAACTTTAATACTAATACCATTTGTTGGTTGTCACAAAAGTATTTAAAAAATAAAAAAAAAAAATTTACGTCAAAAAAATATATAAAAGAAAAAATGCAATTATTTAAAAAAAAATATTCATTTATATTGTTAATACACACAGAAAAATAAATTGCCAACTGAATTTTTCAGTTGAAGCAACTCCAAATTTTGTTGTTACACACAGAAAACGGATTCGTTGTGCCAACCAAATTTAGAACCAACCAAATTTTTGTAGTCCAGCCAACTATCACTTTTATCAGTTGTGATTACTAATAATTTCGATTTAGTCAATTGGTATTTATATCGAATTTCAGTAAGAGCAACTGAATATATCTGTTGGAACAACGAAAAATTATAGGAACAAAATGGTTGTTGTGACCTATATAATACAACCACAACTAAAGTATTTTATTAATGGGCCATACAACCGTAAAATAAAAAGACAAAAGTAACGTTTTTTTTTTAAATATATTTATTAAATAAGTTAATTTTACAAAAAGATATGTATACTTAAGTTGATATTTATTACAATTTTCAATATAGTTTTTTTTATGAAAAATTCTTAGAATCTGAGAAAAATGTCACAGCACCAGAGGCTTATTCTATAAAAATATGTCTCAGAATCTGAGACTTATTATGTAGAAAATATGTCCCAGAATCTAAGACTTTTTCTATAGAAAAAAACGTCTCAGAATCTGGGACTTTTTCTATAGAAAAAACGTCTCTGAGTCTGAGACTTTTACTATAGAAAAAACGTCTCAGAATCTGAGACTTTTACAATAGAAAACAAGTCTCAGAATCTGGAACTTTATAAAAAAAAGTCTCAGAATTTGAGATTTTTTCTATAGAATAACGTCTCAGAATTTGAGACTTTTCTATAAACAAAACTTCTCAGAATCAGAGATTTTTTTGGAGAAAAAATGTTTTAGAATCTCAATATCTAGGAATGTGAGACTTTTTCTATACAAGTAATGTCTCAGCATCTAAGGCTTATTCTATAGAAAAAGTGTCAAAAATCTGAGACGTTTTCTATAGAAAATGTCTTAGAATTTAAACAATTTTTTTTTGGATGATTTCAGATTCAGATTTTGAGATATTTTATCTATTGAAAAAGTCTCAGATTCTGAGACATTTTTCCCAGTGTAAAAGTCGGAGATTCTGAGACATTTTTTCTATAGAAAAAGTCTCATATTCTGAGAAATTTCTTCTATAGAAAAAGTCTTAGATTCTGAGACATTTTTTATAGAAAAAGTCTTAGATTCTGAGACATTTTTTTCAAGAAAAAGTCTCAGATTCTGAGACATTTTTTTCAAGAAAAAGTCTCAGATTCTGAGAAATTTTTTCTATAGAAAAAGTCTCAGATTCTAAGACATTTTTTCTATAGAAAAAGTCTCACATTCTGAGACATTTTTCTATAGAAAAAGTCTCAGATTCTGAGACATTTTTTCTATAGAAAAAGTTTCAGATTCTAAAACATTTTTTCTTTAAAAAAAGTCTCAGATTCTGAGACATTTTTTCTATAGAAAAAGTCTCAGATTCTGAGACATTTTTTCTATAGAAAAAGTCTCAGATTCTGAGACATTTTTTCTATAGAAAAAGTCTCAGATTCTGAGACATTTTTTCTATAGAAAAAGTCTCAGATTCTGAGACATTTTTTCTATAGAAAAAGTCTCAGATTCTGAGACATTTTTTCTATAGAAAAAGTCTCAGATTCTGAGACATTTTTCTTTTAGAAAAAGTCTCAGATTCTGAGACATTTTTCCTATAGAGAAAGTCTCAGATTCTGAGACATTTTTTCAATAGAAAAGATGTCAGATACTGAAACATTTTTTCTGTAGAAAAAGTCTTAGATTCTGAGACCTTTTTTCTATAGAAATAGTCTCAGATTTTAACACATTTTTCCTTTTGAAAAAGTCTCAGATTCTAACACAATTTTCCTATAGAAAAAGTCTTAGATTCTGAGACATTTTCCTATAGAAAAAGTCTTAGATTCTGAGACATTTTTCCTTTAGAAAAAGTCTCAGATTCTGAGACATTTTTCCTACAGAAAAGGTCTCTGATTTTCCTATAGAAAGTCTCAGATTTTGAGACGTTTTTCCTATAGAAAAAGTCCCAGAAAAAATTCTCAAATTCTGAGAAATTTTTTCAATCTTAAATTCAGAAATGTTTTTCAAATGGAAAAAGTCCCAGTTTCTGAGACATTTTTTCTATATTAAAAACCTCTAATTCTGCTACATTTTTCCTTTAGAAAAAGTCTCAGATTCTGAAAAATTTTCTCCTATAGAAAAATTCTCAGATTCTGAGCATTTAGATGAATTCTCGGATTGAAAGAATTTTTTTTATAGAAAAAGTCTAAGAATCTGAAAATTCGAAAAATGTTTCAGAATATTAGAATGTTCCCTATAAAAAACAGCCTCTGATTCTCAGACATTTCGCTATGGAAAAATTCTGATATTCAGTGATCTTTTTCTACAGAAAATTCGATACATCAGCACAATTTTTAATGCAAACATCTAACCTCTCAAATTTGGTCTTACTACAGATATTCCGTAAAGAATTATATTTTCCAGCTAATTTTGATTGTTGATATTCATCTTTTGTTTAGATCAATAGGAAAATCCGCACGGTTTTTGAACTTTCGATGGTGAGCTTTTTCTGCACAAAAAAAATCAATCATTATTTAAAATACATAGTATTTTTTGCGCAGATATTAACGTACTTACATTTTATGGGATATTTTTCTTTTTGATGCATATTTGATTAGTTTTTTAAATTATCTTTATAAAATTGTTTTTAAATATTTGGTAGAAAATTATACACACATATTATTTTTTTATGACGTTTTAATAATTTAAATGATTTTTTATAGAAGCAACATACAATTAGTTGCAGTAAATTTAATACAAAATTAAAAAATGATTGTATGTACCAAAACTTAATAATTCGAAGAAAGTATTGCATTAAAATTTTAAATTTCAAATGTATTTGGAATTTTTCAAAATTTTAAACAATTTACACCAAGTATTAGTTGCTGTAACTGATTTTTAATAATACTAAACTAATATTCTGTGCTTGTTATTAAAAATTTATTGCATTAAAAAACAAAATATAAATGAATAGTTCGGGTTATTATGAAGGTTTTTGAAATAATATTTTTTTCAAATTGATAACTGCAACCAATATTTTTTGAAAATGTGACTGTTTTTTGATAATTTGTTCTGATATTTGGTTTAAAATTTGTTTTTTGAATCATGGTAATTGAATTTAAACAGTTGTAACTAAAACTTATAATCTGAAACCAAATTTGAGGAGTTTTAACTGAGTTCCAAATAATTTTTTCCCTGTGTGTACTACTTAAATATGCTGTGACTAATATATTTTATGATTGCTTCAACTAAAAGTCAGTTATATCAACGTTACTCAGTTGTGACTACCGATATTCAATTGCGACAATCTATATGTGAGCGCTTCAACCTAATTTTAGTGACATTAACTGACTTTCAGTTGGCAATTGGCAAATTTGTTTTCTGTGTGTAAGAAAAATATAATTAAAAACCAATAAAACCGTAAGTTTAAGCACATTTATGATCCGAAACTGTTAAAGTAATAGCGGTTTTTCTTTAAATTTACAGAAATAAGGTTTTTTTCTTTCGGAAATTACAAAATAAGGATGGTAAACATACAGATTTCTGGAAAAACTTACGGTTTCTTCCTTTCGGAAAATACAAAAAAAGACTTGAAATAAACAAGATTCCAATGTAAAAAAGGTAAAAATGTTACTCATTCTAAAAATTCAATGAAACCATTCAGTTTATTTTAGAAGTACAGCATCAAAAACGTAAAATGGCCTAAAAATTTATGAATTTGCTATGTCTCGAGAAGAATTCATCTAAGAATTATTTCGAAACAAATATTAGATCCAGTTGAGAGAAAAATGAGCTCATAATGTAAGTCGTAAGGCAACCTATTAAACTTACAAATATCTCAGACTGAAGCTGCAAACATGAGACAACTTTAAAAATTTCATAAAAAAAGAGATTTTCCTGCACAGAAAAAGTCTCAGAATCTGAGATATTTTTTATATAGAAAAAGTCAGAATCTGAGTCTCAGAATCTGAGAGATTTTTTCTATAGAAAAAGCCCAGAATCTGACACTTTTTCTATAGAAAAAATGTCTCTGATTCTGAGAAATGTTTTCTATAGAAAAAGTCTCAGAATCTGTGACATTTTTTTCTAAAAAAAGGCTCAGAATCTTAGTCATTTTTCTATAGCAAAGTCTTAGAATCTGAGACATTTTTTCTATAGAAAAAGTCTCAGAATCCAAGATATTTTTTCTATAGAAAAATTCACATAATCTTTTTCTATATAAAAATCTCTCAGATTCTGAGATTTTTCTAAAGAAAAAATATCTCAGATTCCGAGACTTTCTCTATAGAAAAAATGTCTCAGATTCTGAGACTTTTTCTATAGAAAAAATGTCTCAGATTCTGAAATTTTTTCTATAGAAAAAATGTCTCAGATTCTGAGACTTTTTCTGTAGAAAAAATGTCTCAGATTCTAAGACTTTTTCTATAGAAAAAATGTCTCAGATTCTGAGACTTTTTCTATAGAAAAAATGTCTCAGATTCTGAGACTTTTTCTATAGAAAAATGTCTCAGATTCTGAGACTTTTTCTATAAAAAAAATGTCTCAGATTCTGAGACTTTTTCTATAAAAAAAAATGTCTCACATTCTGAGACTTTTTCTATAGAAAAAATGTCTCAGATTCTTAGGCTTTTTCTATAGAAAAAATGTCTCAGATTCTGAAACTTTTCTATAGAAAAAATGTATCAGATTCTGAGACTTTTTCTATAGAAAAAATGTCTAAGATTCTGAGACTTTTTCTATAGAAAAAATGTCTAAGATTCTGAGACTTTTTCTATAGAAAAAATGTCTTAGATTCTGAGAAAAAATATCTCAGATTCTGAGACTTTTTCTATAGAAAAAATGTCTCAGATTTTGAAACTTTTTCTATAGAAAAAATGTCTCAGATTCTGAGACTTTTTCTATAGAAAAAATGTCTCGGATTCTGACACTTTTTCCACAAAAAAAAATGTCTCAGATTCTGACACTTTCTATAGAAAAAATTTCTCAGATTCTGAGACATTTTCTATAGAAAAAATGTCTCAGATTCTGAGACAAAATGTCTCAGATTCTGATACTTTTTCTATAGAAAAAATATCTCAGATTCCGAGACTTTCTCTATAGAAAAAATGTCTCAGATTCTGAGACTTTTTCTATAGAAAAAATGTCTCAGATTCTGAAATTTTTTCTAAAAAAAAATGTCTCAGATTCTGAGACTTTTTCTGTAGAAAAAATGTCTCAGATTCTGAGACTTTTTCTGTAGAAAAAATGTCTCAGATTCTGAGACTTTTTCTGTAGAAAAATGTCTCAGATTCTGAGACTTTTTCTATAGAAAAAATGTCTCAGATTCTGAGACTTTTTCTATAGAAAAAATGTCTCAGATTCTGAGACTTTTTCTATAGAAAAAATGTCTTAGATTCTGAGACTTTTTCTATAGAAAAAATGTATCAGATTCTGAGACATTTCTATAGAAAAATGTCTTAGATTCTGAGACTTTTTCTATAGAAAAAATGTCTCAGATTCTGAGACTTTTTCTATAGAAAAAATGACTCAGATTCTGACACTTTCTATAGAAAAAATGTCTCAGATTCTGAGACTTTTTCTATAGAAAAAATGTCTCAGATTCTGAGACTTTTTCTATAGAAAAAATGTCTCAGATTCTGAGACTTTTTCTATAGAAAAAATGTCTCAGATTCTGAGACTTTTTCTATAGAAAAAATGTCTCAGATTCTGAGACTTTTTCTATAGAAAAAATGTCTCAGATTCTGAGACTTTTTCTATAGAAAAAATGTCTCAGATTCTGAGACTTTTTCTATAGAAAAAATGTCTCAGATTCTGAGACTTTTTCTATAGAAAAAATGTCTTAGATTCTGAGCCTTTTTTTACAGAAAAAATGTCTCAGATTCTGAAACTTTTTCTATCGAAAAAATGTCTCAGATTATGAGAATTTTTCTATAGAAAAAATATCGCAGATTCTGAAACTTTTTCTATAGAAAAAATGTTTCAGATTATGATACTTTTTCTATAGAAAAAATGTCTTATAATCTGAGACTTTTTCTACAGAAAAAATGTCTCAGATTCTAAGACTTTTGCTGTAGAAAAAATTTATCAGATTCATAGACTATTTCTATAGAAAAAATATCTCAGATTCTGACACTTTTTCTATAGAAAAAATATCTCAGAGTCTGAGACTTTCTATATAGAAAAAAACGTTTCACATTCTGAGACTTTTTCAATAGAAAAATGTCTTAAAAACTGAGATTTTCCTATAGGAAAAATATCTCAGAATCTGAGACTTTTTCTACAGAAAAATGTCTCAAATTCTGAGACTTTTTCTATAGAAAAAATGTCTTAGATTCTAAGACTTTTTCTGTAGAAAAAATATCTAAGATTCTGAGACTTTTTCTATGTATATAAACAATTTCTTAGAAACAATGTCTCAGAATCTGAATATATAAGAATCTGATACATTTTCTATAGAAAAAATGTATCAGAATCTTAAACTTTTTCTATCAAAAAAAT
Source organism: Pegoplata infirma (assembly GCA_963921195.1). NCBI lineage: Eukaryota > Metazoa > Arthropoda > Insecta > Diptera > Anthomyiidae > Pegoplata > Pegoplata infirma. The sequence goes on from OY992539.1 coordinate 172,838,423, forward strand.
GTCCCAGATTCTGAGACGTTTTCTATAGAAAATATTAGAATTTTTCTATTGAAAAAATTTTTCAGAATGTGAGACTTTCTAAAAAAAAATATCCCAGAATTTGAAATTTTTCTATCGAAAACACTAAAATTCTGAGGCGTTTTTTCTTCGAAAGTCTCAAAATCTGTGAAATTTTTTCTACACAAGAAGTCTCAGAATCGGAGACTTTTTCGATACATATATATCAAATTCTTAAAAAAGTCTCAGAATCTTATAAATTTTTCCGGCAGAAAAAGTCTCTTTTTCAGATACATTTTTCCTTTGTGCAAGCCTAATATGTTTTTCTTATAGAAAAATGCTTTATTTCTGGAACATTTTCATTCAAACATATGAAGAATTTTTTCACAGATTCTGGATCATTTTTAAAATATTCTATACTCCTCAAATATCTTTTCTTTTAACATCATCATATAATCTTTTATATTCATTGATAATCTCATTATTATATACTTAAATTTTTTAGTTAAATTTTTATTTAATAAAATTTTGATTAATAAATATTAAAAAAAAAAATGGAAACGGTGTAGTTAAAAATAAAAATTCGGTTGTGGGGACTGTATTCTGTTTATAAAATTCGATCACTCTAACCAATACAAAATCGAATACTAAACTATTTGGTTCTTGTGATAGACATTTATAGGTAGAGACAACTGAATATAAGGATAGTTGTCAGAACTTCTAAAATTCAGTTGGCAAACAATTCAGTTACAGCAACTGAATCCATTTTCTGTGTGTGAGACTTTTTTATATAGAAAAAGTGTCTCTGAAACTGAGACTTTTTCTATAGAAAAAATGTCTCAGAATCTGAGAATTTTTCTAAAGAAAAAATGTCTCAGAATCTGAGAAAAGTGTATCTGAATCTTAGACTTTTTCTATAAAAAAAGTGACTCTGAATCTGAGATTTTTTCTATAGAAAAAGTGTATCTCAGAATCTAAAATGAGACTTTTTTAGTTTATTTTGTGGTATTGTTAAAAAAATAAAGGTTTTTATGTCAAAAAAAGTTCAAAGGTGACTACATAATTTCCACTTTTATTTCAGAAAATACAAACTATATTACAGAAATTTCCATATATATGTATTTCAGAAATTTATATTTTTATATAAAAAATTTTCATTTATATTTCAGAAACATTTATTTATGTTTCAGAAATTTTTAACTGTATTAAAGAATTTCTATTTGTATTTCAAAATTTTATAAATGATGGAAATATAAATGAATTTTCTGGAAAGATTTAGAAAATGGATGTTTTTGGAACACAATTGGAAATTTCTAAAATATACATGGATTTTATTTAAAATTAAAATAAATTTTTTTTTAATGGAGTGATTAGACGAGAAAGAATTCCCCTAGATTTAAAGTAAAAAACAACTCTGTGGTAGCAATTGGAATTAGAAATGATAATACATGTACACTCAAAAAAAAACGTGGGTATTTAATACTAAAAATTTAGCTACGAGTACTAATGTTTTAGTCCAAAATGATCTAGTGCAGGCGTTGCTAATCATTACTAAAATTTGTTACTAATATCTAGTACATGAGAAATACTAACAAAACAGTAAATATTACTGCAATTTACTACTAAAAAAATCATAAATATTTAAAATTTTTGTCCTATTTAGTAAATAAAACTACTAATTTTAGTAAATAAAATTATTAATTTTAGTGATTAAAATTACTACCTAAATCAATTTTAATAAATAAAAGTCAGAAAAATATTATATATAAATGATTTTATTTCACTTCGGTTTTTTATTTTATTATTTCACTTCGGTTATAAGATATACTTAATTACATGTCTTCTTAAGCTGTTTAAAAAAATGTAGCGTTCATTGTACCACGTAAACGATTGCTAAAAATATAAGAAAGAAATAATATATTCTCAATACATGTTCAAATGTATGTACAAACATTTTACTACAGAGGGCGCTTTTTTATACCTACATTTTTTTTGTGTTCGTGTGTGTATCCATATTCTTCTTCAGCTTGAATTTTTTTCTTACACAATCATTGAAATAAAAAACGATTTAAAAAAAAAAACTGTCGTAGTTTTATTATTAATGCATATTAATTTTATTATAAACACATTTAAATAAAAAACATTTATATATAATTACTTTAACACAATTTAATTAAATAAATGTAACATATATTTTTTTTATAAACACTCCATGACTGGATATCGCGTTGTTACTTTTTCTAATTCTTTTTCGCACTAAACAAACAGAAAAAACAGTTGGTAGCACTGCAGTTAATGCGAGCAAACGTAGTGTTCGCACACACTGCAGCAGCAAGCAGCAGACGGCAAAAAATATAAAGTACCTGTTTAATTATAAATTATAAATTTATAAAAGCTGTACTTATTGTATTTGGAACTTGATGTGTGCTTTTGCAATGTTAAGAAATAAAAAATATGGCATTTTAGTGAAATTATAATTAAATAGTCTACTCTTAATTTTTGCTGTCTGCTGCTTGCTGCTGAATTGTGAAGGAGCAAATGATCGCTAATAAAAACAGTGTTGCCATTATCAATATGAAAAAAAACGCAAAAATCGTAGGAAAAGGGTAAAAATTTACCAAACAAAAATCAGCGCCAAGAAAAGAGAGAATATTAAAAAAAAATTTGAAAATGTGCTTTTTAAGGTAAAAAGGATAAAAAGCAAAAAAATAAAAATATTTGTTTTTATTATAAATTCAATAAATTAGCTGATACAATCAAAAGTAAAAATAATATTACATTCATATTACTCAAGTAATATTAAGATAATGGTTAACATTAAATTTTAAACAAACTTTTTTTATTACATTCAATTATCAAGCCACAGAACTGCTTTAATGGAATGCACAGAGGGCCAGACAGATCGATTTCCGGCCAAAAGTCCTTATTTGTAAATTCTCAAAAAAATGTTTACCAGTTTGTTGGGCATATAAAAAAAATATAAAAAAATATAAAAATATAAAAAGGGTCAAAAATGCCCCTTTTCGGCACTTTAACCGCGAATTACTCAAAATCCTGACGTGATAGACAAATTTGGTCGCCGGATTTGGATTTTGACAGTAAACAAAATTGTTTAAAAAAACAACAGTCATTAAACATTTAAAAAAATACGTAGTTGTAAAAAAAAAATAGAAAATATGTACCAAAAAGTTTTTACACAAATACAAGTAGGAAAGTCCAAACATGGACCGATTGGATATTTTTTTAAAAATTTTTAATTACTGGAAAAAACACATATAAAACAATTTTGAGAGAAATATGCTTCTTTTAACTGAATATCGGCGACTAAATCTACAGGGAGTAACAGTATGCATTACCATGTAATGCATAGCCACAAAAAATGGAAAGATATGTACTAGTTGTTCCCTACCGCTTCCCATAGGCCATATTTTTTTTTTTATTTTTCATGCATTACGAAGGTTCATGCATTATTTTTAGTCTTATCCCAAAAAAATCATTAATCCTGTATAGAGTAAGGCCACGTTCACACTACATGAACTTATACCTAATTCACACCTAAGATGAAATCACATTCCATCACAACGCATAGCGTTGTTCAAAATTCTGTGTAAATTGGTTTTGTAAAAACAATAAATTGTATTGAAATTTTTACGAAAATAAACCCCAATTTTCTTTATTTAACTTTATCAAAAATACATATTTTGATTGCGTCATTACAAAAATACAACTCCATAACCAAAAATTTAAATAAGCCGACGATTGAGAGCAAACGCCGCCGTCTGCAAGCAAATGGGGCGAGTCGCCACCACCGTAAGTTCCTCTTCGGCACAATTTAAATTAATTGTTAGAGTCACTTAATTCAAATTTAAAGGGGTTGTTTGTATGAGGCCAAGGTCCAAACATGGATAAAATTTTCCAAATTTCATTAGGTCTGGGCTTAACTTTCAAATTTCAGCAAAATCTATTGATAATATAAAAATCACAAATTAAAAAAAATGGAAAAAACACCATAAATACCTTATCTTTAAAAACGCGTATTTAAAAAACGGCAAAACCAAAAAAGCACCAGCACATACCCAAAATGTAACATAATGGCAACACTGAATTCAAATTTAACGATTTTGCAGCAAAAACAGTTGGTAGCTCTGCTTGTAAACAAGCGCCCCCTTACGGAATTATTACTAACAAAAAAAAATTAAAAACCTAATAAATTACTGTATATTAGTACTTTTATGAACTAAAAATAGTAAAAAAATTAGTACAACCGACTACTAACAAAAATTACTCATAAACAGTAAGAAATACTAATTTTAGCACTTTTAAGATACTAAAAAAACTACTGTAATACTGGTAATTGGTAACTTATTAGTAGATTTGGATTACCAACGCACTTACTAATTTTTTTACTGTAGAATTATTTTGAGTGTAGATGGTGCAGAGAATCCCTAGAAGATACCTATAATTTCTTATGCGAATGCCCTGCACTATCATTTAGAAGATTAAAAATTTTTAGTTCTTATATTTTTCAGAATTTATCCGAATTACGAGGCACGAATCCTTGGACCCTACTAGAATTTGTAAAGGCATCTAAATGGGACGCATAAAAAGAACCACTTTTGGCTACACAGTAGAAGAAGAAAGAGGATCAAAGTTTCAAGGGAATCATAATGGGCCACATCACGGCCTCTATGGGCGCTGGTTTATACCAGTGTCATCCTTCATAACCTAACCTAACCTAACTCTGTGGTAACTTTTAAAATTGGAATGTCAAATAAAATTTTATTATATATTTTTTATTTACTTTCACAACTTTTCAATTCCCATGAAAATTTCCGAATCACACGAAATAAAGGTTAGTGTTTCGTTAATCACGTTTTCATTCAAAGTTGAATTCAAATAATTTAAATTTAGAAAATTATATTTAAAAAAGTGCATTCGTTTTACTTTGACCAAAAAAATTTCGGTAGTGAAATCTAGAACACCAAAACTTTTTTTGGAACAGCGGTCTTTAATTCGGTACCCAATCTACAAATTATTGACTAAGGGCGGATTACTCAATGAAAAGTTAGCTGCTAATTGCCGATTTAACGGACCTTTATGACAAAATTTGTATGAAAAAGTTAAATTTAACGGAGAGTTATTTATAACGGAGCATGGAGTAATACAGCCTAAATGTTCGAAAACAAATAATAATATAAAAAAAAAATGGTAAGCAAAAACAAGTAATAAAGAATTGAGATTTGACACAAGAATTTTTTAAGTCAAAAGTATATTATGTTAAGATGTTATGTTTAAAGCACTCTTTGCAGCGCCGATTAATGCGCAATAATGATGCAGGCAATTCATGTGTGTTTGCCCAAAACACATTCCTTTTCACTGAAAAAGTGTTAAAAATATTAAAAAGGAAAGTAAGTGTGGTATTTTATTAAAAAATATTTTTAAATTATAACAAAAAATTAAAATTTGTTTCCCTTACTTTTACTGCATCCTCAAGAGCGCTCTTTGAATGCGCTTCGATATGCTATAAAAGGATGCTGTGTCGCTAAAATCTCGATTTATTTTTGCTGGGAAAACTACAAAAAAAAATCCATTGAGGTCACGAAATATTTTCGTGAGTATCCAAATTAATTTTAGCTTTTTACGACATTATTGATTTTAAATACAAATAAATTTCGTGTATTTTACGAAATTTTGCATTAAATTTACGAAATATTTTGTATCATATATAAAATGTTTTCGTAAAATTAAAAATATTTTTCGTGCAATGTACGAAATATTTCGTGTATTTTACGAATGTCTTTCGTTGTGCGAAAGACAAACATTTTTTATGTAAACAAAATTAAGATCCTGTAACATTTTTCTATACAAAAAACACATAAGTATTCTAACATAAGTATTTTTTTTTTAAGCCAAAATTCGTAATAAGATTGACAGATATTTTTTCACAGAAAATTTTAAAATAATTCACTTTTTCCTTTAAAAATTTAAAAACGTTCTCTATTAAAATTTTCAGATTTTTTTCTATGAAAAATCTTTGGATTTTGATATTTTTTACCTTCGGAAAATTTTTTAGAAAATTTTTTCTCTCTTTTTCTTTTGTTTTCTTCTTTTTTTTTCTTTCGAAATTTGGTGTGTGGGGGAGGGAATTTCCTCTTTCCCCCTTGTCCCGCTCATGCTATAGAAAAGTATTTTAGTGAAGGAAGAACGTTTCAAAATTTCAGACTTTTTATCAGAATCCGAGTATAAAATAAAATCGTCAAATTTAAATCAACAAACATCACACTCAAAATAATCACTCTGTTAAAATACAGAGATACTCTGCTGAGCCAGCAGAAAATACCATAGATTTCCAACCAGCAAGATTTTTTGTTATTTTACGAAGAAAACTCTGTAAAATGATTTCGATAAAAAAAACATTAAATTTTCAGAATTATCTGTAAAATTTTGATAAAAGCGGCCAGAATTTGACTATTTTTTTTACTATTTGATTTCTGATCAATTTATCTTTCCTTAATGTGATATTTGAATCCGAGTATAAAATAAAATCGTCAAATTTAAATCAACAAACATCACACTCAAAATAATCACTCTGTTAAAATACAGAGATACTCTGCTGAGCCAGCAGAAAATACCATAGATTTCCAACCAGCAAGATTTTTTGTTATTTTACGAAGAAAACTCTGTAAAATGATTTCGATAAAAAAAACATTAAATTTTCAGAATTATCTGTAAAATTTTGATAAAAGCGGCCAGAATTTGACTATTTTTTTTACTATTTGATTTCTGATCAATTTATCTTTCCTTAATGTGCAAGTAGTGTTGACAATTGGAAAATGCCATCGAGTAAATTTGCCCGCTTTAATGCTTCCAAATTGTAAATTTTTTATTTTTTTTATTTTTGTGAAAGTTTTTTTACGAGTACCTGCAATTTTACACGACATCCTCGTAAAATGTGCCAGGTTTTATTATTACAGAGCAATAAGTAAAATTATAGTTGAAATTTTGTATTTTGGTTACGAGAAAAAAACACAAGTATTTTTATAAAATCTGTATTTTAACAAAAAAACTTATTTATTATCTGTAAAATAGAGATTACAAAGTAAAAAGTAAAATTACAGATAAAATTTTGTTATTCGGTTACAAGAAAATACAAAGTTTATTCTTAAAATCTGTATTTCGACAGATAGCTTTGTCAAATATCTGTCGAATTGAGATTACAGTCATTTTACAGAGTTTTTAACAGAGTAATTATTTTGAGTGCAATTGTAAATCAACCAAACATGATATCAACCAAACATTTAGTAAAAACGGCCGCCTGTTAGTCCATAATACAAAATATCGATTTTGTTGTCAACAAACTTTGTCAAGTAATTTTATTTCAAAATTATTTTATCATGTCACAGTTATATAGTTTTTGTCATAATAGTTTTTGTGTTTGTTGAATTTCTTTGTTGAAAAAAAATAAGATTTTTTACGTTTGTCAGATCAATAAATTGTGTTTGTTGAATTTCTTTGTTGAAAAAAAATTAAGATTTTTTGCGTTTGTCAATACAAATAATAATTTTAGAGAACTATTACAAACTCGTTTATCAATTTTTTTCAACAATCAATATTTACAAACGTTAGTTGATATCACAAATTTCCGTATAGGAGCACTTTCAGTGAAAAAGTTAATTGTATTCACAAATATGGGGGTCAATATAACAATTCGTTTTTTTCTGTGCAGTATCAATTTTCATATTTAGCATGCTATAATTTATTTTTAATTTTTCAGAAATCAAAAATACCAAAATAAAAGGCTGTTAAAAGCTTTTTGAAAGGGTCAAAGAAAAGAAATTTTGAGAATTTTTTGTTAAAAAAAAATTCTTGAACATAGGAAAAAACTGTTATTTTTTTAATTTCAAATAACGATATCTCGAAAACCGTTCGACCGTTTTTTTTTTTTTTGTTTTGACCTCCAATTGCCAAAATAAATACAAAAAATATATCGCAAGATAATTTTTTTTTATTTTTTCATTTTTCAAAAATCCAAAATAATGGTGGAAATTTCCTAAAAATCCAAAACTTTGATCGAAGGCGCCACAGGTTAAAATGATTGGATTTGACTAAAATAAAATTTGAATAAAAGACGGTCTCAAGCTTTTTAAAAGGGTCAAGTAAATAAAATTTTGAGAATTTTTTAAAAAAAATTTCTTGTACGTAGGAAAGAACCGCGACTTTTTTCAAATTTCAAATAAAGATATCTTAAAAATCGTTCGACCGGTTTTAATTTCTTTTGTATTAGTATTCAGAGCATAAAATTCATATCGCAAGACATACATTTGTTTTGAATTTTTTTTCGACTTTAATTTTATTTTCCAAATAAATTGTTTTTTTTTTTTTTATTTAAAATCAATTTAAACAAGTTTTAAATCGACTTTTAATATATTTTCATTTCTTGTGGTTGAGCCTACAGATTTTAATTGTAATTTCCAAACAAATTTAATTAAAGTGTTACATTTATTGAGGTATTTAAAATGCATTAAACATTTTTAATAGCTAAAGCTATAAAATTCTAATGCCATAAATCAAACTGCATCAATTTAATTGGTGAATAAAAGCATCCAAAAAAGAACCACTTTAACTATAAGAAATGCATATAAAATGCATTTGAAATTAATTTCTCAGTCAGTGTAACATTAACAATGAAACCATTAACAATTCTCTTAGTAGGTAAAATTTAATCTTTTAAACACTTTTACAAGTTCCAATTTATAAATTATTTCTTTCTTGTTGTCAATTTCCAGGATTCTTTACATTCTCCTGTGCTTACAGTGAGCTAATACGGAAAGCACGCAATATGCCACAAATATATTACACCCAACAAGGACCTCCTGGTCCGCCAGGACCTCCAGGAAATCCTGGTGGAATGGGTAATAAAGGCCCAAGAGGTCCGACCGGAGATATAGGACCAGTAGGTAGTATGGGATTACAAGGAATTCCAGGAACGGATGGTAGAGATGGTGCCCCAGGAATACAGGGCTCTCCAGGCTTAAGGGGTAGAAGGGGATTTCCAGGGGCCCGTGGCCCGCCTGGGCAACCTGGGCCCCCAGGATTTATGGGCCCGCCAGGACCACCAGGGCCACCGGGTACATCAGCTAGACATATGTTATCATATATAGAAGCTTTAGATGAATATGAAGATGATTTTTTATAGCTCCATTCATACGAGTTGGTGAAGAAGAAGCTGTCGTGAAGAAGCTCTTGAAGCTCTTCTCATAGCTTCATTTTGAATCAATAAAAATTTTAACTGTGAAAATATAAAAAAAAAAATTTCTGAAACTTTTATTATTTAACTTTTATTCCGAATAAGAGATTTTTCCAGATTTTTAAGCATGTGATCTATTTACAGCATGCAGTATTGAAAATGGTACAGCATGCAGTATTGTGTATAGGTTAGGTTAGGTTGTAAGTGGCTGCTGACGTTTTACGTCAACACACGTAGACTCTGAGGTCCATTGTGATACCACGGGACCGTAATAGGTTTCCCTACTAGTCCCTGTCGTTAAACCAGTTTGAGCTTCTAATGAAACTCCTTAGATGTTGAATTTTGACATCCGACAAATCAGAAAGTTCGTACAGCTCCCTAGACCCCAGTGAAGCAAGTCTCTGACAAGAAAGTGCCGGGCAATGGCAAATAAAGTGTTCGATAGTTTCCAACTCCCCTTCATCCATGCAACTTCGGCAAAAGTCATTCGACGGCACATTTAACCGCTCTGCGTGCTTCCTTATAAGACAGTGTCCGGTAATTATAGAAACCACCGTCGAAATCTCTCATCTCACTTGTGCAGCTCACTTGTGCGCCCCTGATTAAGAGAAGGCCAAATCAGTCGTGTTATCTCACACGTCCATCCATTTGCCCATCTTTGATTAAGTAGTCTCCGTCGCAGAACAAAGCCGTACACACAGAAAACAAATTTGCCAATTTCCAACTGAAAGTCAGTTGATGTAACTAAAATTAGATTGAATCACTCACGTATAGGTTGTCGCAATTGAATATTGGTAGCCACAACTGAATATCGTTGATATAACTAACTATTAGGTGAAACAATCATAAAATATGTTAGTCACAGCATATTTAAGTAGCAACAACCAAATTTGGAGCTGCTTCAACTGAAAAATTCAGTTGGCAATTTATTTTTCTGTGTGTAGGTTTTGCTTGCAAGTTTCTAGAGGCATACCAACATATTCCAATTCTGTTGAAACCTGGAAGGTAGTTCCTAGTCTTGCAAGCTCAGTAAAGAAGAGTGGAGCTCATAGAGGCTCAAAGAGGGAGCATAGTCCACTTTTTGTGGTACTGTTATCTTCTTCAAGATCGCGCTATGGCCACAATCGCTGCTCCTCCATTGCAGCGTGCTATTAAGTCGAATTGCCGACGCAGCCGCATACTGCCTACCCAATATGTCCAAGGGTATCAAGTGAAGGAGGATTTGTAATGCAGCCGTAGGTGTAGTACGAAGAGCACCAGTGATGCACATTGACGTCATTCTCTGTACCTTCGTGATAAAGGCACAGTTCGCTTTTGTTTCTAAAGCAGGCCACCAGACAATGATTCCATACAGCAAAATTGGACGCACCACTGCTGTATAGATCCAATGAACGACTTGAGGGCTAAAACCCCATCGTTTTCCAATGGCCCTTTTACAGGAATACAAAGCAATCGTTGCTTTTCTCACCCGTTCCTCAATATTACGCCTGAAATTCAGCTTCCTATCTAAAATACTCCAAGATACTTGGCTCCATCTGAGAAGGTGATTTCAGTACCGTCCAGAGAAATAGGATCAAAAGCAGGAATCTTATTTTTCCTTGTAAACAAAACAAGCTCTGTTTTACTAGGATTAACACCTAGACCACAGTCTCTTGCCCATTTAGCCAGATCTTTCAGAGAACCCTGAAGAATGTCCCGCAATGTTGACAGATGCTTCCCCTTTACCGCTATCGCGACATCGTCAGCATATGCGACAACATGACAACCACGTGCTTCTAGAGATAGTAGCATTGAATTCAGTGCCAGGTTCCAAAGAAGCGGCGAAAGAACACCTCCTTGTAGTGTGCCCCTATTGACAAATCGAGATATGACGGACGCTCCCAATTCAGACGTTATACGTCTATTGGCAAGTAGGTTTTCCACCATTAAAACGATTTCACGCTTTACTCCCAGACCAGACTATGCCAATATTATCGATTCTGGGATGACATTATTAAAAGCCCCCTCAATATCAAGAAAGGCCACCATAGTGTACTCCTTTACCGAAAGCGATCTCTCGATGGTACCAACGAGCTCATGAAGAGCTGTTTCCGTTGATCGTCCCTTGCTGTATGCATGTTGCTTTGTCGAAAGCAACCTCGGGTCAATCACTCTACGCAAATATGAGTCTATCATTCGTTCCATTGTCTTTAACAAAAAAGAAGACAGACTAATTGGTCTGAAATCCTTCGGAGCTGTGTGGGAACTTTTCCCAGCCTTCGGCATATATACGACTCTGGTATCCCTCCATTTTAAAGGAATATACGACCAGTTGATGCATGCTGTGTATAGATTATACAGCAACGGGGCTATATAGTCCAACACTTGCTGCAACTCAGCCGGGATTATACCATCAGGTCCCGGGGATTTAAAGGGCCTGAAGCTTTTTATCGCCCAGATTAATGTTGGCATATTTATTATTTCCGAAGCAATTTCAGATGCTTGGGCGTCAGAACGTTCCAAAGCTTGAAACGGCGTCATGGAATTGCCAGGAAAATGCGTGTTTAAAAGGAGATCCTGCGACTCTCCACTGGAGGAAGACCACACCCCATTAGGATCTTTCAGGTATCCCAGGGTGCAAGGTGAAGAAGCCAGAACCTTGCGCAGCCTGGATGCCTCAGAAACGTCTTCTATGTTTCCACAGAAGGAGGAAGATCACACCCCATTAGGATCTTTCAGGTATCCCAGGGTGCAAGGTGAAGAAGCCAGAACCTTGCGCAGCCTGGATGCCTCAGAAACGTCTTCTATGTTTCCACAGAAGTTTTTCCAAGAATCACATTTTGCATTTCTGATCATCTTTTTATAACTCTTAAGTTGCAGCCTGTATGCAGACCAGTCCTCGTCCGCTCTTGAAAATTTAGCCTTATTAAAGAGCTTTCTGCAGGAATCTCTGCTCGTCTGCAACTCATTTGACCACCAAGGTGGCTTTTTTTTTCCTCTAGGCTTTGCAGAAGGGCAAGACGCATCCAGGCACGTATTACAAACATTTGTTATATGGTCAACCAGACAGTCAATTTCCGCCAAACTAGCGGTTTAGATAAGGGTACTTCATCCAAAAGCAAAGAAAAAGTCTCCCTATATTTCACCCAGTTTGTTCTTCTCAGATTTCTAGAGACTGTCTCAACCGGGGCACGCTCCCTGAGTAAAAACTCAATGTAGCGATGATCTGAGAAAGAATGCTCTTCCAAAACTCTCCAGTCACCAATTCTATCAGACAATGTATCTGATACAAGTGTTACGTCAAGAACCTCTTGCCGCGTACTTGTAACGAAAGTTGGTTCACTACCCTTGTTACAAATATACAGGTTAGTGCTTAACAAAAACTCCAAAATTGATTCGCCTCTATCATTTGTGTCTGTACTTCCGCATATCGAATGATGTGCATTAGCATCACAACACACTACTAACTGGTGTCCCCTAAATTCAGACTCCCGAATTAGACCGACAACCTTCTCCGGGGGTATTGGCCCCGGATTAGGAAATACGCAGAGGCGAGCCAAATAGACTTCCCATGAAGCTCTAAGCTAGCCGCTGTAACATCCATATCACTAAAAGTTGATAAAAAGAATATATTTAAGCCATTTTTCGCCAAGATGCAGGCTCTTGGTGAGCCCTCACCTTTGGCAACCACCAACAAAATACCAAAAAAAAAGAGAAAATCACAAAAAAGTCATATTTTCCCCTTGTAATCCGTTTTTCAAACTACAGGGCCTATGCGGCACGCCTTACCCACATCCGATTACCCTATAATTTTGTGAAACATATTTTTACACTCAAATGCATATTTCTATGGGGAGTTACGGTTAATATTTAACAACTTCATTTTTTTGGAGCACCCTAATGTACAAATGTAATTATTTCTTTTTTATTTTAGTTATCCAAGAGAAAATTTTCAATATACATATTTATCGTTTGCAGAATTTTTTCAAAATTAAACTTAATGGCGAATTGTGAACATTTTCACGCGAAAGATGTTGCTGAATTCAATTACCTATTTATTTTTTATGATTTAACTATTTAAATTCGCATTAATGTACAGTGCCAGTAAAAAGTATTCGTCGATTTATTTTTTTTATAAATGCTATATTTTTGCCATGAAACTGCAAATTTTTTTTTATTTTTTTTTACATACATAATGTTTATTACGTCTTCTATCCAAATCCCAACAAAAATAACAAAGAATACATAAAATGAAGGCAACATAATTAATAACAAGTAAGAAAATTATAGTCGGTCAAGACCGACCATATAATACCCTACACCAGAGTTTCCCGGAAAATGGGTCCCAAGTTCAAACATGGACTGATTAGATCTATATTTTGTCAAATCTTTAATAAGTGTAAAAAGCACTCACTAATCAAACTTGAGTGGAATAGGCTTCTTTTTGTTGACAATAAATCGCTTCAACTGAATATCGGGGGAAATTTCCACATGGGACCTAAGTCCAAAAATGGTCCGATGATAATCAGATTTGATAAGGTTATTAAAGAACGCGTTTAACATACACAAACAGAATTTTAATTAAATATTTTCTATTTTCATGAAATTTGAGAGATTTATGTGAAAATCGGGAAGGTGGTTTGTATGGGGGCTACAAGAAGAACTGGTCCGATTTCTTTAAAATTCGGAATGTTGATTTGTGTGGATAAAACATGATTACCTGGCAAATTTCGAAAAGATACCTATTAAACTGCGGCTATTAGAGTCATTTGAGCCAAAACTAAAGAGGACCTTTGTATGGGGGCTAGGTCTAAATATGGACCGATTTTTTCCAATTTCAATAGGCTTCGTCCTTGGGCCAAAAGAGGATTAAGTTTCAAATTTCAAGTCAATTGATTAAGAATTGTTTACACCGTTTACATGGACAGACAGACGGACGGACGGACATCGCTAAATCGACTCAAAAAGTGATTCTAAGTCGATCGGTATACTTAAAAGTGGGTCTAGGACCAATATTTCGGGTAGTTACAAACATCAGCACAAACTCATTATACCCTGTACCACAGTGTGGTGTAGGGTATAAAAAGAAAAATTACATAAAATAAATACAGAAAAGTATTCGTCTGTTTCCAGGAATTGCAATTATCACTCCGCGATTTGGACTTTGAAACGTTTTTTGGACCAACACTACACAGAAAGAATTGAAAACTGATTTCAATTACTAAAACTGCTGATTCAATTACTTTAGTATTTAAAATTCCTCCGAGCACGAAATTTTAAATACTAAAGTACCCAGCAAAAAAAAAATCGAAGTGGTGCAAAAAGAATAAGTGATTCACTACATACGTAGTAGCTATATGTGCCGATCTTCATATTCCATAAGAAGTACTTTTTTAAGCACTTCCAAAACTGCTAAAAAAATGCCAATAATAACAACTTTCACCAGTTCTTTCCTCAATGATTTTATAAGTACCATTTTCATATGTGTTTACAAATGCAATTGAAAAGTACAAATTTGTGGCACTTATGTTAAGTATTGGATTTGTTTTGTTGAACATTTTTTTTATAATTTTCTCTGATTTAATAAAAAGTTAAATTTTATAAATGAATTAACTTGATATGCCGCAAAAGCGAATTTGTTATGTACATTATGTTATAAAAAAATACAGTTTCCAGATTTTTGTTAAAATTACAAAATGACTCAAGAAGTGCTAAAAAGATAACAAAAACAACTGTTAGCCCTTAAAAAAGACAAGGGTTAAATATAACCAAAAAAGAGCTAACAATAAGTTGGTATTGCCGTTTAAAGGTATAAAAACTCTTCCAAAAATATACGATATCTGATTTAAAATGAGAGAATTACTTTTTTGTATCTCTTCATTTTATTTATTGGATGTTTTTTTTTAACTACATGTATAAAAACATTTTTTTTTTTTATAATTTTTGGAGTTGTTTTGTAAATTATGTACAAAAAAAAACAATAAAAAGTTTCCAGATTATGATAAAAATCAAATGACTTAAAAAGTGCTTAAAGGGCTAAAAAAGATAATCAAAAAAAGGTGGTAGCCTGAATTAACGCCAGGGCTGAATTAACGCCACAAAATGACTTAAGTTGGTATCGCTGTTGAAAGGCATAAAAACTCTTCTAAACATTAGGGTATTCAATTAATCGAGGTTTTGGTTTAATCGGCTAATCGGGCAAATAATTAATCGCACTTAAAAAATTATGTTAGTAATATCAACTGAAAATGTCAGTTAAAATAACTACTTTGTAAGTTGTTTTGGGGTCAACTACTTTTTCAGTTAAATCAACTAACAATGTTAGTTATTTTAACTGACAAAAAAAACAACTGACTTATGTAGTAAAAACTACTTACATTTGTAGTCAAAACAACTAAAATGTAGTAAAATAAAAAAATCAATATATAATTGTTTTTTTTCAAAACATTTTTCAGAAAAAAAAAATTGAAGACCAAATTTTTTCCAAGTTTTTTTTTTAAAAAAAAAGTTGTGAAAAATAAAAATAACAAATTTTTTTTTTTTGGAAAAAAAACTTTAAAACTTTTCAGAGATAAAATAAATAAAATTAACTACTTTAAATAACTGTTACTACATCACAGTACTTTTTTATTAGTTCAAAAAACGATTTAAAATAACTAACAGAAATAGTTGTTTGATATTTTTCATACAAAAACAACTGACTTTGTAGTTGAAAACAACTAACTACTGTAAAATATACATATAACTAACATGTAGTAACTTACATAATTTTCTGAGTGCGGGGTTGAGATTTAATCGGTTAATAATCGGATAAATTTGAATTATTCGGTTAACCGAATAATAAAAATTTTAATTGAATATAAAACTAAGAACTCTATGTACTTTTAAGAATTGTATTAATTTTATTTAAAATAAATCTTTATCCGATATGGCGAAGCTCTATAATTTTAGCCCAAATAAAGATTTTTTGTATGGCACCCTGAAAATTTACCCTAAAATTGATACCCAAATTGATGCCGGGCTTAGATGCACCTCTAATAGAGTTTCGAATTCGGTACTATTATATATCAACAAGACAAATTGGTTGGTTTTCAAATTTGTTTTCTTTTATATTTTAGGGCCGAAATTGCAATAATTTTATCGGTCGATATCTCCGTAATGAAAAAAGATATCTTAAGGATTGCAAAAGTAATTTGAAGAATAAGTGAAGTATTTTTAGATGTGCTGAACTAATTATACATCATAAAATAATTCTCGGTTTTATAAGGTCCCGAACATTGCGAATATCTGAGTTTATGCAGTACTGTCAATCGAAAATCTAAATATCTCAAAATAAGATAAATCACTTCTAAGGCCAGATTCGGATTAAGCGCATGAAAAACTACCCAGCAAAAAAAGAGCTTACCATTCACTACAAAATTCACCACAACTTATGAACCAGATGTACTTCTTCTTCAACTGAAACATCGATGAATTTAATATGGGCGTGACACACAAAGTATGTTCTTTTTATCGCCACTTTTCAGTGGCGAAAGATTGACACTTAAGTATAACATATATCACTAGTGTTTTTATCACAACTTCAGAAGTAGTGATCCGGATGTTAATATAACTTAACCTTTTGGAACACTTTTTTCATCACTTCTTTAGAAGTACATATTTCTTGGCATTTTAGGTATGATTATGTCATTTTTATTTGATGATTTAGAACTTCTAAATTAGAAGTTCTTTTTTCACTTATTTTTGTAAGATTGATTGAAAGAGTATTTTTTTGTAATATTTACACTAAAAACACTGTTCGACAGCAAAAACCTTCCAGTGAAATTTCTAACTGGTCCTTATAGATTTTGGTCTCCTGTTTCCAAGTCTACCGACCGTTTGAAAATGTGATTTATAAAGAATATAAGTGCGTAACAGTAGAGTTTGAGTTTTTCAAACGCCAATATTTCAAAAACAGTACGCGATAGAAAAATTTGGATGCCAGATTTGGAATAAAGATGCCTTATTTTTAATAAATCGAGTTCTATTGTGTTTGAGCAACTTAAGAATACGTTACAGAGGAGACCAAAATATTTCAACATTAAAACGCGAATATCTTAAAAACCTTACGTGATAGAAAAATTAATTTCATTGATAACACAGGCCAACACCCAATTTGCTTCTTTGAATTTATCAACTGATTTTAGTTAATTTGGGTGCGCTGAATTCAAATCTGTAATCAGTTTGTCTCTATCAGCTCTTCATGATATAGCTTTTTTATACCCTCCATTTATGACCTCCAATTATGACAGTCTGGCCGTCTGTCAGTTTTTAAAAAAAAAAATTTCATCAAAATTTCTTATTTACAGTTATGGTAGTTACCAAAAAAACATTTTTTCCGGAAAAAAATTTTTTACCCAAAATTTTTTTTAATTCAAATATTTGTTTCGTTTGAAAAGTATATTTTACCTTCCAGTCAACTTATAGGTATCAAACCGGTTCGCTTAAGATATGCTTTTTTGATGAATTCGGGTAATTTAACTGTAAATAAAAAATTTTGATGAAATTTTTTTTTTTGAAAAAACTGACAGACTGCCAGACTGTCATAATTGGAGGTCATATGTGGAGGGTATAAAAAAGCTATATCATGAAAACTAGAGCTGATAGAGACAAACTGATTACAGATTGGAATTCAGCGCACCAAAATTAACTAGAATCAGTTGATAAATTCAAAGAAGCAAAAATCTTTTTTAATTTTGTCGGGCTGTGTGATCTAACGTATATACTTCGAATTAAAAAAGGAGTAATTAAAAAGATCACAAAACTATAAAAATTCACTGCGAATTGATTCACCAGTTTGTTTAGATCACAAGCCTATACCTCAATTTTCTAAAAAGCTTAAACAATCTTTAATAATGTGATGCAGCAACATCCGCTTTAGTTCGTAAATGTATTTATTTAATTTAGGACCAACTTTTTTTGATATAAGATATGAAATTTTAAAAATTTATCAATAATCGATTTTCGTCTTTTAGATTTTTTAAGCTCTAAATAAAGAGAAATGAAATGCCATTACCAAATTTTGTCACCATTTTTGCAAAACCTAAATCTATTTGAAGCTGGACGTAGAAAAAATTGCATACTTCGTGTATCTCTCTCATTCTAATTGTTTCAGTTGAAAAAGAAGTTCATATGTTGTGGTGATTTGATTTGATTCCTAAGAAAATATGAAAAAGGTACTTCAAAATCATTAAGCAAAGAACTGGTGAAAGATGTTTTTATTGTTATTTTGGAGCATTTTTGGAAGTGATTTTAAAAGTACTTCCTACGGAATATGAAGTTCGGCACCTATCGCTACTTTGTATGCAGTGAAACCACAAATTATTTTTGCACCACTTCGTTTATTTTTTGCTGGGTATTAGAAAAATATATACATCCACATTTAATTAATAATTCCTATTAGCTAAACTATATTATTAAAAACATCGATTTAATCTTAACAATTTTAAGTCTAAATATTACATAATAAATATTATACATTGTTAAACATATCGTTTTGGTTTTAATTATTATTAGTGTAAATACTAAAAAAAAACTCTTAAAATCAATCCCAAAAAGTCATGAAATATGTACTTATCAAGAAGTGATGAAAAAATCACTTCTAAATCACCATATAAAAATTACATAATCACATCCAAAATGCCAGGAAATATATACTTCTAAAGAAGTGATGAAAAAAGCACTTCCAAAAGGTCAAGTTATATTAACATCCCGATCACTACTTCAGAAGTTGTGATAAAGATGTTAATATATATGTACATTAAGGGTGTTCTTATTTTTTTATTTCGGATTTTTGTGTTGCACTGGGCAGAATTTTGTTCCTTTGTACTTAAAACTTAATAATAAAAAATTTGGAGTTAATCAGATAACTTTAAGTGGACGCGGAAACGACCTGAAGTTTGAATAACGGATTACAAGGGGAAAAAATGACTTTTTACTAATTTTCTCAATTTTTTCGATATTTTAAGTTAAGTTTGAATTCAAATGGTTACAGAATTGTGATGTGGAGTACATTACCTTTGTAATAAGGCAATAAAAACTAAAATCGGTTAAAAATCAGCCAAGTTATTACAACTGCCCCAGGCAACTAACGTGTGGCAGACCACTTGATCAAAGATTTCGAGTTCAATTTTTGAAATTGATTAAAATTATCTACTATAGCAACATTTTTTTATTCTTTACTTCCCAATGTGCTAAGGTAATAGGTATTTTTCATATTGTGTTATGCTAACTTGTTTTAAATTAATGTTAAAAAGGTCCAAATTTTTCAGCCCTGTTTTCAAATCTCCAATTTTAAATTTTAATTTTTTTAGGCAAATAAAATTTAAAAAAACGACCATTGGACCATAGGATTTTGTTAAGCACATATAAGGGAATAAAAATTACAAAAATTGTAGACATTTCTTTTTTCATTCGTCTAGTTTAGCGATTTTAATTCGGCTGATTTCGAGATAATAGTGATTTTGGTAACTTTTTTAGCTTTTAGTTAATTTTTTTATTTTTTTTAACAAACTTCGTATGTTTTCTACCGAATTACTACAGATCAATATAGAATACTTCAATTCCTTTAATCAGGGCAAAATTGAGATATGAAAAATTGACCCAGTTCAAGGTCAAAGGTCAAATTTTAGAAGAATTTGAATTTTTAAAGATTTACAGATTTTTCGAGCGGATATTAATGAAACTCCTAAATGTTATTTTAATAAGATGTAAAAATTAATGGCTTATAAAAATTCAGAACATTAACCCTTAAGTGCTGTTGGGGTCTATATGACCCTATGAAATAATATACTTATATTTTCTCCATTAAATAAAAAAAAATATAGACCCCAATATCACTTATGGGTTAATTTTCCGAATTTTAATAATAAACCATTTATGTTTAGTCATATTAAAATAACATCAAGGAGTTTCATAAATATCCACTCAAAAAAATTGTTAATCTTTAAAAATTCAAATTATTCTCAAATTTGACCTTTGACCTTTAACTGGGTCAATTTTTCACATCTCAATTTTGCCCTGATTAAAGGAATTGAAGTATTCTATATTATTCTGTAGTAATTCGGTAGAAAACATATGAAGTTTGTTAAAAAAAAATAAAAAAATTAACTAAAAGCTAAAAAAGTTACCAAAATCACTATTATCTCGAAATCCGCCGAATTAAAATCGCTAAACTAGACGAATGAAAAAAGGAATGTCTACAATTTTTGTAATTTTTATTCCCTTATATGTGCTTAACAAAATCCAATGGTCCAATGGTCGTTTTTTTAAATTTTATTTGCCTAAAAAAATTAAAATTTAAAATTGGAGATTTGAAAACAGGGCTGAAAAATTTGGACCTTTTTAACATTAATTTAAAACAAGTTAGCATAACACAATATGAAAAATACCTATCACCTTAGTACATTGGAAAGTAAAGAATAAAAAAATGTTGCTATAGTAGATAATTTCAATCAATTTCAAAAATTGAACCCGAAGTCTTTGATCAAGTGATCTGCCACACGCTAGTTGCCTGGGGCAGTTGTAATAACTTTGCTGATTTTTAACCGATTTTAGTTTTTGTTGCCTTATTACAAAGGTAATGTACTCTACATCACAATTCTGTAACCATTTAAATTCAAACTTAACTTAAAATATCGAAAAAATTGAGAAAATGAGTAAAAAGTCATTTTTTCCCCTTGTAATCCGTTATTCAAACTTCAGGTCGTTTCCGCGTCCACTTAAAGTTATCGGATTAACTTCAAATTTTTTATTATTACGTTTTTAATACAAAGGAACAAATTTCTGCCCAGTGCCAAGCAATTAAAACATTTTAAATTTTTCCCTTACTGTTAAGAACACCCTTAATGTACATACTAAACACTAGTGATATTGTGTGTCACGCCCATATAAAATTCATCAGTGTTTCAGCTGAAGAAGAAGTACATCTGGTTCATAAGTTGTGGTGAATTTTGTAGTGAATGGTAAGCTCTTTTTTTGCTGGGTAATTGAAAATTGTAAAGCACAAGACACAACCACCAGGCCACAGCCGTCTTAAATTAATAGCGAACTTTACTGATATTATACAAATGAATAAAATATACAAAAATAAGTTTCGTTTTAACATCTCTGTAAAAAAAGAATCTATTTATAGAATCTGAAGCAACAAGTAGCTTTTTAAAAACTCTGTAAATCTATTTATAGAATCAGACACACATATACATTAGGGCGTCCCAAAATAAAACCTTTATTCGATTTTCTTGGGTGCTCAAGCATAATTTGAAAGCTTATAGGGTAAAGTATTTTTGAGATTTTTTTCAGATTTTTCGGAAAAGTTTTTAAGGTCGCGCAAATCGATTTTGTGCTTAAAATCGGCTTTGACGACCGATTTTAAACTTTCTTTATAAGTTCGCCAATAATCACGATATTCTTTACTATTGAGGTAACATTTTTAAAGAAAAATGTCCAAACTTTATTTTTGTATGCATAAATTTAACGTTTTGCTTTTGCTCATTTGGGTACCCTACATAAGGTTTTTTCGTAAATTTTTCATAAATTTTGAAAATAACGCTTTGTAACTTTTAAAATTTCTATGAAAGTCGAAAAAAGTAATAATGCAGTTTAAAAGATAAATTAATTCTCTATAATTTAGCAACAATAATTTTCGAATTTGCTCTTACCGTTCCAGAGTAATACAATTTTAAAGATTTCTATCCATTGTACAAAACTAATAGTAAAATAATAAAATTCTTATAAAGACCTGAAAAATTAGAGTTTTGGTCAGTAACAGAAATGTGAGAAGGTTGATCCCTAAGATTTTTTGATGCTGAACACAAAACTGCTTTTAGCAACTCCCTAACAAGTCACGTTTGGTTGTAATTTAGGGCAGTAGGTCAAAATGTCCGTCCGTCCGGCTGTATAAGGCACGATGGAGTCAAAAATAAAAGAGATACACTACTGATGTTAGGCACGAATATGGCTTATGGTCATAGGAAGGTTATCTTCACAAATGGGAAAAATCGGTCAAGGGGGAAAAAAGTTGCCCCTTGAAGAATCAACAAATAACGTATTTTTTTTACATTATATTTTGTATTTTTTTAAAAAATAAAACTTTTTTTTAAAAGAAGATGTATAAAGTCATGTATCTGCGCCTAGGAAATAAGAAAATGCTTCTTTTCGGCTCGCCCCATTTTGTGGGCTCGGATTTATTCAAATAATGATAAAAATTTGATTACTTCAGTGGAAAAAGCACAATGAATGTATTGGTAATATTTATGGCGAGGGGAAAGGTCTCCCCTTAAGGCCGCCGCTTGGGACCACCACGACTGCCTTGTCAAAAAACATTTTTATATATGTCAGACAGTCAATTTCCGCCAGACTATGCGGTTCAGATAAGGGTACTTCACCCAAAAGCAAAGAAAAAGTCTCCCTATATTTCACCCAGTTTGTTCTCCTCAGATTTCTAGAGACTGTCTAAACCGGGGAACGCTCCCTGAGTAAAAACTCAATGTTGCGATGATCTGAGAAAGAATGGTCTTCCAAAACTCTCCAGTCATCAATTCTATCAGACAATGTATCTGATACAAGTGTTACGTCAAGAACCTCTTGCCGCGTACTTGTAACGAAAGTTGGTTCACTACCCTTGTTACAAATATACAGGTTAGTGCTTAACAAAAACTCCAAAAGTGATTCGCCTCTATCATTTGTGTCTGTACTTCCCCATATCGAATGATGTGCATTAGCATCACACCACACTAGTAACTGGTGTCCCCTAGATTCAGATTACCGAATCAGACCGCCAACCTTCTCCGGGGGTATTGGCCCCGGATTAGGAAAATACGCAGAGGCGAGCCAAATAGACTTCCCATGAAGCTCTAAGCTAGCCGCTGTAACATCCATGTTACTAAAAGTTGATAAAAGCCATTTTTCGCCAAGATGCAGGCTTTTGGTGAGCCCTCACCTTTGACAACCATCAACTTAAACCCAGGGGTCTTCAATCCACAAACCCTGCCACCCCGCACCCAGGGCTCTTGGATAAAAACCAAGTCAACTGCTCTTGTCGTCAGGCGCAGCAAGAGTGCAACTGAGGCTGCCTTACAGTGATGGAGGTTTATTTGTAGGAACCGCAACATCTTGTTTTTTTCCACCATCCTTTCCACCACCGTGTTATTGGCTTTATCCTCCGTGTTATCATAGAGGTCGCATTCGTCCCCAGATTCGGTTTCGAATAAGCCAGATGTGTGTCCCATCTGTTCTGAATCGGAGGCAACAGAACTCTCCGAATTCCTCACTGCATGGGCCTCGTCCTGAATGTCACCCATCGTGGCATCAGCTGTATCCTCCGTGCCATCACAGAGGTCGCATTCGTTACCAGATTCGGTTTCGAAAATGCCAGATGCATCTCCCATCAGCCTAGATTCGGTCAGCTGAATATCAACCTTTTCCAGATTCTCCTCCCCAGCCGACTCTGCCACTGGCTTGGCTGCGTCCAAAATAGGCTTCTGGTCGCCCTTGTAGACATTGACTCTTAAATGAAAAAGGCCAAATCTAATAATGCCGTCAGTCCTGGCTAAAAGCGGAAGCGATTTCTCATTAACCAAGACCACAGCTTGACGACGAGCGCCCTCCATCTCACCCAATCTGGCAATTTGCCAATTCTGAGTTGGAAGGACCGGACATTTTCCTTGATGTGGTAATGAAAATATCACAAAAATACCTATTACGAACAAACCTTTACGAACAATTTCAGTAATTCAATTAATATCACGGAGTTAAATTAAAACACGTCCACACTTGTCAACAGTTCAACGAAAATAGCGTAAACAAAAAATAAATTGAAAAAAATCAGATTTGGTTAAGTTCTACAAGGTGGAAGGTTCTCCCTGATCTGATTTTGCCTTTTTTCGAACTGAACCAGCCAATGGACATAAGTAATATTTGTGCCAAACTGCGTGGATTTAGCTCTTTTGGTTTGGACTAAATCATGTCTTTCGCAGACGGGTGGACATGTCTTGAATGTGTTAGAATGATTCTATAATCAAGAATTGATATACATTGTTGGTTTAAAGACCTATTTTTCGGTACGTTACACATGGAATGACAAAGCGTGATGCCTCAATACAATGGTTGGAGGGTGTGAAATACCAAAAAAAATGGGTAATTTTATTTTGCAGATTATTTGACGATTTTAGCAAATAAGGTGACGATTTTGACTTTTTTTCATGAAAACCATACATTTTTGACAATTTTGTACCCAACAATTCGGGCAATTCTGCTCATAACCCTAATATAGATATTTAAATAAATTTTTACTTCCCGAGTAAAAAGGAATTTATATAAATGTATATTATTTTATATGTTTTCATAAAACCATATACAACTATATGAGTCAAAGTATAAAATTATATCTCACTTTGAAATTTTCCAATTTTTTTAAATGATGTCATATAAAATCATATCTAATTATATTGTTCATAATATATTAATATAAATGGTAGATGTAATCATATGTTGCACATAAAACTTAATCCGATTTCATACATTATTATACGTGACTTTATATCTAATTATGTATAGGACTTTACTAAACAAAAAATTCAGTATCAATTTATGTATAATTATATATGACTAATATAATACCATTTAAAACTATATATGGTTCCATACTAAAAAAATTTCCAACAAAAATAATAGATATAATTATATGTGTCTTAAACGATAACATATCTGTGTTTGTATGGTACTATATATACGCAAATTTCGTCTAAACTCAATATATATTTATAAATGGTCGCATATGTAATGGAATATATATTTTGATATAATCATGTATAAAAAAAATATTTTTTTGACCAAACAACTAGCCATATATAATTATATATGCCAGTATTTCAAAATTTATTTTTGTGTGTCAACATATATGGTTATACAAAACTTTTTATTGTATCATATAAGATTACATATGATTTTTGGGAACCCGAGTTCGATTCCCGGCCCAGTCGAGAAAAAAAAAAGTTTTTTTTTATTTTTTTTAAATAGAAAACACTTTTTTATTGCGTTTAATTTTTTTAGAACTAAAAAATTTTCATTTTTGGATTTTTTGCAATCATTTTTAAAAAATAATTTTTCTTTTATACAGTTATATATAACTATATTTGATTTATTATAAAATTATCTATAATTTTTGGGAACCCGAGTTCGATTCCAGAAAAAAAATATTTTTTTTTTAAATAGAAAACACTTTTTTATTGCATTTGTTTTTTTAGAACTTAAAAAATTTTACTTTTTGAATTTTTGCAATCATTTTTAAAAATTTATATTGCATTTATATAGTTAATAATAGCTATATTTGGTTTAAATTATCAATAATTTTTGGAACCCGATCTCAAATCTAATTCTGATTTCCTGATTCCATGAAAAATTTCAAATTTATAAGCCAAAGTCTTATTTCACTTTGGAAGCCTATGACTTGGAAATAAGGCATACCGCTACATTAAAATTATTGTTTAAGCTTACCATGGAAGCCCCTAATAGCGCTGTACGTCATTCCAATTTTTTTTTTTTTTGCAAATTTTATCAAAAATTTTCTAAGTCTTTTTGAAAATTGTTTACAAGTGAATAACATATTTAATTGGATATAATCATATATTACTATATGTTAAATCAATTTGATATAATTAGATACGATCAATTTATTTAAAACTAAGTCTTTTAAAGTTGTTATTTGCTAACAACGTCCGCTGGTCTAGAGGGTAGAGATTGCGATTACAAAACGGAAGACTTGTGGTTCTAATCCCCGTCCGTTCGAAGTGTTTTTTTTTTTTTTTATTTATTTTCAGTTTGACATTATTATATCTAAAAATAAATCTAAAAACAGAAACATTTTTTGGATAAAAATGTATCCAATAATTTTTTTATAAAATCAAGATATCAGATATAATAAGATAACTTTGGCGCGGCCAAATTTCGGATGAAATTACATTATATAATATCCAATTTAATATAAAATCATGATATTGGATATTTTAAGATAACTTTGGCGCGGCCAATTTCCGGATGAAATTACATCATATTATATCATATTTAATACAAAATCATGATAATAGATAATTTGGGATAACTTTGGCGCGGCCAATTTCCGGATGAAATCACATACAATCAAATATTAAACTGTAACTTCATGTACTATAAGATGTTATGAGATAACTTTGGCGCGGCCAATTTTCGGATGAAATTTAGCAAAATCAGATCCAATAAATTATATATAATTTTATAAGATAACATGTTTTACCATACAATTTTTTTTTACTCGGGTTGCTGTGTTTTTCAATAAGTGGATTAATTTTCTGATTAATCTTATTTTGTTTAAAAAAAAAATATTTTAACATACCACAACAAATTTTGAATATTTTTTTCCGTAATCTACGATAAATTAGCAATTATTATCCGAAAAAATAATAAAAAAAATTGCAAAATAAAAAAAGTTATAAATAAATTTAAATTAATCCAAAATGGACTTATTAAATCCGAAAATTTATTTGGATTAATTTTGATTTATTTATAACTTTTTTAATTTTCCAAATTTTTTTACTATTTTTTCGGATTATAATTGCTAATTTATCGTAGATTACGGAAAAAAATACTCCAAATTTGTTTTGGCATGTTAAAATATTTTTTTTAAACTAATTAAGATTTATACGAAAATAAATCCACTTATTTAAAAACACAGCAACTGTTTTTCTTTATGTCCTCTTTTTTTCCAAAATCTGGTCGCCTTATCTAAATACACCGGACTAAAAAAGTTTAGATATGGTAACATATTATTTAATATATTTATATATGGCCATACAGAGTACTTTACATAATTATATGTGAATGTATCTTGTATCAAGTTTTACACACAACATTTAATATGGTGCCATTTAAAAGGATATCGAATCATGTGTTGCTACACATACAATATATAAAGCTTTATTAAATTAGATATTGCATATAATATCTTATATTACTCCATGAATGACCTCATACAAGATTAGATAAATAAATATATGATATACAACTCCATGTCTGACCTCATACAAGATGAGATATGCATATATATATGGTGCCGAATCGGGGGAAAAAAGTTTTCCAAGTCCCGAGGAAATTTTTTAAAATTTCCAGACACAAATGATTTTTGCGTTTTGGAGTTTAGAATTTCATTAAAAATGATTTAAACAAAAAAAAACATTTAGCCAAATTTTGAAAAATTTTACAAGTCCTGAAAAAGTTTTGTAGAATTTTCTAAGTCCTGAATAAAAAATATTTTCGGTACATTTTTTGCGTTTTGAAGTAAAAATTTATTAACAAAGTTTTAAGAAAAAATTAAATTTCGAATTTAAAAATTTAAATTTTGAATTTCTGACACAATTTTTTTTTGCAATTTTTTTTGCATTTCCCGAAAAAACTTGGGATAAATTTGAAAATTATGAGATAAAACAAGTAAGAAAGCTATATTCGGCTGTGCCGAATCTTTAAATACCCTCCACCAATGTGATGATTTAAAAAACAAAAAAGTTTGTTTTATTTATACCTCAGGAAATAAAAAAGAACCAAAAAGTGTACTTTCGGTACCTTTAATAAAAGGTACTTTTTATTAAAGGTACTTTTTATAGAAGGTACTTTTTATAAAAGGTAATTTTTATAAAAGGTACTTTTTATAAAAGGTACTTTTTATAAAAGGAACTTTTTGTAAAAGGTACTTTTTATAAAAGGTACTTTTTATAAAAGGTACTTTTTATAAAAGGTACTTTTTATAAAAGGTACTTTTTATAAAAGGTACTTTTTATAAAAGGTACTTTTTATAAAAGGTACTTTTTATAAAAGGTACTTTTTATAAAAGGTACTTTTTATAAAAGGTACTTTTTATAAAAGGTACTTTTTATAAAAGGTACTTTTTATAAAAGGTACTTTTTATAAAAGGTACTTTTTACAAAAGGTACTTTTTATAAAAGGTACTTTTTATAAAGGGTACTTTTTATAAAATGTATTTTTTATAAAAGGTACTTTTTATAAAAGGTACTTTTTATAAAAGGTACTTTTTATAAAAGGTACTTTTTATAAAAGGTACTTTTTATAAAAGGTACTTTTTATAAAAGGTACTTTTTATAAACGGTACTTTTTATAAAAGGTACTTTTTGAAAACGGTACAGAATTTTCGGAAAGTACTTCTTCCAGAATGTTTTATTTCACTAAAGGATCCTACATTCTAAATTTCAAGTTTGAATAAAATTTCAGTAAATAAAAAAAAGTACCAAAAGTACTTTTTTACCCATTTTACCTCAATAGAATCAACATTGGCAAAACCCGAGCCTTAGTGAATCTTTTTTCCGGAAGGTGAACCGACATTGCAAATTTCCATTTTCTAGTACCATTATTTAAGGAAATATAAAATGTAACAAAAGTACATATTTTTACCCTTTTTACCCTATTAGAAAAATCATTGGCAAAAACCCAGCCTTAGGGGATCTATATTCCGGGAGGTGAACATACAGTTCAAATTTCAAGTCTATGTGACAATTTTTTAAAGAAATATAAAAGGTGCCAAAAGTACAGATTTTTTTTTCCTTTTTACCCTCTTAGAATCAACATTGGCAATAATCCAGCCGTACTGGATCTATATTCTAGGATGTGAACATACAGTCCAAATTTCAAGTCTCTATGATCATTATATCGGGAGATATAAAAAGTACCAAAAGTACAGTTTTTTACCCTTTTTACCCCCTTAGAATCAACATTGGCAAAAATCCAGCCTTAGTGGATCTATATTCCGGAAGGTCAAACTACAGTCCAAATTTCAAGTCTCTAACTTTAGCGGTTTGGGCTGGGCGATGATGAATGAGTATGTCAGTCAGTCATATTACTCTTTTATATATATAAATTTTCCGGATTTGGGCGATTTTTGCCATAAAGTTTATTTCTGTCTTTTATTATTTAACAAAATTTATTTTTTTAAATGAAAATATTTTTTTTTAAGAAATCTGAACAAAATTGAATTTTGGCGATATTTTACATCCGATTTGGCGACAAAGCCAAAAAAAAGTCTGGCAACCCCGTTAATATGACGAAGCAAAAAATGGACACACACATACACATGCTATATAAAAATAACTATTAATTTTTTTATTATTACTTAACGAACTTTTTTTTAATTAAATTTAGATTTTGTTTTACATATTTTTTGTAAAGATTTTTTTCCTTTTTCTCAGTTTTTTTTTTTCATTTCCGTTTTCTTTCTTATGTATCACACAAAATATGAGTTAATTTAGGGTTATGTTGAAAAAAACTATGTGTTTTTTAGTAATTCGCTCATAACTTTTAAAATACTTAACCGATTTAAAAAAAAATACATCAGTTTTTGCCTGGGAAAATTACGCAACTTTTGGTACCCCAAGCGTTTAAATCGGTTTCGGAGTATTGCCAAAAACGTGATTTCAACAGACAGACAGACAGACGGACGGACGGACGGACGGACGGACAGACAGACAGACAGACGGACATCGCTAGATCGACTTAAAATCGATCAAGGATCATGAATATATATACTTTATGGGGTCCTAAACCAATATTTCAATGTGTTACATACGGAATGACAAACTTATATATACCCTCTATCACCAGAGTGGAGGGTATAAAAAATGTTTTATGCAAAATTATACATATTTTATCTTATGATATAAAATTTTATACAATTATATCAAATTAGATAAACCCAATATTCGGATCAAAAACGATCATATTTAATCTAATATAACCAATTTTGAGCTATTTTGATCCACCAATTTCATCATCTTATTTTATCCAAATACGTGTTGGGCCATATTAAATTATATATGGCTCAATTTCAAATTATATATGGACCTGTATATATATTTTTAGTCGGGCATAAAAAATTTGTATTACAAACATATTTTATACAAACAAAATTTTAATCTATAAACGCTATTTTTATACTGTCATTAAAAAGAAAGAACGTAAAAAAAAGAAAAAGGACCCTTCAGTGTCATTGTCTTTCAGTTTTCCGCTCTTTGAAAGAAATTCAAAAGATAAAAACACATCTTACTTGTTTATGTCATACAACAACACATACAAACAAACATATGTGTACTAAGGTGCCCCTTATTTTGCTTAATTTAGATTTTCCAAAGAAAATATGAGCTCTGTTGAAAATTGGCGTGCCGAATGAAATTGGAGCAAAATGGGAAGATTTCATTTAAATTTAATCTGAGCCATATCGGATTATTTTAGCCCGTGGCGCCCTTCAATCAAAATCAATAAAAATTGATTAATCTGGAATTTAATCCAAGGCGCCACGAGTTAAAATAATTGGATTTTGCTCAAATTAAGTCAACATTTAAGAAAGTTTGTCTCAAATGTGTCAAAGAATAAAATTTTTAAGTTTTTTGTTTTTTAAATCTTGAACGTAGGCAAAATCGCTACTATTACAAATTTCAAATAGCAATATCTCGAAAACCGTTCGACCGATTTTAAAAATTGTTCAGTGCATTAAAATTGATAAATATTTTGGATCGCAAGACATATTTGTTTTTTCCTTTCAGTTTGCCCCAATTTCGATCTCACAAACTTCATTGCGAATACGGCACGACAATTTTCAACCGATTGAGCTTATATTTTTGTAATTTTTTTTTTATGTTACCCTAACCTCACAAAAAACTGAGCTTCGATTTTCAAAAAATAAGGTCCACCTTAATGTGTACTTATAAAACAATTGACATTTTTACTTAAGTCAAGGTTTTTATTAAAGAAACAATCAAAATAAAGTAACAAAACATCTCGACAGGGGAGATAGGATGATGAAGGATGGATAAATGCATTCAAAGAAACAATTGAATTTCTTTAAAAAAAAAATGAAAATTGGAAAGGTAAGTAAGTATTATGTAACAAAGATATTTTGTACACTTTTCAAACGAGTTTCATCTTAGCGCTATAACAATAAGAAATGGTTTAGGAAAACCCTTTTTTCCAAAAAGTTTCTGTAACGAAAATTCACACAAAAAAAAACGCAATTTGATAATTACCCTACTTAAGTGTTTTCCTCTCAAACAGTTTGACTGATAGCAAATGTCAAACAATCAGATTCTATTATAAAATGCGTGTTTTTATTTTCAGACCCAACAAATATGTAATTTTTTATTAATGCAAAAAAGGGGTATGTGTTTTCAATTATTAAGTAGTAACTTTCATTGATATTAGCAGTTTTTTTTTTTTTGTAAATACCATAATAATGGGTTTCTCCTACAGTTCCGGTTTTAAATTGAGCCCTTAGGCAATTTTACCTATTATTTACATTTGTATTGAAATAATAATTAAAGGGTTTTTTATAAAAATATTGTGACTTGTAATTATTGGAAATTTTAATACTTGTAATTTTCCCTTTTACAAACGTAAGTAAATATGCATTTAAATATAAAATTGTATAGGTATGTTGAAAATATACTTTGTAAATTTTTTTTTTTTGTGAGATAAATTGCAAATGTTGTATTACAAACTATTAAGCTCATCCACTCTTGGGCAGTGATAAGGCTTGCTTACTTTAGCTCCATTGTCAATCTTGTTTATTCCTTATCAAGAATTTAGCTAAAATTTCATTTGTCAAGCTAAAATCAAATAATGTCAGTTTTTCCACAAAATTTTTTAGAAAAATTACGAACTAATATGGCATGATTTTAAACACCTTTTTTCAAAATTTGAAAATTTTATTAAAAACAAGTAAAAAAGTTAAATTTGGCCTTGCCGAATATAGTGATACACTCCACAATTTCAAAAAAATTATTGCAAAAACATTATTTAAAAGGAAATTACATTTGAAAAAAAAAAATTCCGCGAAAAAAAAATCCGCGATTTTTTTTTTTTTTTGTCAAAAAAAATGTTCGTACTTGTTTAAATACCATTTGGTGTTGAATTATGCTCACATATGTCAACCAGCAGCCGAATTAAAGCATTTTGTATTTTTAGGTTATGTTGAATGTACCAAAATTTTTGAAGTGTCCTTGCATTTTCGTTCACAACCTTTGAACCGCTGAACCGATATTGATCAAATGCAATACCAAACTTTTCGGGAGAACTTCCAATAAATATGTTACGTTTCAGTCATCTCCGTGAAATTTTTTGGCCGTGATCACCATTTCCGCAGACAGACAGACGGAATGTCTTAAAATCAGAGACCATAACCGTTATGAGATTTATTGAAAAAACTCAAATTTAACTGTTCAAAAATATTATTTTGAAATAGAAATTTAAAATAACAGTTTCAAAAAATTTATATAAATATCTGTCCAAAAAAACAGAAATAAAAAACTTTTATTTTTTTTAACTGTTATCAAATACTCTTTGAGCCTTATAAAATTTGATATATTTAAGTAAAACTAAAATAAACGCATACAAAAGAATCCTATTGATAGCTAATACCTCAATTATTGATTTGATCATTAAAACTTTGATTGAGTTGAATACAAATAACTGTTATAACAGTTATTTAAAATAAATAAATGTTATTTTAAACTTTTTGAACAAAAAGTTTTTAATTACTGTTATTTTATACTTTTATTGATAAAAATCAAAACATAAAAGTTATTGCAAATTTTAACACCCCAGGCAGAAACTGCCAACCGTTCCAAAGAAAAAGTCTCGGCAAAGCACTTTATTTTTTGTGTAGAAGGTAGTATGAATTTGAAAAAGTGCTTTCCAAGCGCTTTGCCAATGTTTTTCTATTTAAATCCGTTCAAAGTATAAACTTTTAATTAAAATTTATTAATTTTCATAACAATTGGAATATTTTTTATTTCCCTGCAGGATAGTTCTCGTTATATGTCACTTATACAAAATGACCTACATGTTACAAACTTGACACCTTTTATATAAAAACACCAGTTTCTTTCGTGAGAAAGTGTCTTAAACTCCGGATACATCACCCTTAAACTCCGGATACATCACCCTTAAACTCCGGATACATACCCGTTTCGGTTCAATACACCACTTTTTTCGGGAATTTTACAAATTTTTTTTCCTAAAAGCATTTTAATAAATTTTTTATTCCAAAACGCAAAGAAAACTGCAAACAATTTTTTTCTGAGACTTAGAAAATTGTTCAAAGTTTGTTCAAAATTTTTTTATCCTAATAAATGAGTCAATAAATTTTGTTATCCTAATTTAATAAATTTCTTTATTCAAATTAACACCAAAAAAAGTTATGTCTTATGGACTTATGTATACAATTTAGATACGGCCCATTTTTTTGTTCTAAAAGTGCTATTATAGTACCATATTTTTTGTTTTTAAAGCACTTTCAAAGCGCTTTAAAATAGCAACGGCATACCGTTTACCGTGGTTATCATTTTGGACGCTGGGAGAGTACTAAACTGTGGTGCTTTCCCAGCACACAAGCGACCATAAAAGGTACTTTGCCAGCGCTCTCCCGTTTGTATTTTTCTGCCTGGGACGGGACATCTCTAGAAGTCTTTCCATATATATAATGCATATTTTGGACAACATTCGTTTAATGATTTTTTTAAAGCAAATTAACACATATAACTGTTTTATTTGGTCTCTGCTTAAAATCGATCTGAGATCATGAATATATATGTGGGATAAGGGTCTAAAATAATGGACTGTCACAGTTTCCCAACACTGACGTACTAAATTTAGCAACACGGACGGACATTAATAGAAAGGAATAGAAAGAATATTTAAAGTTTAAAAAAGACGGACAGTCGTTGTTGAGCAATCGAAAGAAACACAAGTTGTAAAGTTGTTATTAAAGTTGTAAAGTCGTGCTAACTTCGGACGGGAAAAAGTTGAGAATTTGAAGAATAAAAGTTGATTCGGACAGACATTTTTTATAAACATTTTTATAATAACTAAACATAATTATTAACATTTTTATTCAAAACTAATTTTAAAAAATATTGCAAATAACAAAGTGAATTTAAATAAATCGTTATTTCAATTAATATTAAAATATAATAACTATCTGTGTTTTATTATATTTTCCCTACATTTGGGGGCTCGTCCAATGCCAAAATTTTGAAACAAAAAGTGCATAAAGTTAAAGAATATTTCTTAAAACAAAAATTTATCATTAAAAAAGAAGTTGCTAAGTAAAAGAAAATTAAAATTATCTAAAACGGGAAAATTGTCAAATAATTGCAAAAAACCTAAAATACGAAATTATAATAAAAACCAGTTTTAACTCCGCCCACAAAATATACAGAACATCTGCATAAAAAAATATACGATCGGTATTGAAACAATTAAAATTGAGTGAAAGCGGTCAAAGTTTAAAACACTGACATATAAATTGAGCTCAAAGTTGAATGCTTTTAAAAAAAAAAATGAGTGAAGAAAAATAAAAATGCATTTAAGAGAATTATAAAGCAACTATGTCAGAGCAAAGTGAGGATGATATAATAAAAACACGTTCAAAGCTAAAAGAATTAAAATTTAAAGAAAGTGGTGGTCAAATCAAACATGAAATAAACAAAAATATTACAGAGAGTGATAATCAGGAAAGTGCAAATAAAAATATTACAACTAAAGAAAGCGAGAACCAAAACAAACAACAAATAGAAAACATAGTAGAAAATAAAGAAGTTAAAGAAACGTCAGAAGATACAAATCAAAACACACAAGTCAATTTTGAAAATCAAGTTAAAGAAAGTGAAGTAAAAAATAACATTAAAACAATGTCGAACGAGGAAAATCCAAATGGTCTGGAGCGAATGGCTTCCAATGTTATTTCGGCAGGTGCAGCAGAAAAAGCAATTCCTGTATTTGAAGGTGACAGCGGCATGAACATTAAAATGTGGATAGAAAATTTTGAATACAATGCAACCACTTACGGTTGGGACGATTTACAAAAATTTGTTTTTGCCCGTAGCAAAATGAGAAAAACAGCAGATTTATTTTTACAATCAGTGCCTGTGAGCAATTATAAAGCTCTTAAAGAACTTTTGGAAGATGAATTTCAAAGGGAGTACCCAAGTGCAGAAGTCCATTCACAGCTTCGTGATCGTCGAAAACAAGACAATGAAAGTATACACGAATATATACTGCATATGCGTCGAATTGGTTCGTTCGGTTCGGTTGATGAACTTTCAATTATTCGGTACGTCGTTGACGGAATTAAAGGCAAGCAGGAAAATAAAATTAACTTATACAGTGCTAAAAATTATAAAGAATTAAAAGCTCAATACGAAATATATGAAAGAATATATAAAAATAAACATGAAAATAAATTTGAAAAGGGAAGTGAAAATCGTTACAAGACAAATAAAAACTCTACTAATTCAAAAACAATTCGGTGTTATAATTGTGGATCTCATGATCATAAACGTAGTTCTTGCACTATAGATGGACCAAAATGCTTTAAGTGCAACAAAACTGGCCACATATCGAAAGATTGTAAAGTGACAAATACTGATAAAGTGACTAGTTCTGATAAAGTGAATTGTACAATAAATGAAACTAGTTTAAAGAAACTAATGATAAATGAAATTTTTTTTTATTGTTTGATCGACAGTGGCGCGGATATTTCCCTTGTGAAAGAAAGCATTTTTAATAAAAACATTAAAAAAGACATTCAGAATTATAATAGAGAAATTATCGGTTTCGGTGGTGCCGTGACAATACCAAAAGGTATTGTAAAAGTAAATTCAAATTTCGATGGAATTTTAGTTTCCCACAACCTTGTGGTTGTACCAGATAATGCTGTTGGTTATGACATTGTAATCGGCTTTGATACTTTAAAAAAACTACGGTACACGTCAGATGAAAAAGGTTATACGTTTCACTCATTAATTAATAACCCCAGTGAAGATGAATGTAAAAAATTATGAACATAAATGTTGTCGAAGAATCTAATATAGTGGCACCGGTCGGTTATAAAAAACATATTGAGCAAATTAAAAATAATTACATGCCTGTACGTAACGCAGTCAACCCGATAAAAATGAAAATTGTTTTAGAAAAAGAAGATCCGATATATTCGTCGCCCAGTCGTTTGCCACAACCGGAGCAGAAAATAGTTGAAGAACAAGTTAATGAATGGCTAAAATCTGGTATTATTCGAAAGTCTACATCTCAGTATTGCAGTCGTGTAGTGTTAGCTGATAAAAAAGATGGTTCTAAGAGGATGTGCATCGATTACAGACGTTTGAATAAGGTATGTTTTAAAGACCGTTTCCCAGTTCCAAATATGGAGGACTTAATTGATTGTTTAGCTGGTTCATCTGTATTCAGCGTATTGGATATAAAAAACGCATTTTTGCACGTCCCTGTTGAAGAAGACAGTAAAAAATTTACAGCTTTTGTGACAAAACAAGGTATTTTCGAATTTAATTATGCGCCGTTCGGATTCTGCAATTCTCCAGCAGTTTTTATACGTTTTATAAACTCAATTTTTCGAGAATTTGTTAACGAAGGTATAATGCAAATTTACATGGATGACATTATAATTTTTTCAGCTGATAATAATACAGGTATGAGCTATTTGCAAAAAGTTATTAATGTTGCTGCACAAAATAATTTAGAACTAAACTGGAAAAAATGTAAATTTTTGCAAAATCGAGTTGAATTTTTGGGAATGATCATAGAAAATGGTACAGTAAAGCCTAGTGATGAAAAAATAAAAGCTGTAAAAAATTTTCCAATACCACAGAATGTAAGAGGTGTACAATCATTCCTTGGCCTTACAGGATTTTTCAGAAAGTTTATAGAAAATTATTCAGTAGTTGCTAGACCTTTAACAAACTTACTTAAGAAGAACGTTGCATTTGTTATTGGTGATGAAGCAAAAACAGCCATTAAAACATTAAAAGATATTTTGACAAATCAACCAGTTTTGAGAATTTTTTCAAGAGAGGCAAAAACAGAGTTGCATACAGATGCATCGAAATTGGGTTTTGGTGCTATACTAATACAACAATTTGATGAAAAGTGGTATCCTGTTTATTTTTATAGTAAAAAAACATCTGAATCAGAAGCAAAACTACATAGCTATCATTTAGAAATAAAGGCTGCATTTTTAGGAATGAAGAAGTTACGACATTATCTTTTGGGGATGAAATTCGATTTAATTACTGATTGCTTAGCATTCCAGCAAACATATAGAAAGGATGATTTGGTACCCTCGATATCTAGATACGTAATGTACATGCAGGATTTTGATTATAATTTAAAACATCGTAAAGGTGAACGAATGAAGCACGTCGATGCGCTCAGTAGGCATGCGGTTAATATTGTTAGCGTAGAATCAGAATTAAAATGCCGTTTGCTAAAAGCACAAAATACTGATGAAACCTTAAAAGCTATTATTGAAATATTAAATACTCGTCCGTATGGTAACTACAAGTTGATAGGTGGTGTTTTATGTAAATCAGTTGACGGAAATGATGTATTTGTTGTTCCTCGTCATATGGAAAAAGAAATTATCACGAAAGCACATGAAAATGGTCATTTCGGAACAGCAAAAACCGTTCATCAAATAAAACAACATTATTTTATATCACACATAGAAAATAAAGTAAATAAAGTAATACAAAATTGTATAAAATGCATTCTTTTCAACAAAAAACAAGGAAAACTAGAAGGATTTCTGGAATGTATTGATAAAGGTGACGTGCCGTTGTGTACAATACACGTTGATCATTTAGGGCCAATGGATGCTACGTCAAAGCAGTATAAGCATATATTTGCTGTTGTTGATGGGTTTAGTAAATTCGTTTGGCTGTACCCCACAAAAAGCACTGGTGTGGATGAAGTCATTAACAAGCTCGAGTGTTGGCGTTCGATTTTTGGTGATCCACAACTAGTGTTTGGGGTCCGGGAATTCCCGGGTCGTATTTCCCGGGAATTCCCGGGAAAAGACTGACGGGAATTCCCGGGAATTTTTTTAATTTTTCCCGGGAAATCCGGGAATTTTATAAAATAAACCATTTTACATAAAAAAGGTTTATTTTAATTTAATTTTTAATACCTTTTTTACATACAGGTATAATTACATTTGCCATTTTTTGTATTTTTTCTATTTGGAAGAACAGTGATATTCATAGGAAAGCTGACCAAGTGTAAAAAGTATGACAATATCATGAAATATCAAAAATATCAAAAAGTCAAAAAATATACGTCGGTTAATGATAATTTTGCTAAGACTGTCAAAAAAAGATAAATATTTTGAACCTAGAATTTACATTTCCAGAACAAATATTAAAAGTGCTGTCAACTTTATTAGTTTTTGCTCGAATAACGCAGTTTTAAATTTTTTTGCGATTTTAAGCTATTTTTTGTGTTTTTTGTGGGGAAAAAAGTTGCAATATTGTTTTTGTTTTGTTTTATTGTATTTCACGATTTTTAACTTTTATTTTTTGATTTTTTATGTTTTAATTAATTGTTTATCTCTAATAAAATGTTTTTTAATAGAAAGTTGGTAAAATTTTAATGTTTTTTAAGATTTATATTAATAATGAATATTTCCCGGGATTCCCGGGAATCCCGGGAAATGCTTGGACACCAATTTTCAGCATTTTATTCCAAGACGGTGTTGAGTAATCAATTTTTCAAAATGCCGATTTTTTCAAAAAAAATTAAAATTTTCAATTTATTTTGACCAGTTAAAAATATAGATACCCTAAAAAAAATTGGACAACGTTTTGTTGGTATTTAAATGTTGTTTTAGTAAAATATTTAGAAAATGATTCGAAGTAGTTATCACTTAATTTTTAACGTTTAAAAATTAAAATCGACTTTTTGAAAAAGTCAGAAACCTTCGATTTTTTTTTTTAAACATCTAAAAGTTCTACTCTAAATTACGCAACTTTTAAGCTATAATTCGAGATGTGATCGCAATTTGTTCTATTTTTTTAAATTTTGAAAATTGCACCTTTTATTTTTTGACTCTGATTTATTTTATATGGTGCTCCAAAAAAATTAAATTGGTAGATACTGACCCTAATTTACCCTAGATATATTCATTTCGAGGTAAAAATATGCCTTACAAAAATTAAGAACGATCGGACATGGGTAAGGCGTTCCGCATGGGCCTTGAAGTTTAGAAAACGGTTTACAAGGAAAAACATGTTTTTTTTCTGTTTTCTCGATTTTTTTGGTATTTTAAGTTAAGTTTAAATTCAAGTGGTTACAGAATTATAAAACGAAGTAAAAATGCCTCTCTAATAAGGTACCAAAAACTAAAATCGGTTGTAAATCAGCCAAGTTATTACAACTTCCCCAGGCATCCAACAT
Source organism: Pegoplata infirma (assembly GCA_963921195.1). Lineage (NCBI taxonomy): Eukaryota > Metazoa > Arthropoda > Insecta > Diptera > Anthomyiidae > Pegoplata > Pegoplata infirma. The sequence continues at coordinate 172,877,958 of OY992539.1, forward strand.
ATGGCAGACCACTTGATTAAGCAATACAATCCGATTTTTAAAATTCATTGAAATTTTCTACTGTAATAATATTTTTTTATTTTTCAGGTTCAAATGTAATTAGATGACAAGTATTTTTCAATTTGTGTTTTGCTAACATGTTTTAAATTAATGCTAAAAATGCCCACATTTTCAACACCCTTTTGAAAACTCTATTTAAAAAAATTATTTTTTTTTTGTTTTAAAATATGGAAAATCAAAAAAAAACATTACACTGAAACATGAATAATGAAAAAATGTTATTACAGTAGAAAATTTCAATAAATTTAAAAAAAGGGACTCGTATTCTTTAATCAAGTGGTATGATACACGCTAGATGCCTGGGCAAGTTGTAATAACTTGGCTGATTTTCAACCGATTTTAGTTTTTAGTACCTTATTAGAAAGGCACTTTACTCCACATCATTATTCTGTAATCATTTGAATTAAAACTTAACGTAAAATACCAAAAAAATTGCGAAAACAGAAAAAAATTCATATTTTTCCTTGTAATCCGTTTTTTAAATTTTAAGGATCAAGCTAAACGCCTTACCCATTTCCGATCGTCCTAAATTTTTGCGAGACGTATTTTTACCTCGAAATGAATATATCTAGGGTAAGATAGGGTCAATATCTACCAATTTATTTTTTTTGGAGCACCAATAGAGTTTTTCTTTTCCCGGACTTTTTCATTTCCCGGGAAAGCGGGATTCATTTTTAAATTTCCCGGGATCCCGGGAATTCCCGCAAAAACTAAAAACACAAATTTTTTGTCAAAAAAAACATATAAAAACCTTATGAATGCGATTACACTATTTATAATGTTTATTAAGACCATAAAAATCGTATTTAGTAACTTTAAAATAAACAAAAAAAGAAGTTTCGAGAAAAAAAGAAAAATTTTCGTTACCCAGTTTTTATAAAAAAAAAACGGCCCAAATATGTCGAAGTCACTTAAAAGTATTTTTTTAGGAAATATGGTATTTCACATCGCTTTATCTGTTGTAATAATAAAAATTCATTAATTATAATAATTCATATTAGTTTATTTTTTACAATTGGTTCTCAGCGCTTTGCCTCTATAACACAATGAAACTGAATATCTCAATTATGTCTCTGAAACAGAATGTAACTGTTTCAGTGAAATGAAATTATAAGAAAATTTACCCCAAAAAATTTAAAAAAAAAAATTAAAAATTCTTGTTTTCAAAAGAAAAACCCGTTAATTTTAGAGTCATTCGTTACACAGATTTTATATCAATTTATCGATTTAAAAAGAATCATGTCCAGAGACATAAATATTTTCTATAGAAACAAATAATCATTTGCAAATTTTTATAATGCAGGTCTAAGAAAGAAAATTTCTCAGCTTCTAAAAAAAAGTGTCAGGTTCTGATAACACAGTGCAACAACCAAAATCGGAATGGAATGCAACCAAAAGCAAATGAAAGCATAACAAACCGCTAGAATTTTTTACACGCATTTGAAGTTGGTGAACTTTTATTGTAATTATAATAATTGCTTGAAAATTGTATAAGGCGTATGAGTAATTTTGCAACTGCCTTTAAATAACAATCATACGCAACTGTGAACAGTGGATTATTTTTAATAATTTGGCTATTCAGTAAGTAGGTACGAGACCGATTGCAGCGAAATTCAAACCGGTTATAGCTAACGTAATTTCGAGCATAAGTTTAGACGCTGGACCCCACATGTCCAATAAGTAGGGTTGCCATTTCCTTTTTGAGAAAAAGAGGACATCAACCTCAAAAAAGGAGGACATTTGACCCAAAAAAGAGGACAATTTTTTTTATAAATTAATTTAAAGAAAATCAACAACGCGATACAATATACAAATAAAATGTATTTTTAGTATTAGGAAAAAAAAATTATTTCCACTTATAACACTGTACGACACGATTTTGCACCCATGATCGGGACCAAAAAATTCTGAAAGTAGAGGTAAAAAAAAGATACCCGTGTCTCCCAGTTTTTCTAGATCAATTCGTTTTCGCGTTTTATTTCCAAATCAATATTTTGTATTTATATGAGTTTTAAATACTTGGGGAAGTGAGGATTACGCGCGCAACAGTTAATCGTGATGGCTTAAATTAAGCTGAAATAATTCCAAATAGTATCAGATAAAATTTGCGAAACATGAAGAAAATCGGTACACGGATTTAAAAGTTATGAAGAAATTTCTCAAATTTGGATGTTTTTTCACATGTTTTTATACCCTCTTTTAAATGAAAGATGGTTAAAAATACGCTAACTTTTGAAACAAATTTTGATGCTCCTAAAGTTTGCCATATATATTAGTTATTTTCCTGGTCAGGTTTGTATTGAATTTCGAGAAAATCGATCCAGTGTTTCAAAAGTTATGATCAAAACCGAGAATTTCGAATTGTTTTCATCTTGAATTCCCTCTTTAAAAAAAAACTTTAAATGCTCTTTAAATAATATTGGTATGCCACAAAAATATTTTACAGTGTAATTTTATCGAAAAAAAATTTACACTCAATAAAATTTTACACGCAAAAAAAGTACACTCAAAAAATTTTACGCTCAAAAATTGTTTAAAACTTTCCCAGAGTTACCACCATTCTCTTTAGAATTGCCACTAACAAACAACCAGAAAAGTTAAAAACGACTTGGCCGAATCCATTCATACCCTCCATTAGACCCATTTAAGAAATAATAATTTTTCTACCGTGAAAACAAAACTGAAATGTTGACTTGACATTTTTTACTTGGATTAATAAACTCTTTTTATAATTTTGAAAAAAAAAAAAATTTTGAGTGTAATATTTTTTTTTTGAGTGTAAATTTTTTTCAGTGTAAATTTTTTTTAAGTGTAAATTTTTTTTTCGGTTGTAAACATTTTTTGGAGAGATAAAATCACTTTGTAAAATATATTTGTGGCATACCAATATTTTAAAAGAGTATTTAGGGTTTTTTGAACGAGGGAATTCAAGATGAAACCAATCTGAAATTCACGGCTTTGATCATAACTTCTGAAACGCTGGATCGATTTCCTCAAAATTCAATACCAATCTGGCCAGGTAAATAACAAATATATGTGCCAAACTTTAGAAGCATCCAAATTGTCTTTCAAAAATTAGAGTATTTTGAACCCTATATCACTAAATAGAAGAAATTAAAACATGTAAAAAAACGTCCAAATTTGAGAAATTTCTTCATATCTTTTAAGCCCTTGTACCGATTTTCTCACGTTTTGCACATTATATCTGACACTATTTACAATTATTTCAGCAAAACTTAAGCTATCACGGTTTACTGTTGCGGGTGTAATCCTAACTTCCCCAAGTGATTGAAACTCGAATATATACAAAATATTAGTTTGCTTATAAAACGCGAAAACGAATTGATCTAGAAAAACTGGGAAACACGGGTATCTTTATTTTAGTTCTACTTTCAGAATTTTTTGGTCCTGATCATGGGTGCAACCAAAAGTTGAATTTTGTCGAACAGTGTAATTAAAAAAATTTCCATTATATTTTGAGAAAAAATATTCTCAATTATTTCCATTTATATTTTAAAAATTTCTATATATAATTCAAAAATTTTTTATTTTATGTATATCAGAATTCTATTTGTATTTAAAAACTTTCTAAATGCTTATTAGAAAATATGTCAAAAATTTCCATTTTCATTTCAAAATATATTTATTATCTACATATATGTTTTTCAAAAATCCCATTTGTTAATTGAAGATTTTTGAAAGACATTTGGAAAATTTTGAAATAAAAATATAAATTTTTGAAATACATATGTATATTTGGAATTTTTTGAAAAGTTTTCAGAAATTTTTGAAATATAAATGGAAATTCTGATAAATTTTTTTAAAGAAATAAAAATTGTTTTTTATCGACCTTTAATATATTATTTTTTGAGTTTCTAGATCCTTTACAAATTAAAGCTATGATATTCTCATAGAATAATTAAAAAAAATAAATATTTTTCTGTTTAAAATTTATTTATGTTGATCATTTTTGCGGGACTTAGTCAACACGTGTTTCGGAATTTGTCAGATTCCATTATCAAGACTATTAAACAAATAAATAAACCATATACTGCAAGTAGCAAATTGAACTTCCCAGCAAAAATAAATCGAAATTTTGGCGACACAGCATATTTTTATAGCATACCGCAGCGCATCCAAAGAGCGCTCTTGAGGATGCAGTAAAAGTAAGGGGGAAAAAATTAAATTTTTTGTTAAGATGTTTTATATAAAACTTAAAATATAAAATTATATTTTGATAAAATTTCAAGCATGCTTTCCTTTTAAATATATTGAACACTTTTTGAATAAAAAGCCATGAGTTTTGGACAAAGACACATGATTTCACTGCATCATTATTGCGCATTAATCAGCGCTGCAAAGAGTGCTTCAATCATAACACCTTTAACACACTTTGAATGAAAAAAAAAATAGTACACCATCTTCTTTAGTTTCAGAAAATACAAATTATAATACAAAAAATGTCCAATCATATTTTAGAATCTCCAATTATATGTAAAAATGTCCAATTATATTTCAAAAATTTCCAATATAATTGAAAATTTTTGAAATGTAATTAACTTTTTTTGGTTATAAATGGTAATATCTGACATACAAATGGAAGTTTCTGAAATATAATTTGAAATTTTCGAAATATAATTGGAAATTTTTTAAATGTAATTGGATCTCTTAGGCGATATTTCTTCCAAATGCTTGAAGGGAGCCAATTGATTTTCAGCATTAGTCAATTGTATTTAAGATTTTCCAATTGTATTCAGAAATAGTCAATTACTCCTTCAGCCAAAGTTTGATAATAAAAGTAGTTTTTTAAAATTACTTTTACTAAAATTTGAATTTTTTATTATTATTTGCATTGCCCTTAAATTATAATTTGTATTATTATTTGAATTACCCTGTTTTTGTATTCATTTTATTTTGTTTTGACATACTTCTCCCAATTTGAAAATATTTTTATTTCAAAATATATATTAGTACGAACAAATTTCAAGTTGTGTATGGCCTAGTTGGTTAGCAGGTTCGGCAGCTTATGATTTGTAGATTTTTGGTCTTGGTTCAAACCCCGGTCGCGGATTTTTTTTTATTTATTTTTTATTGTTCTAATGTTAGATATTATTTTTTTTAATAATAAAAGTAAAATTTGTAGAGTTTTTGTAAAATTTAATAAAACTAAAACTCGATGTTATATTGAAAATAAATATTTTTTTTATGGAACAACAAATACGAGAATTCCTAAAATGTAGATTGGAAATCATTTCGAAATCGATTAGTTTTTCAATAAAAATATGAGTTCGAGAAACGTTAAAATATCGACTGTATATAATATCGACTTCGAATCGTTATTGCGGAAAATCCTCGAAAAAACTTCGAAAAAATTGTCGCCTCGAAACTGTGCAGACTGGGTTGTATTTCAGATTTTGTAATTTGTATTTCACAAATAGTCAAATGTGCTTCATCTTTATTCTGCTTAAATCAGCTCTAAAAAGATACCTGCATCTTTATTGCGATTTTTTCAGCGCTCTAAAGAGATGTGAATTCAGAGCATCTTAAGAGTGCTTTTTCGGTGTATCCAACTAGTGCTCTAAAGTGTGACATCGCCTTAGAGAATCATGCATGAATTCAGCAGGTTTGGATGCGCTCCTTGACTCGAGTTTCCCTTCCAAAAGCTGCTGCCAGTTCAGCAAAATTTCTGCTGGGTTAAGTGAAAAATCGCTAAAGTTTAAACAAAAATATTAATACACTCAAAAAAATACGTTAGTAAAAAAATTTGTAATGTGGTTTGTATCTCAACTTTACTACTTTTTTACTAAATTCTACTAAAAAATCAATTTTTAGTAATTCTTTTTAGTAAACTCGCTTTACAAACTATTAATTTTATACTGATTTTTTAATAATTTTTTCAGTTGATTTTTTAAAAATTATCGTACTAACTTTTGATAATTATTTTGTAAATTTTACAATATTAGTTAGTAAATTTCGTTTTTTTTCTCTATTAAAAAATTTAAAAAAATTTAATTTTATTAAAATATTTGGAAATTAAAAAAAAAATAAATAAAAAAAATATATTATTAGTTATTTTTTTAATGATAAAACTGCGCTTTGATGAGTATGAATATGTTTATTATTTTTAATATTCATTTACGCTTCATTAGTTTTTTTTTCAATTTAAAAAAAATATATATATTAAAAAGAAACAAAATAGAGACAAGAGAAGACATGCAAAATTTACAAAACAATGCCGACCTTTTCAAATGGAAAATTTCCATAATAAAATCAGTTTTTTTTTCTTTCTTCTTTACTTTCGGAATTTTTTTGTTTATGCTATCCACGAATATTTTTTTTCTCACGCACATAAAGGGTTGATTTTTGTGTAATTTACTTTATGCCTTTCTTTGAATATTTTTAGTCCCAAAATAACATTCGATCGGTGAACATCGCGCGACGGGTAAAATGAATAAAAAAATGTACAAAAAAAATATTACAACAAAAAAAGCATAGCAGGTAACCAAATCTTAAAGAATTTTTTGTTTAAAATTATGTAACTCGTTTTTTATTTTTAGAATAATAAAGCAAAATAGGAAATGATGACAACAGGTAACAATTGTATATTTATGTGATTTATTTAAAACATTATGTTGATATTTTATTTTAGTTCACCGTACACCAATTTATTCAACATCAATCTTCAAAGAATAAATTTTATATGGTAGTATGTATACTTTGTATTAAAAAAATGTGTTCAATATTTTCTCTTTTTTAGATCGAAAATTCTAACAAAAACTGACTTGCATGGAAATAGTTATTGGCGACAACAAGCGCAATACGCAATTTACATGATGTATACAAATACCAAAAATTAAAAATACACAATTTACAATTTTTTTACAAAAAAAGTTAATATTATTTACAAACGCGTTTTAAAATCCATTTTACAAAAATTGTACAGAAAAATTTAGTAATACTAATTTTTTTAGTATTTTTAAGATTACTAATTTTTGAAAACCAAAGTTTGTAATGGTAACTGAAAAAGTTATCGGGCACAAATTGAAAACTTTATTAGTAATGGTAACAGACTTTTTTGTAAGGAATACTAACAAATTTTTATGAGTGTACTCATTTAACTCCACATTCATTGAGAATTAGAAGAAAAAAATTGTACAATGCACACTGGGCCGAGATGGTAGGTTTTTTGGCCAAAAGTCTCTACAGGTCGTAAATGTTAATCGATTTTGTTGAAATTCAGAATATAAGCCTATATTAGGGTAATAAATAAGTGACTTGAAACTTTTTGGAATCGGACCTACAAGGAAACTGTTTCAGGGTGGACACTTAATTTTTAATAAAATTTACAGATGTTATAGATGAAACAAATGAAGATACACTTGTCTTTTGTTTATGTTTTTGAATTGGAGATCGTCTCTGGTCCCGTGATTTGCGTGACTCCAAAAACAACGTGATTCACGCGTGAGAGTGAGTGATTTTCACTCACGTGATATAAAAGTTTTTAAAAATTGAATTGAAAAAAAGTTTAAAAATAACGTGATTCACGCGTGAGCGTGAATGATTTTCATTTAAATCACGTGAATATACCTTTTTCCGAAATATAATTGAAAAAAAGTTTATAAAAAATTTAAAAAAAAATTGTTTTTGTTTTGTAAACCCCCTTTTTATACTCATCGTTATCAAAAGTTCCACGCCCTTTTAAAAAACTGTCTGGGCCAGAATTATTCTTTCTATCTACACTTTCCAAAAAAGTTGCCCGCTTGTGCCCGTTTTCAAAAATGGAATTTAAATAAAATTTATAAAAAAATGAAAAAAATTATTTCATTTTTGAAAACCCCCTTTTAAAAACTCATCGTTATGGAAAGTTCCACGGCCCATTCAAAAAACTGTCCAGGCCAGAATTACCCTTTTTATCAGCACTTTCCAAAAAAGTTACTCGTCTGTGCCCGTTTTCAAAAAAAAAAAAAAATTACTTCTAATAAGGGCTAATAAAAACTTGAAAAAATTAGTTTTTTTTTTTCTGAAACCTCCCTTTTTAAACTCATCAACAGTTCCACGCTCTTTCAAAAAACTGTCTTGGCCAGAATTAGACTTTTTAACACCACCTTACAAAAAACTTACCCGCTTGTGCCCGTTTACACAAATGGGATTAAAATACCAAAAATTAAAAAAAAAATAAAAAAATGTTTTGAAAACCCCCTTTTTTAAAACTCATTGTGAACAAAAGTTCCACGCCCTTTCAAAAAACTGTCTGGGCCAGAATTATCCTTTTTATTTGCACTTTCCAAAAAAATTTCCCGCTTGTGCCCGATTTCAAAAATTTAATTGAAATAAGAGTTTATAAAAAACTGATTTTTTTTTGTAAACCCCGTTTTTAAGCCCATCGTTATCAAAAGTTCCACTCCCTTTCAAAAAACTGTCTGGGCCAAAATTTTCCTTTTTATCCCTTCTATCTAAAAATGTTGCCCGCTTGTGCCCGTTTAGGCAAATGATATTGAAATATTAAAAATTTGAAAAAATAAAATATTTTTTATTTAAACCCCTTTTTAAACTCATCGTTATCAAAAGTTCCACGCCCTTTCAAAAAACTGTCTGGGCCAGAATTATTCTTCCTATCTACACTGTCCATAATAGTTGCCAGCTTGTGCCCGTTTTAAAAAATGTAATGGAAATAAAATTTAGAAAAAAATTAGAAAAAATATTTTTTTTTGAAAATCCGTTTAAAAAAAACACTTTTTTTTAACTCATCGTTATCAAAAGTTCCACACTCTTTCAAAAAGCTGTCAGGACCGCCTAACCGGGTAATTATTTTTTTTTTCAATGTATTAAAAACAAATTTTAATACGATAAAAAAAAATATTTTTCGTGTAACCGGGTTTTTCTCGTAACCGGTTTTTTTTTGTATTCGGGTTTTTGGGTAACCGGGTTTCATTTTATCCCGTATTAATATAGAAAAACACTATTTATGTACTTTAGGAAAAACTTGAAAATTGTTAATTCATAAAATTAATTTAATTCAATAAAAAAGGTGCATTTTAACAACTTTGGATTTGTTCATCTCCCTTTCTATTGATATTATATACGCAGATGAAAAAACGGGCAAAAGCGGGCAGGTCAGTCTGAAAGCTAGTAAACCAACGAACATTTTGGCATCCTAACTTTTGGATTATGTGGCGGAACATTTTGGAACAACTATATCAAATGGAACAATTTTTCAAAATTTATATAAAAATATCAAAAATCATCAAAAAAAAATAGGGAAAAAGAGCTGTTCATACCCATTTACATGTTGTACTTCCCTTTGTCAAATAAATTAATCCCAAAAAAAAAAAAACAAGGTCCCATCTTAATAATGTATAAATTTGCTAGCTTTTTTGATTACGGTATATAGAGATTTAAACATACATATTTTATCTTTGATGGATCATTTCAAGAGAATGGGTGTACCGATTTTTACAAAAATTACAGACAAGGTGCAGCAAGTCATACTTAATACAATAGTGCATTCGCTTTTTTTAATTTAATAATTTTGTTTATTTTAGTTTTGGCCAAAAAAACTACCATCTCGGCCCAGTGTGCAATGTCTTAATAAGATCACGATCGACAAATAACCAACACGATCGTGATCTTACTAAGAGATTGTACAATTTTTTTCTTCTAATTATCAAAAAAAGTTATGAGGACAAGTCCAAAAAGTAGGACAACCCCGGACACTTTCTAAAAAAGAAGTAGGACTGCCCCGGACGCCCTTAAAAAGAGGACGGTGTCCGGGGAAAAGAGGACGGATGGCAACCCTACCAATAAGTGCCCCAACAGGGGCTCCTAAAGGGCACAAAAGCTTCAAAGGCTTTAAAATCACCAACTTTAAATGCGTGTAAAAAATAATCTAGCGCTAAACTAAAAAACGTTTTGAGGGTTTTGTTATGTAAAATGTAAACGTTCAATTGCTTTTGGTTTCATCCCACTCCGATTCGGAAAGTTCGATTTTGTATTACTGTGTAATTGTATCCTATCGAAGATTTAGATATTGTGAGACTTTTTTCATTTCGTAAGTCTCAGATTTTATGATTTTTTTTTAGTTAGAAGGTCTCTCTTGGATTACCTTTTGGGTTCTTCTTGTCCCTGCGTACGTTTCTGTCATCAATTATCAAGAATTTTAATAAAATCTATAAAAAATCACATACAAAATAATCAATAGAAGTGGAAAAATCAACAATTTCAAAGAAACTAAAATTCCCGGGAATTCCCGCTCTATTTCCCGGGATTTCGGGATCGAAAATTTACGGGAATTCCCGGGAATTCCCGTCCCGGGAAAACTCTAAGCACCATATAAAATAAATCGTAGCCAAAAAATAAAAGGTGCAATTTTAAAAATTTTAAAAAAATAGAAAGAGTTATGATCACATCTCGAATTATTGCTTAAAAGTTAATTTAGAGTAGAATGTTTATACTTTTTACAAAAAAAATCGAAGGTTTGGGACTTTTCCAAAAAATCGATTTTAATTTTTAAACGTCAAAAAATAAGTGATAGTTACTTCGAATAATTTTTTCATATTTTTTTCTAAAACTACATTTAAATACCAACAAAACGTTGTCCAACTTGTTTTAAAATATCTGTATTTTTTAGTGGTCAAAATTAATTAAAAATTTTAATTTTAATTTTTTTTTGAGAAAATCGCCATTTTGAAAAATTGATTCCTCAACACCATCTTGAAATAAAAGGTTGAAAACTGGTTTCCAAGTTAAATTTAATAAGTACTAAAGCATATCCAAAAATAAAATAAATCGAAAGGGGTCTTGTCTGAAAGTGAGTGATTTGGCTTGGAATGCCCCATATACTTTACGGGTCGCAGACCGATATTTTGATGAGTTACAAATGGAATGACAAACTTATAAATATCCCCTATCACTAAGTGGAGGGTATAAAAATTTAAAATATATAATTTTTTTTCTGAATTCATTACGAACACCTTGTTGAAGAAAAATGTAATATATGGCGGAGAAGAAGTTAGCGTATTTCAAGGAAATGTTAGTTTTATCAATAATTTAAATTAATAAAATCTTATAAATTAAATTTTTGGAAAAATTAACGTTTTTTTTTGTGTCGCGGCATTCTATTATATAACTGTAAGTCTGTCATGAAATCTTACCAATCTAGGACGTCTTTAACCCACATTGGCTGTGGTCAAAATGATCCCCCTCAGAATATTTGAAGTTTTGAGCTAAGATTTTGTGTTATAAACCTGTTTAAAATGGCATCTGTGTTGTTTATCCCAATTATTATGTTAACCCTTCTTGGTAGGGGGTCAAAAATGTGTCATGGCACAAAAAAAATTTTAATAAGTATGTACAAAAATTTAATTTATGACAGACTTAAAGCTATCTAATAGAATGCCACGACACCAAAAAACTGTTAATTTGCCCAAAAATTTAATTTATAGGTTTTATTAAGCCAAATTATTCATAAAAACCAACATTTCCTTAATATCCACATATCTGTGATATTTTACATTTTCTTCTTCAAGGTTTTCTTAATAAATTCAGAAAAAAAAAAATATATTTTTAAATTTTTTTAAATAAAATTTTTAAATTTTGGAAAAAGGTGTTTTGAGAATTCCCCAAAATCATGCAATTTTTTTGGCATCAAGTTTGAACGGGTTATTGATACCGAAAAATCTTTAAATATCATATTAAGGTATTTACGATCAAATATTATACAAAAATAGTTTTTAATTAATTTTAATAAAAACACTTTTAATTACTTTTTTTAAGTCCTTTTTTGCAAAAATAACAATTTTGAGTCCCAAAGTGGGGACAGAAGATAAACTCCGATCGGAGTGCTATTTTGCATGTGAGTTACTCTTATTGTTAGTGGACCGACATTTTTGGCGGGTATTGGAATTTGATCAGAGAAAAAAGCCCAAAAACTAGCCACCCCAGTGTACACTTAATCCCATCGTTATATCACTTTTTCAAAATAAGCGTTGTATAAGCGATATTTGCGATTAAAATTCATTATTTTCAAGTAAAACAAATATTTTTATATTTTAATTTTTTATTAATTTATGAAAATGTGTCGAATAAGATACATATGAGGCATTCCACACCAAATGCCCCGCTACAGAAAAACATGTCCAGTGAATTTCTAAATAGGTTATATGAATAGCCCTATATGGAGCTAAGAAAATTGCGTTTTTGGTTTTTCAATTTTTCAAAAACTAGGCTTAGGAGGCGTGGTCAAATATTGGAAAAATTTTCAAATTTGTGTCGAGTTGCCCTGTTTAAATATTTATCAAATTAAAACGGAATGCACCACAATTTCAAAAATTTACAATTTTGTATAGTTTTGTATGGGCTATCGATGAACATTTTTTTTTTGAAAATTTTCAGAACCCGTTCTGATATTTTCCATTTAAAAAAAAAAATATATATATTAAAAATCCGGCCACTTTTTTTAATTTTTTTTTTAAGTTAATTGCTTTTCTATCCACACAAAAAAAAATTCGACATGTGTTTTTCGTTTTTTTCGAGAAAATCACATTTGAATGTTAAATTTCATTACAATTTTGTAATTTGCTTGTATTTTCTATGTTTTCTTCAACATAGCGAATGAGTATTAAATATTTGCATAAATCTTACTTGGAGTGAAATGCAGCATATCAGAAACAAAAATTTCGAAAAAAAAAATTCGCGGATTTTTTTATTTTATTTTTGCGGATTTCTTTTTTGCAAAAAAAACAATGCATTTTCTAGATTTACATTTAAAAATTATCCCAAAAGAATAAACATTTAATTTTTGTGGTACTTTATCATCATTTTTATTCGCGAATATCACGAATACAAGCGCTAAATTGGAAAATTGGTTAGCACCATTGAATTCAGCATACCCAAATTCGCTTTACCAGCAAGGTGCCCAGCTGGTTAATTTTCGCGACTAGAAAGTGTAATCATTTCAAGAAAATTTATTCACATTATTATTTGGAGGAAATAGTGAATTCTAAAAAAAAATTAAATAAAAATTTCACAATTAACTATTTGGTATGTAATGCCTCATATAAAAAATAGTGATATTCAGGCAACCAATTCGCGTTAAAATGTGCAAATAACGCGAATGGTTGGTTAAAAAAAAAGAAGAACAATATGCGTTAAAATTACAATCAACAATAAATATAAAAAAAGCTGAAAAATGTTATAGTAAAAAAATACATGCATATTTAAATTTGAAGGGGATGAAAAAAATAAATAAAAGAATTCACATAAAGTACAGAAATAAAACTGAAATAAATTTAAATTTTTTACAATTTCATTTAAAAACGAAAATTTTGTAATATTTCTTCATTTATATGCAATTGTATTGTAAATTAAGGCTGAGCGAAATATTATTTTTCGAAAAATTTTCTTTAACCTTATGAGGGATTGGTAAAAATTATTGAGAAAGATTACTCCAGCTTAGTGACCTTAAGCTGGAGTAATCTTTCTCAATTTATTTACTAATTATTACGATGATATTGTCAAAGTAACACTTTTCAAGAAACTAAAGTTGTTTGTAAATTATTGTTTCTGTAAAGACAGTCGAGCTCAGGCTCTAATTATAATTATGTATGTATTATAATTTTTTGATTTGTTATATATGGTTTTGAATTGAGAAAAGTGTGAAAGAAAAATTTTAATTTTTCTAAAAATTTAAGACATCCTGGTTTGTTTCTTACTAGTTTCATATTATCCAGTTATAAAAATCTTCAGAAAAACTTTTAATGTCAAATTTATTCAGTTAATAGTCAATAGAACTCTATATGTGAAAATTATTAACAGATCGCAGCCGACAAGGATTGAACACATCATCTGTAATACTTTGCTATTAACTGCTTGTAACGGACAATCACTCTAGACCGATACGCCAAGTAGGCTGTTATGCAAGTATCAACTAAATCATGATTTTTTCAATTCGAGTTCGGTTGTTGCAGTTGTTTTTTCTAACAGAAGAGTTGTTATTGTAATTTGTGTAAACAAACACTATTTTTAGTAATCATTATTCTTCTTTCTCTCCTTCATCAATTCCGATCTTGTTTGTTTTAAATTGATTGGTTTGGTCATTTTGCAAGACTTACTCTTTTCGGAATTTACAAATTTCGGAATTTGTTAAATTTCATTGTCAAGAGTATTAAGCAAATTGACAATCGTTAATGGCAAAACATAAAGTCAAAACATAAAGTCAAAACATAAAGTCAAAACATAAAGGCGTATGTTTTAAGTAGGCACATTATTTAATTTCAAACGAAATGTTTAACCAAACCACCTTTATTAAATTCAAACATACATTCTTATATAAAGACTGTATTACAGACTATCACATACATACACTGAGGGAAAAAAACGTATTTAAATCAAATATGTTCGTGTTTATTTTAAGTATGCTACATATTTTTGGAAAAAATTCAAATTTTAATATTGTTTTTGATTGATTTTAACATAACATGATTGTTTTAAAATTGCATACAATTTTGATTTAAAATTGATCACTTTAAATTTAATATGCTGTCATTAAAAGTCGTTAAAAATTTTAAAAATATCTTGTTCAAATATTTGTATTAAAAACAATATTTTTCATGGTTATTTTAAAGTTGAACAATTTTGTTTTTTGACATTTAAAGTTTTTTTTTCAAGATATATAATAAAGTTGGGCAATTTTATTTTAAGTAGAAACAATGTTAAAATATTGTTTTATTAAAAAAAGACGTCCATTTTTTCACTTCTCTAGATGTGACGAGTTTTAAGTGAAATTTATTAAATTAACTAATATAAAATTAAAAAATAAATAAAAAACTAAAGTGGAAAAGAAAATTGTTAACAAAAAAAAACAAAAATAAATCTGAAAAAGTTAAAAAACAAAGTGAAAAAAATATAAAAACAAAAAAATATAAAAAAGAAAGTGCTAGAGAATGAGGAGGGGATGTATCTATAAAATTGGCAGAAAATTAAGACTTCTTTAGTTTTTCATATATGGTATATCATGAAATCCAGCAAAGATTTTATAAAATCTGACCGAGGGTCTTCAAATTTATCTAATTTTTTGTACACATGTGCTCTATAGAGCCAATTAAACATATCCATTTTCAGTTTTTTATATTTAAAAAAAATCGCGATTTTTTCGCGAATTTAATTTTCTTCAAAAATTGAAAAAATCAAAAAAGTATGCTACTTTGAATAGCCATATCTTCGGAAGTATCTATCGGATTTCTTCAATTCAAAAAGCATTCGTTTCAGAGGATAGTCTTACTTTATATTAATGTAATAAAAAAAAATATTTTTAAAAAAAAGTGCATTTTTGATGCAAATGCATTTTTTGGATGCATTTTTTAAAACTTTCTCCCCCTTCAATTTTTTTTAAACCTGCATAAATCGAAAATATAGCATTTTTTTCACAAAATTGCGCACAGCTTTTTTTGTGACGGAGTTTCGTAAAAATTTTGTAATTTTTTTAAAAATACCTTATTGGTTTTTCCATACAATTTTTTCATAAAATTCATAAAATAACAAAAAAAAAATTTAGTCTAAGGAAAAACTACATAAGCATTTTTTAAAAAAATCACGAAAATTTTGTGAAACGCCGTCACAAAAAAAAATGCACCCAGTTTAATGTAAAAAATGCTATATTTTCGATTTATGCAGGTTTCAAATAAATTGAAGGGGGAGAAAGTTTTAAAAAATGCATCCAAAAATTGCATTTGCATCAAAAATGCATTTTTTTAAAAAATATTTTTTGTTTGTGCATTGGTATAAAAACGGATAACCAGTTGAATCGAATGCTTTTTGAGTCGTAGAAATCCGATAGATACTTTCGAAGAAATGGCTTTTTAAAGTTACATACTTTTTTGATAAAATTGCAAAATAAACATTAAATAGATTTTTTGTATGGAAAAAATCAAATAAGTAGTTTTAAAAAAATCACGAAAATTTTTTGAAACGCCGTCACAAAAAAAACGGTACTCAATTTTGTGTAAAAAATGCCATATTTTCAAATTATGCAGTTTTGAAAAAAATTGAAGGGGAGAAAGTTTTGAAAAATGCATCAAAAAATTGCATTTGCATCAAAAATGCACTTTTTTTGGAAAAACTTTTTTTTTATTGCATTGGTATAAAAAAGGACGAACGTTTGAATTAAATGCTTTTTGAATCGTAGAAATCCGATAGATACTTTAGAAGATATGGCTGTTCAAATTAACATACTTTTTTGATTTTTTAAATTTTTGAAGAAAATTAAATTCGCGAAAAAATCGCGATTTTTTTAAAATTAAAAAAACTGAAAATGGATATGTTTTATTGGCTTTATTGAGAATGCATACCGTCAATATAAAGAAAATCGAAAGACCTAAGGTCAGAAAATAGCATTTTTTATGTGTTTTCTGGTGGATTTTGTGATATACGTATTAATCTAAATGTGTGTTTTTTTTTTATTTAATTACATTTGTTGTATACAATTATAATTAGATAGAGTGCTACAATTAGGGAAGAAGTACATCCAAGGCTTTGGCTTTGATTTTTTTTATGTATAGCGAAAACCAAAGCCATCAAGCAATATTTAAAGCCAAAGCCTTGGATGTAATTCTACCCTTAAATGTTCAATTAAGGTATACTATACACTATAGTGTTAATTTTTTTGCTGTGTTATTAAAAAATATTGTAAAAATAATTTGAAAATAAAAAAACTAAAACAAAAATATGTATTGTTTTATTTTAAATTTCATGGTTTAAGGTAAGTAAAAAGCTACAAAAGACATTTGTCCCATATTAAAATTAATATTGGTCAACTTTAAATTAAAATTTGTTGCATATTTAAATTTAACATGGCCAATTTTAAAACAATATTGTTAAATCTTAATTTTAAAATGTTGTTCACCAATCGTGGCATGTTAAAAACAACTAGAAACATATTTAAATTAAATACAAACTTAAAAACAAACTTTGTTCTATTTCGTCACTGTTTTATATTTAATTTAAAGTTGTTTCTGTTTGATTTTAACATTTTTTTTTCTTAGTGTACTAATAGTAGATCTCTTACGCTAGTAAGATGTTCACTGCTTTTGTGGTATTTGCTCTTACTCATAATATGATCAGAAGGTGATGAGTACTATACTTTTGTTAAAATTCTGTTTTAAACTTAATTAATAAAAAATATTTATTATTCGACCTTAAAAATTCTATTTTGAGTAAGATTATTCTAAATAGAATTTTAAAGGTCGAATAACAAATAATTTTTATTAATTAAAAATTAAAACAGAATTTAAACAAAAGTATAGGACGCCTTACCTTCTGTTCATATAATGAATAAGAGAGAATTCAAAAAAAGCAGTGAACATCTTACTCGCGTCAGAGATCTACTGTTAGTATGAATACACTCAAAATAAATTCTCTGTTCAATCAGCAGAAAAATCTGATGAAAATACACCCATTTTGAGCCATATGAGAAATTTGCTGATTTTAGCAGACACGGTTTGCTGAAAATCTGTCATGATTATCTAGGTGAAATCAGCAGAGAAATCTGTCAAAAATCTGCTACTTGTTTTCATGAAAACTTAACTAGTTATTTTTTTTAATTTAAACTTTTAAAAAAAATGTTTCTGTAAAATTAGCAATATAATATACTATTTTATTTTTTTAGTTTTGTCAATTTTTAGTCTCAATCGTTTTAATTGTAAAAAAAACGAAAAAAATTAGCACTTTGAAAAAAATTGGAAAATTAGTTTGAAAAAATAATGACAGCAATCTATTTCTGTAAAATTTTAAAATAATCTGCTAAAAATATGTTCAAAAACATGTTCAGAAAAATCTTTTTAATTGTATAAAAGACGAAAAGAATATTAACACTTTGGCAAAAAACTTAGAAAATTTTCTTGAAAAAATATTAACAGCTAACTATTTCTGTAGAATTTCAAAATAATCTGCTAACAATATGTTCAGAAAAATCTTTGCAATTGCATAAAAAACAAAAAAAAAATAACACTTTGACCAATGAAACATAGAAAATTTTCTTGAATAAATAATTATAGCAAACTATTTCTGTAAAATTTCAAAATAATCTGCTAAAAATATTTTCAGAAATATCTTTTTTTTAATTCTATAAAGAACGAGAAGAAAATTAACACTTAAAAAAAAAAAAAAAAACTTAGAACCTTTCTTGAAAAAATATTGACAGCAAACAATTTCTGTAATATCTCAAAATAATCTGCTAATAATATGTTCAAAAATATGTTCAGAAAAATCATTTTAATTGTATGAAAAACGAAAAAAAATTAACACTTTGAAAAAAAAAAATAACCTAGAAAATTTTCTTGAAAAAAGAAAGCAAATTATTTCTGTAAAATTAGAAAGTAATCTGCTTAAAATATGTTCAAAAATATTTGGAAATTCAACAAACAGAATCAGTAAAAAATGTCTGCTGTAAAATGTCTGTTATTTTCTAAAGCTGATTAACAGAGATTTTAGTAAAAATATGCTTTTCAGCTAAAAGATTGCTAATTTAAATTGAAAGTCTTTTTACAGATTTTTTGACAGAGTTTTTTCGTTGAGTTTATGATAGTCTGTAAAACAGTCATTATATCAAGAATTCCACCATAGAACACAAAAAAAATTAATTTTCTGAACTTATTGTTAGGTCTTTTAATTTTCTTTATATTAATGCATTCTCTTTTAAGCCAACTAAATATATCCATTTTAAGTTTTTTAAATTTAAAAAAGACGCGATTATTTTCTTCAAAAATTGAAAAAAAAGTATGATACTTTGAAGAGCAACGTCTTCGAAAGTATTTATCCGAATTTTACCATTCAAAAAGCATTTGACTTTAACAATCGTCCTTTTTTATACCAATGCACGCAAACAAATATTTTTTTAAAAAGAACTTTTTTAATGCAAATTTAATTTTTAGATGCATTTTTCAAAACTTTTGATTTCGATTTTTCTGAAACCTGCATAAATCGAGAGAATGTAATTTTTTACATAAAACTAACAATAAGTACAGCTTTTTTGGGCCTTCGGTTTATTCACCTTTCGTAATTTTTTAAAAACTACGTATGCGATTTTTCCATACAAAAAATAAATTTTATGTTTATTCTTTAATTTTATCAAAAAAGTATGTAACTTTGAAGAGCCATATCTTTGAAAGTATTTATTTGATTTTTACGATTCAAAATCATTTGACTCTAACAATTGTACATTAGCTTATGAATGCAATCAGAAAAATATATATATTTTTTTTTTAAATGCATTTTTGATGCAAATGCAATTTTTAAATGCATCTTTTTAAACTTTTTCCCCCTTCAAATTTTTTGAAACCTGCATAAATCAAAAATATACCATTTTTTACATAAAATTAAGTACCGATTTTTTTGAGACAGGTTTTTTAATTTTTGTGATTATTTTAAAACATACTAATATGGTTTTTTCATACAAATAATATATGTTTTTTTAAAATCACAAATATTTTATAAAACACCAAAAAAAATCGGTACTCACCAAGCAGAAATTTTGCTCAACTAGCAGCATTTGGAAAGGAAACTCGAGTCAAGGAGTGCATCCAGACCTGCTGAATTTTTGCATGATTTTCTAAGGCGATGTAACACTGTAGAGCGCTAGTTGGATTCAGCGAAAAAGCGCTCTTAAGATGCTCTGAATTCACATCTCTTTAGAGCGCTGAAAAAATCGCTTTAAAGATGCAGTGAACTCATGTGTCTTTTAAGCAGAATAAAGTTGAAGCACATTTGACTATTTCTGAAACATAAATTACAAAATTTGAAATACAATTCACTATTTTTAAATACAATTGGAAAATCTTAAATACAATTGACTAATTCTGACAATCAGTTGACTGTTTCTGAAATACAATTAAAAACGTATTTTTTTAGTTTATTTTGTGGTATTGTTAAATAATTAAAAATTTTTATTTCAAAAAAGTTCAGTCTCGATTACACCATTTCCACTTTTATTTCAGAAAATACAAATTATTATTTATTTATTGAATTTTTAACACATAATTACAAACCATATACTAATTTAACCTAACCAAGACGGGTGACTATGAACATTGAGCGTGTTCAGCAGAGAAACCTGCTACTCAACAGTTGAGATGTAGCACAGTGGACGGTTTGTATGGAAAACGCGCGCATCGAAGTTTTTTGACTATATCTTCTAAACGGTAAAGAGTTGTAAAACAAAATTTGGCATTCTAAAAACTAGGGACCTTAAGCAATTAAAGCTGTGATCAAAGTTTGTTGTCCTCCTTGCACCCTACATATAAATTGAATGTAAAGTTGGTTATTTTATTTATATGAACAAATGCTAAAAAAATGTTAAGATCATTGACATTTTTGATATATTATTACTGAATGTCGTTCGGATAGAGTAAATATACATCATTAAACATTATTAGTTAAAATACATATAAAAAATTGAGTTAAATTATGACCAAATGTATCGACTTTTTTAGTTAACAAATCTGACAATATAATTATATAAGTGGAATTGCTTGTATCAAACCTATTTAAAATTGCACAAAAAAGATAAAATTAACATTTGCAAACATTACCTTTCACCCTACACTAAAATATCCGGCACGTATGACATTTTTTATCAATTTTATTTTATTGATTTATAATAAACTAGCTTACAATCCCGGTACTTCGTTACCGGTTGTATTGAATACCGGATAATAGAAGGATCAGAATTATTCTATCGATTTCAAAAAAAATTCCCCTACGTAGTCTTTGTTTTATTTACTTGTGGACGTTTAAGTCTTCCATAAAAAAATATTTCAATGAATAATTTAAACAATAAAATTTGAATAACTTTGCTGGTACGTTATCATGTTCGTTCCGGGGGAAAAATATAATGAGAATTTTCGAGCCCTTATGTCGGGATTTTGGATTTTGAGTGAATAAATATTTCAGTGAAAAAAGAAATTGGAATAAAAAAATATGGAGTAAAAAAAGCTAAACACCAAAAATTTGAGTTGAAAATATCCTTCCATATTTTTCCCTGCTCTATCTATTTCATATTGTTCACCGTTCTACGCCATTTCATTTCCAATTCCATCTCTATCTTCTAAGGTCATTATTATAGGAGCAAAAAAAGTACCAAAAGTATACTTAATTACCCCCATTAGAAACGGAATTTAAAAAAAGTACCTCTTCCAGAATGTTTTTTCTTCACCGAAGGATCCTACAATCCATATTTCAATTATCTAGGATCATTGTTTCAGCAAATATTAAAAGTACTTTGTATCCCGTTAAGAAACGGAATTTCCAAAAAGAACTTTTCCCAATCTCCTTTTTTTACCGAAGAATTTTATATTCCAAATTTTGAGTTTCTGGGACCATTATATCAGGAAATAAAAAAGTACACTTTTTTATTCCTTTTAATCCCTTTATTTTCCGAGAGGCGAACCTTTTCCAATTTCAAGTTTCTATGTTCATTATTATTTCAGGAAGGTAAGGTAAGGTAAGGTAAGGTAAGGTAAGGTAAGGTAAGGTAAGGTAAGGTAAGGTAAGGTAAGGTAAGGTAAGGTAAGGTAAGGTAAGGTAAGGTAAGGTAAGGTAAGGTAAGGTAAGGTAAGGTAAGGTAAGGTAAGGTAAGGTAAGGTAAGGTAAGGTAAGGTAAGGTAAGGTAAGGTAAGGTAAGGTAAGGTAAGGTAAGGTAAGGTAAGGTAAGGTAAGGTAAGGTAAGGTAAGGTAAGGTAAGGTAAGGTAAGGTAAGGTAAGGTAAGGTAAGGTAAGGTAAGGTAAGGTAAGGTAAGGTAAGGTAAGGTAAGGTAAGGTAAGGTAAGGTAAGGTAAGGTAAGGTAAGGTAAGGTAAGGTAAGGTAAGGTAAGGTAAGGTAAGGTAAGGTAAGGTAAGGTAAGGTAAGGTAAGGTAAGGTAAGGTAAGGTAAGGTAAGGTAAGGTAAGGTAAGGTAAGGTAAGGTAAGGTAAGGTAAGGTAAGGTAAGGTAAGGTAAGGTAAGGTAAGGTAAGGTAAGGTAAGGTAAGGTAAGGTAAGGTAAGGTAAGGTAAGGTAAGGTAAGGTAAGGTAAGGTAAGGTAAGGTAAGGTAAGGTAAGGTAAGGTAAGGTAAGGTAAGGTAAGGTAAGGTACTTTTTATAAAAGTTACTTTTTAAAAAGTACCAAAAGTACACTTTTTTTTAAGGTAAGGTAAGGTAAGGTAAGGTAAGGTAAGGTAAGGTAAGGTAAGGTAAGGTAAGGTAAGGTAAGGTAAGGTAAGGTAAGGTAAGGTAAGGTAAGGTAAGGTAAGGTAAGGTAAGGTAAGGTAAGGTAAGGTAAGGTAAGGTAAGGTAAGGTAAGGTAAGGTAAGGTAAGGTAAGGTAAGGTAAGGTAAGGTAAGGTAAGGTAAGGTAAGGTAAGGTAAGGTAAGGTAAGGTAAGGTAAGGTAAGGTAAGGTAAGGTAAGGTAAGGTAAGGTAAGGTAAGGTAAGGTAAGGTAAGGTAAGGTAAGGTAAGGTAAGGTAAGGTAAGGTAAGGTAAGGTAAGGTAAGGTAAGGTAAGGTAAGGTAAGGTAAGGTAAGGTAAGGTAAGGTAAGGTAAGGTAAGGTAAGGTAAGGTAAGGTAAGGTAAGGTAAGGTAAGGTAAGGTAAGGTAAGGTAAGGTAAGGTAAGGTAAGGTAAGGTAAGGTAAGGTAAGGTAAGGTAAGGTAAGGTAAGGTAAGGTAAGGTAAGGTAAGGTAAGGTAAGGTAAGGTAAGGTAAGGTAAGGTAAGGTAAGGTAAGGTAAGGTAAGGTAAGGTAAGGTAAGGTAAGGTAAGGTAAGGTAAGGTAAGGTAAGGTAAGGTAAGGTAAGGTAAGGTAAGGTAAGGTAAGGTAAGGTAAGGTAAGGTAAGGTAAGGTAAGGTAAGGTAAGGTAAGGTAAGGTAAGGTAAGGTAAGGTAAGGTAAGGTAAGGTAAGGTAAGGTAAGGTAAGGTAAGGTAAGGTAAGGTAAGGTAAGGTAAGGTAAGGTAAGGTAAGGTAAGGTAAGGTAAGGTAAGGTAAGGTAAGGTAAGGTAAGGTAAGGTAAGGTAAGGTAAGGTAAGGTAAGGTAAGGTAAGGTAAGGTAAGGTAAGGTACTTTTTATAAAAGTTACTTTTTAAAAAGTACCAAAAGTACACTTTTTTCCATTTTACCCCCGTAGAGTCAACATTGGCAAAAACCCATATACCCTTGGTGAATATTTTTTCCTGGAGGTGAACCTACATTGCAAATTTTAAGTTTTTAGGACCATTATTTAAGAAAATATAAAAGGTACCATAAGTTCAGTTTTTTACCCTTTTTACCCTTAAGAATCAACATTGGCAAAATCCAGCCTTAGCAGATTTATATTCCGGGAGCTGAACCTACATTCAAAATTTCAAGTGTATAGGACCATTTTTTAAGGAAATATAAAAGGTACCAAAGGTAAATTTTTTTACCCTTTTTACCCCCTTAGAATCAACATTGGCAAAAATCCAGCCTTACTGGATCTATATTCCGGGAGGTGAACATACAGTTTAAATTTCAAGTTTCTGTGACCATTATTTCAAGTGATATAAAAAGTACCATAAGTACAGTTTTTTACCCTTTTTACCCCCTTAGAATCAACATTAGCCAAAATCCGGCCGTACTGGATCTACATTCCAGGAGTTGAACATACAGTCCAAATTTCAAGTCTCTGTAACCATTATTTCAGGAGATATAAAAAGTACCAAAAGTACAGTTTTTTACCCTTTTAGTCCCCTTAGAATCAACACTGGCAAAAATCCGGCCTTACTGGATCTATACTCCGGGAGGTAAACATACAGTCCAAATTTCATGTCTCTATGACCATTATTTCAGGAGATATAAAAAGTACCAAAAGTACAGTTTTTTACCCTTTTTGTCCCCTTAGAATCAACACTGGCAAAAATCCAGCCTTAGCGGATCTATATTCCGGGAAGTGGACCTACAGTCCAAATTTCAAGTCTCTAGCTTCAGCGGTTTGGGCTGGGCGATGATGAATGAGTATGTCAGTCAGTCAGTCAGTCAGTCACATTACTCTTTTATATATATAGATAAATAGTAGTAATAAACCAAAAATGAATAATAACAGGATTAAAACATTAAACAAGTAGAAAAGTTAAATTCGACTTTGCCGAATCTATGAATATCCTCCACAATGCCTTTTTAAAGGATAGTACGTGAAAAAAATTAACAATTTTGATTACAAATATTTTATTTTAAGTAAAAAACACTTTTTTGTCACGTAAAAAAAAAGAAAAATTACTAATATTTTTTTTGAGTGTAAAATTTTTTTCGAGTGTTATGTTTTTTTCACTGTAAAAATATTTCTGAGTGAATGCACATACTCAAAATATTGTCATTTTTGTAAAAAAAAAAACTAAATTTTTTTTTTAGGTGTAAAATTTTTTTTGAGTGTAAAATTTTTTTTGAGTGTAAAATTTTTTTTGAGTGTAAAAATTTTTTTGAGTGTAATTTTTAAGTTACCAATGCTTTTAAAACTAAACAATTTTAAAAAGCATCCGGATTACAAATCCCATTACTAGTAATGCCAAATTGTGCTGGGTATTTAGTTAGTTTCTCAAGCCTATGCAGCATCACCAATTTTTTTTTTGTAAATATCTAAATAGGTTGAATCTGATATTTAATAATTTCGAAAAATAAAAATTTAAAAAAATAAATATATATAATTTTTTTTTTTGTTTTTTCTTTTTATGGACCCTACTTTGGAGCCTTATCCTGAATTTAACTGCAAGTTACTGCAGACGAAATAAAGTTCCTCGTTTAGATAAATACCTCTAGTTTCACCCCATATTGAATTTGTATGTATCCACAAGGTTCCACAAAAGATGCAGTCTATAATTAAGAGTCTTTTTTACACATTTCTTAAAAAATGACAACATTTGGCAGTCAATTAACGAATAACGCGGTTTAAAATTTTAGCTTCTAAGGGCAGTTTTAATTAGTTACATATATTGTCAAAGCTGTGTTAAAATTTCAGGATGTTAGCTTACTTAGAAATAGTTTTACTCAATCATTTAAAAAAGGTTTCCAAAAAATTTTCATTTTAAAAAAAAACCTGAAAATGTTTGGACTTTGGAGAGACGCCCTGGTCAAAGTTAATGACATATAAATATTTTATGAATGGTTTTCTATTCCCTAGGATGTCTTTTATCAAACCCATGTTCAACCGATCAAATCGCTGAAAATTTTGATTTTGTTACGATGCGCGTCCATCTTCCACTGTGTGTAGCATGTTTTGATTAGTTGACTCTGCTGAACGCATTTTTTTATGAATGTTTTAAAATATTGGAATAAATTATAATTTTTTTTTATTTTCATTTATTTTTTCTGTGGAAAATACTTTTTTATTATTTTTTTGTTTATTTCCTTGAATAACGTCAAAAAAAAATAAATAATTTCAATAAAACAGCTTATTTATCAGTTTGTGATCAAATGTAGCATAATTTTTGTACGCTACCAGTGATGAGAAGCGCTCACTCAACATGTTGACTGAAATGTCAAAAATTAAACCGTTCAGCAGAATGTTGGGGAGCGGCTGAGTAGCAGCTTTCTCTGCTGAACGTACCCATTGTATCGTTGTAGCGAAACAGACCAAGGCCTCTGGTGGGAATCTAAAGTGGAAATGGTGTACTCAAATTTTTTTTCATTCAAAATGTGTTAAAGGTGTTGTGATTGAAGCACTCTTTACAGCGCTGATTAATGCGCAATAATGATGCAGTCAAATCATGTGTCTTTGTCCAAAACCCATGAATTTTCATTCAAAAAGTGTTAAATATATTTAAAAGGAAAGCATGTTTGCTATTTTACCAAAATATAATTTTCTATTTAAAGTTTTATATAAAAAAATCTTAACAAAAAATTTAAATTTTTTCCCCTTACTTTTACTACATCCTTAAGAGCGCTCTTTAGATGCGCTTCGGTATGCTGTAAAAAGATGCTATGTCGGCAAAATCTCGATTTATTTTTGCTGGCCAATTTTATGTAAAAAATTATATATTTTCGATTTATTCAGGTTTCAAAAAAATTTCATTTTCATCAAAAATGCATTTTTTTTGAGTGCATTCATATACAAATGTACAATTGTTAGGGTCAAATGCTTTTTGAATCGTAAAAATAACATTAATACTTTCAAAGATATGGCTCTTCTTTTTTTGATAAAATTACAGAATAAACAGAAAATTTATTTTTTGTATGAAAAAATCTCATAAGTAGTTTTTAAAAAAATTACAAAAGGTGGAAAAAACCGGAGGTCCAAAAAAAGTTGCACTTAGTTTTATGTAAATAATGTTGCAGCCTCTCAGGCTGCACAGCCTCTCAGGCTGCACAAAAGATCATTCTGGTCGCAGTGCATAGGGCCTCTTTAATCTAATCTAATGTAAAAAATGTTATTCATTCGATTTA
Organism: Pegoplata infirma; assembly: GCA_963921195.1. Taxonomy (NCBI): domain Eukaryota; kingdom Metazoa; phylum Arthropoda; class Insecta; order Diptera; family Anthomyiidae; genus Pegoplata; species Pegoplata infirma. Next base: position 172,904,428 of record OY992539.1, read on the forward strand.
TGCTGGTTTCAGAAAAATCGAAGGGGGACAAAGTTTTAAAAAATTCTTCTAAAAATTGCATTTGCTTAAAAATGTACTTTTTTGAGTGCATTGGTAAAAAAAGGACGATTGGTAGAGTCGAATACTTTTTGAATGATAGAATTCGGATAAATACTTTCGAAGACTGGCTCTTCAAAGTATCATACTTTTTTGATTTTTTCAGTTTTTGAAGAAAAGAAAATTCGCAAAAAAATCGCGATATTTTTAAATTTAAAAAAACTGAAAATGGATATGTTTTGTTGGCTCTATAGCACAGATGTGTACACAAAATTAGGCAAATTTGAAGACCCTCGGTCAGATTTTATAAAATCACTGGTGGAATTTGTGATATACGAAGGTATGTCGTAATTTAATGCAGATGATTTGGTTGGACATTTCGTTTGAAATTTAGACAACTGCATGGCTTCTAAATTGCTTGGATTGTGGGAACAAATTGTTTTTCGCTCCGCCCTATTCCACATCTAGTGAATGGTAGGAAAAAAAGAAGCGAATATTTGAAATATTCTGGAAATGAAAATTTCATATATTAACACCCTGCAAAATCTGTTTGTTTGTAAAGCAGCAAGTGACACATGTTGTTATGAAGTTATCTAAATTCTTGCTTTTTTTTTAGAGGTTTTAATATATGGTTTAGAATTTATGGTCATATTTTTTTCTACATTTGTTTAGGTATATATAGGATGGGCGGATAAGTTTACTTTGTATTCCACAAAGTAGAAAGTAGAATTGTGCAAGGAAAAAAATTGTCCTTGTTTAATCCATATCTCTGACCCTTTTATATACAATCGACTACATAAAGTACAAACGAAATTCGGTTCGACATTTTACCTATTTTATGATTAAAAAGTTGTTTTCCATTCTAATTTTTAGACAATTTGTACTAAATAGCATTCGCACTATTGGCTGTCGTCAGTTTCAATTTTTTTGATTCAACATTTTACAAAATTACATTTTTCTTCCCACACTAATGCATACTAATAGAAAAGTATTTCCTTGTGAAAATCACATCTGAATATTGTTTAGAAAATTTTCATATCTTCCTACATATACTTGGGTACATACATATGACTATTATATGTTTTAGTTTATAAGTAATCCTCAATTAAATTCTATACATAGAATTTTTAATTTAGAAATTTTAAATTGAAAACTAAAGTTGGAAAATAAAAGTTTTGCAAACCACTTAACTTTAACTAAGCCATTGGTATGTCTTTTACGGTTTCCGGTTCTATAATTATTTTTAAATATTCTCCTCTTACACATGTTGTTCGGTTTGATTTATTGGCAGCATGTTGTATATTTCACACGTAAAATGTTGTTAAATTATTTTAAATTTTTTTATAATATTACGTTTAAGTTATAATAATTGCATAATTATGGTATGAGAAATAGTATCTATCATAAATATTGCAAGTACATACCTACATATGTATATTATAAAAATTACAAACTTTTGAATGCAAAATTTAAATTTAAAAATTCCAAATTTTTATGGAAATTTTCTAAAACTCAAAAGTTGTCTCAAGCTCTATGAAAGGGTCAATCGAAAGACATGTTCAGATTTTTTGCACTTTTTTTGCAAATTTTAAATAGCGATATTTCGAAATCAGTTTAATCGATTTTAAAGATGGGCGCTGGTCACGTGATTTGCGTGATTCAAGTGAATCACGCGTGTTTCAATCACGTGATTGTGAGTGAGCGTGAGTTGAAAAACAATCTGAGTGAGTGATTAGTGAGTGAGTCATTTATTTTTTGCGTGAATTTGCGTGATTACACACAGAAAACAAATTTGCTAATTTCCAACTGAAATTCAGTTGTTACAACAAAAAATCGGTGGATGCATTTGAATTAAGGTTGAAACAACTAAATATCGGTAGTTACAACAAAATTTTGTTATTACAACTGTCTTTTAATTGAAACAACTATAAAATTATTTAGCCACATCAAAATGTAGTAGCAGCAACCGAATTTTGAGTTACTACAAATGAAAAATTCAGTTGGAAAATTTTTTTTCTCTGTGTACATATTTTGATTTGCCCAATTTTTATACCCTTTAACCACAGTATGGGGGTATACTCACTTTGTCATTCCGTTTGTAACGCATCGAAATATTGGTCGGGGACCCCATAAAGTATATATATTATTGATCTATGATGGATTCTTAGACATTCTATGAATGTCCGTCTGTCCGTCCTTCCGTCTGTCTGTAGATAACACAATGTAGTCCAAAATAAAACAGATAGACTCCTGAAGTTGTCCACAAATATGTCTTATGTTCATAGGCAGGTTAAGTCGTGAATGAGCAAAATCGGGTCAGAGGGAAAAAGTTCTCCTTGAAGAACTGAACCAACCTCTGAAAAAATACACTTTTATTATATGTTTTTTTTTGTATTTGTGTTAAATAAATGATACATTTGGTATATTTATCGCGATGGGAAGGTGCTCTCAACGACCCCCACTGACCCTATAAACGCCCCCCCCCCCCCCCAGAACGCCCCTGATTCTTTTTGTACATTTTGGGGGGTATAAAAGATTCGGCACAGCCGAACTTAACACTCTCACTTGTTATACCCTATACCACACTGTGATACAGGGTATATTGAGTTTGTGCTGATGTTTGTAACTACCCGAATTATTGGTCCTATACCCACTTTTAAGTATACCGATCGACTCAGAATCACTTTTGAGTCGATTTTGCGGTGTCCGTCTGTCCGTCCGTCCGTCTTTCCGTCCGTCTCACAGTGCTTCGTTCCCATATAACGAAGGGACAAAAATAGAAGGAGTTGTCACATATTTTTGAAATTTGGTACACGTGCATAAAACGTCTTAGTTAAGAAAAATATGAATTTCTGGAAAAATCGGTGCAAGGACACGCCTACCGCCCATGTGTCCTGAAATTGAAAAAATTAATTTTAGCTTCAATAATGCCCACAAAATTACAAAAAGTGGACAAGCTGATACACATTCAACTAGCAACTTGTGTATAAATTTTTATTTAAATCGGAGCAAGGACTCAAGGTCCTGCCATATATCCTTTTTCTTCAAAACGCCATAACACCTACGAAAATTGTCCGATCGTAAAAAAACTTTGTAAGCAAATTAATATTCCTTAGATATATATTAATACCAAATTTGGGCAAAATCGGATTAGTAGTGTGGAAAATATAAAAACATCCTTTTTTAAAAAATAAGTTATTTTATTATTTTTTATGTCGTCTAGAATAAGTCAAAGAAATGTATTAAATCAACTTCTGAGCTACATAATGTTTACACATGTCTGAAGTAAAATTTGATGGCGGTTCTTTTTTTAAAATACATTAACCCTCTATCTTCCATTTTTAGGGGTCATTTTGTCCATTTTTTTACATATCCTCGTAGAACAACACTAAAACGTGCGTTTAAATAGTTAATATGTTCTACAAAAATGTTAAGCATCAAATTTTACTAGGGGTTGTCAAATGCCAAAAGATCGTGCGATATAATCAAAATGCTTAAAAAAGTAAAATTGTTAAATATCACATAAGTATTGCTAAATAGCGTTTACCAAATTAGATGGAAATAAGTCGAAAAATGTACTAAAAAACTACTGAGATAAAAAATATTTATACTTCTCTACAGTGAAATTTAATGGTGGTTCTTTTGTTAGAACATATTAACCCTCTATCTTTCATTTTAATGGGTCATTTTAGTCCTTATTTCAAATATTCTTATAAAATTCAATAAAACGAGCGTTTAAAGGTTAAAGCGTTATACTGAATTCCTTTTTTTAATGTTTCTTATAATTTATAATTTTTCAGTAGAATACACTGTGCAACAAATTTGGGGTCACTTTCACGGAGTGTATCTTATATTGAACAAAACAAAAAATGAAAGTACCCGGGTAAAAATGAAATATATATGATCATATATGAAGATATATGTATCATATATGGATTTATATAACCATATATTATCATATATGCCTCCATATATGTTCATATATGATCTGATCCGAAAATTGGCCCGATATGAGGTCATATCAGGCCAATTTTCGGATCAGATCATATATGAACATATATGGAGGCATATATGATAATATATGATTATATAAATCCATATTTGATCCATATATCTTCATATATGATCATATATATTTCATTTTTACCCGGGTATGCCATTTGTAAACCAAAACCCATGAATTGTTTTGAAGTCTTGAAAATAAGGCGATTGGAATGATTAGAAAGATCTACTAAATGTTTGTAGAACATTTTAACACTTTAAACACGTTTAAGTGGTTTTCATAAGAATATTTTAAAAATGGACTGAAATGACTCCTGACAATGGGAGATAGAGGGTTAATATGTTCTAAGAAAAAAGAAACATCGAATTTTACTGAATACATCTATTAACAGTAAGCTTAGAAGTACATTTGTTACATTATTTTAAATTATTTCACACGATTTTGGTGAAATACAATTTAACAATTTAAAAAAAAAAAATTTACTTTTTAAGCATTTTGCTTTTATCTCATGAACTTTTGGTCATTTACAACTAATAATAAAATTCTATGCAGAAAATTTTTGAATAACTTGTTAACCCTTTAATCGAAAGTGTAAGTGTTATTCTACTGGGGTATTTGGAAAAGGGACTAAAATGACCCCAAAAATGGGAGATAGAGGGTTAATATATTCTTAGAAAAGAACCGTCATCCAATTTTACCGAAGACATCAATTAACCTCATTTACCACACAATTAAATTTAATATTTTTTTTTACTTATTCTGAATGACTTCTTCTGAGCGCCTTTGAAAAAAAAAATTAAAAACTTCAGTGGGCCATAAAAAATACTCGAGCTAAATTTTCGAAATTCTTCAAGGGTTTTGGTCTACTAATAATATACTTTCATTTTGCTTTTTTACCCATTTAAAACATAAAATCGTGTTGCACAATGATATTAAATACTGTTAAATGCCTGAATTTTGAGTAAAAATCATGAATTTAGGCATTTAAAAAAATCGATTTTTTTTAATTTGTGGTCAAAAGTGGGCCCTAATTTTTGAATACGCTTTTAGACAAGAGTATAAACTAAGAAAAAATCGACGAAAAAAATATATAATTTTATATAATTTTTTTTTAAACTCCATCAAACTTTTGTAATTTTTGGATTTTTAACAGAAAAATATTGCTTTTCTGCGCAATAAAAAATATTTTTTTTGTAAATATATGCAAAATTCTGTATTTTAATTTAATTACAAATATATCAAAGTACTTGAAAACAAAATTTCGAAACATTTTATTAAAAAATGGATTTTTGAGAATTATTTTTGTGAAACAACTAAAACACATTTTCCTGTTAAGCCATTTTTGCATAAAATTCTCTGAGTTTAGCGCCCTCTCGTGGTGGCAAAAGCAATCAGAAAAAATATTTTTGTTAATATTTATTTGAGATACCTTATTATCTTACAAAAAAACTGTATTTAAACACAATTTGAGACAATTTTTTTTTTTTGATTTTTGTCCATGGGTCGAAGCATAGTGCGTCTGTCTGTCCATGTAAATGGTGTAAACACGATAGGTTAGGTTAGGTTGTCATGTTGTCGCATATGCTGACGATGTCGCGATAGCGGTAAAGGGGAAGCATTTGCCAACATTGCGGGACATTCTTCAGGGTTCTCTGAAAGATCTGTCTAAATGGGCAAGAGACTGTGGTCTGGGAGTTAATCCTAGTAAAACAGAGCTTGTTTTGTTTACAAGGAAAAATAAGATTCCTGCTTTTGATCCTATTTCTCTGGACGGTACTGAAATCACCTTCTCAGATGGAGCCAAGTATCTTGGAGTATTTCTAGATAGGAAGCTGAATTTCAGGCGTAATATTGAGGAACGGGTGAGAAAAGCAACAATTGCTTTGTATTCCTGTAAAAGGGCCATTGGAAAACGATGGGGTTTTAGCCCTCAAGTCGTTCATTGGATCTATACAGCATTGTCTGGTGGCCTGCTTTACAAAAAGAAACAAAAGCGAACTTTGTCTTTATCACGAAGGTACAGAGAATGGCGTCAATGTGCATCACTGGTGCTCTTCGTACTACACCTACGGCTGCATTAGAAATCCTCCTTCACCTGATACCCTTGGACATATTGGGTAGGCAGTATGCGGCTGCGTCGGCAATTCGACTTAATACCACGCTGCAATGGAGGAGCAGTGATTGTGGACATAGCGCGATCTTGAAAAAGATAACAATACCCCAAAATGTGGACTGTGCTCCCTCTTTGAGCCTCTTCCAGGGAGTCTTGGAAGGGGTATACTCCGGGTAGTGGAGCTACCATAAATTTTTACACAGATGGATCGAGGCTGCACGAACAAGTGGGCTTTGGAGTCTATTCGGAAGAAGTGGCTGACTGGTTGAGCTGCAATGTCTTGTCTACAACCGCAGTCAACATCTATACTGACAGTCAAGCCGCGGTCAAGTCCCTGGATTCAATGTTTCTGAAAACAAAATTTGCCTTTAACTGCCGCACGTCTTTAAATGAGATGGCCAAGCAGTTTAACATACGACTCATATGGGTCCCAGGGCACAGAGACATTCCAGGGAATTGCAAAGCCGATGAGCTTGCAAGACTAGGAACTACCTTACAGGTTCCAACAGAATTGGAATATGTTGGTATGCCTCTAGAAACTTGCAAGCAAAACCTACGGCTTTGTTCTGCGACGGAGACTAATCAAAGATGGGCAAATGGATGGACGTGCGAGACCACACGACTGATTTGGCCTTCTCTTAATCAGGGGCGCACAAGTGAGCTGATATCGCTTCCAAGAGGAGAGATTTCGACGGTGGTTTCTATAATTACCGGACACTGTCTTATAGGGAAGCACACAGAGCGGTTAAATGTGCCGTCGAATGACTTTTGCCGAAGTTGCATGGATGAAGAGGAGTTGGAAACTATCCAACACTTTATTTGCCATTGCCCGGCACTTTCTGGCCAGAGACTTGCTTCACTGGGATCTAGGGAGCTGTACGATCTTTCTGATTTGTTGGATGTCAAAATTCCACATCTAAGGAGTTTTATAAGAAGCTCAAAATGGTTTAACGACAGGGACTAGTAGGAAAACCTATGGTATCACAATGGACCTCAGAGTCTACGTGTGTTGACGTATAACGTCAGCAGCCACTTACAACCTAACCTAACCTAAGGACGAAGCTTATTGAAAATGGAAAAAATTGGTACACATTTGACCTAGCCCCCATACAAAGGTCCTCTTTAGTTTTGGTTCAAATGACTCTAACAACCGTATTATAATAGGTATCTTTTGAAATTTGGCAGGTAAATATGATTTGTCTTCATTAATCACCATTCCGAATTAGAGGAATCGGACCAGTTCTTCTTGTAGTCCCCATACAAACCACCTTCCCGATTTTCACATAAATCTCTTAAATTTCATGAAAATTGAAAATATTTAATTAAAATATTGTTTATGTATGTTAAACGCGTACTTTAATACCGTTATCAAATCTGATTATCATTGGACTATTTTTGGACTCAGGCCCCATGTGAAAATTTGGGCCGATACCCAGCAAAATTTTCGGTTGCAAAGAACCGATTGTGGAACAACTTATACTTCCCTAGAACCTGTTCTAATTCTTGTGCAACACCGATTCTTTTAACAAAGGGATCGTCCTTAAAGCAACAGGTGTTTGTAAGCAAAATTAGAACATATTTTTGTTCCTCGGAATCGGTACTAGAAGTAAAATTTGGAACAGAAATAAGAATTAAAGAAATATATTGAATTGCATTAATTTTATTTAACAAAGATAACAAATATCATACACAAATGGAATATTTACATTTTTTAACACACCCCGAGTAAAAATAAACATATATAACAATATATAACTTGATACAAACATAATAAATCATATAGGATTATACATTCCGTGAGGTATTTTCTATTTTTTTTAAATGCAGTCATATGTTGTAATATATAATTTTATCATGATTCAGATTAAAAGGAATACGGTTGATATAAATATATGAAATAATATTAATGCCAATACAAAATTTGTTTTTCTGTATAATTTAATATAAAATTATATATAGCTTATTCTGTTCCATATATAAACGTTTCCAATTAAATGTTTCCAATTAACCTAAAATGTTCTAAGTTTTTTAAGCAAAGTATAAGAAACTTTTAAAATGCTCCTAAACATTTCCTTGTTAGGGTTATGTATATCACCTATCTGGTTCGAAGCGTACCCAAACATTTTTTTTTTTGTTTTAGAAAATTATATGTTTGATGAATGTATCGTTGACCTGTGGTGTAACTCACCAAAACCAAAACACACCAAGATTTTTTATGTTTTTATGCAATTAGATCTAATTGGATCCAATGAAATATGGCAATGTCTGGTCAAAACTCGGATGAAATCGAATAATATTTTATACATGTTTAAGCCAAATGGTCACCCTACTTATGGTCACCCCTTTTTTTGAAGCCGTGTTTAGATGGGAGTAGTTGACACCTAGGTGGCGCTAATATTATTATAGTTTTCTTTTGTTTATTAATTCTTTTTTTTTAACGAATGCCATTGAACAATAATTTAGCTTTATCGTTGTAATTTTTCGATACCCTAAAGTTGTAATTTCTTTTGTTCGCGCTTTTGGATTTTTTTCTAAAATAATTTAAATTGTAAATTATTTGTTGGATTAACTTATAATAAACAGGAAAGTATTTTATACTTCACCATTTAATACGAAAAAACAATCATTTGCGTTTTTTTTGGTTTTATTTCTTTTCTGGTTCCAGCTGCAAGCCCAGGCATACATCCATTGCCAACCCCCCTTTGTTGTTTTATAAGGATTCATTGGAATTTTTTATTGGTCCTGATCGAACCGGATTGCAGTGGAACCTTCGTTGTTGGAAAGCCATTAAATAAGGTGAAGTAACTTTCAATTTCCTTTTGAAAAAATCCTCATATTTTCCATTAAAATTTTTTTATTTGATAAAAAATTTTAAGGAAATATTTTTTGGAGGTAAAAAAGGAGTAAAATATACTCCTATATATAAAAGAAATAAAAAGTAGTGCAAAAAGACATAAATTAATTACTTTAGAACCACCCTGTTTTTACTCCGAATTTGAAATACAACTCTGAGTTTTTTGTTGATCTGGCAACACCATACGATCATCTGTTCATTTGATCATCTGTTGCTGTCACATTAATTTTTCGTTTGTTTACTTTTTAATTCTTTTTTTTTGTGTGAATTTATTAAAATTTAATTGTGATTTTTTTAAAATAAATTCGATAAAAAATATAAAAATAATCAAAGAAAAATATTTGTGAGTGGGTGAAAATAATTTAAAAGTGAGAAAAGTACCAAATACAACAAATAAAAGTGGTAGAACAATTGATAAAAAACCACTGAGATTCTGTGTATATTTCGATACAGTGAAGGGCAAAAGTTGTCATATATTTTATTTTTTAATTTTTTTCAATAACAATATTTTTTATTTTGCCTTTTAATAATATCTGGTGAGTGTTTGGTATTTTAAATTGTTTTTTAGATTTTTTGTTGGAAAAAATAAAATTTTTGGAGATTCTTTTTTGGATTTTTAAATCGTTTTTCGACTTTTGTACAAACTTTTTGTTAGAAAAAGGTATTTTTTGTTGATTTTCAATCAATACTTGCTGAACGTGAAATAGTTTTCGCTACTTTTTGCGATTTTAAATTCAGATTTTTGTGAACTTTTCTTGTTTTTTGAGGACTTTTTGGTGCTGTTAACGTATTTTTGGATTACCAAGCAACGTTTTTTGTTGAAAAAAAGGATTCTTATTGATTTTTAATCAATATTTTTTGGAATTTTAATCGTTTTTACTGGCTGTGTTTGATTTTTGAAGTAAATTTTTGTGATTTTTCTTGTTTAAAGAAGATTTGTTGGTACTTTTTAACGTTTTTCGAATTTTAAAACAACTTTTTGTTGAATAAAAGGTTTTTGTTAAATACCAATCTATATTTTTCTTGAAAATTCGGTCTATTTTCGTGATTTCAGCAGTTTCCATTGAATTTCTTTGTAAATTTATTAACATTTTTAAATTTTATTCGGGAAATTTTCATTTTGTTTGGAAAAAAATGGTGAAATCTGGTCTTTTGAAGAAGTTTGAAAAGCTGGCTGCTCTTTTTATGGAGTTTGAGGATGACTACACTAACGCCCGCCCTGCCAACCAGACGTCTTTCGCTATTGACGTTGAAAAGGAGGAATTTAAAGTGTTGTGGGAAAAAGTTAGGGTGTCTTACGAGACTTTTGTGACCTCAAATGAGGGTAAGGATTCTGAAGCGGATTGCCAGGCAGCAAAGCTGATGTTTAAGGAATGTAGACTGGCGTACATTACCTGTGCTGCACAAATGGGCGAACAACTTCAGAGTTTTATAAGCAAGCCGATGCTTTCTTCAACTCATTGTGGTGGAAATTCAACTGGGTAACACTGCCCGTTGAAAATCGTCCACCTAGTCATCAAATAAAGTTGCCACCGTGTACTACGGAAGTTTTTCATGGTGATTACCAATCTTGGCCCACTTTTAGGGATATGTTTTCTGCAGTCTATCTTAAGGCGAACGGTTTGTCGGACGTCGAAAGACTGTTTTATCTTCGACAAAATACCAGAGACGAAGCCTTAGAGATTGTAAAGAAATCTCCTCTTACTAATGAGGGTTTTGAGACTGCTTGGAAAAACTTAAGGGAAAGGTACGAAAATAAACGCATATTAGTCAACATTCAATTAAAAATTTTGTTTAATTTAATTGAAGTCAAATCGGAGTCAGCTAATGAGATAAAACGGTTGCAAAGAGATATCAATAATTGCATTTCGGCGCTTCATACACATGAAATTGATATCGAAAATTGGGATCCTATTTTTGTTTTTCTTTGTTCGATAAAATTGCCCGACTTAACTTTGTCATTGTGGGAACAATCAATCAGAGATAAAACAGAGATTCCAAAGTGGAACGAAATGGATGATTTTCTCACTTCTCGTTTTCAGTCTTTGGAAACCGTATCCGGAATCCGCTCAAACCCGACCAGGCATTCTGAAAAGTCTGCCACGAATAAAAATTCTCATTCGGGGAATAATTTTCATTCGGGTAATAATTCTCATTCGGGGAATGCTTCCTTTTCAGGAAATAATTCTTTTTCAAAGAAAAAAGTGAGGACTTATCAGGCAAAAGTTACAAGGAAATCATGCCCAACTTGTTCTAAGGACCATTTAGTGAGATTTTGTCCCAAATTTCAGAAAATGTCACCGGAGGAGAGATTTGTGATTGTAAAAAGAAACAATCTGTGCCTGAACTGTTTGAGTGAAGGCCACAAATTAAGTTCCTGCCAAAGCAATTTTAGTTGTTCGGTGTGCAAATTAAAGCACCATACGTTGTTGCATAAGAAGGTTGAGGACAACACCACGGCTGATACGGGACCAAGTACGAGTCAGGCGGCTGCACAGGGTACATCGGTTCAGAATTGTTTTGCGGCGACTTCAAGGCAGATTCTTTTGGGGACTGCTGTCGTTAATATAGAGTGTCGCGGCGAAGTTTTTTCGGCCAGGGCGCTTATTGATTCGGGTTCTCAGGCAACTTTTGTCTCGGAAAAGTTGCAAAGGAAACTTCGTTTGCCGGTTAGGGGTATAAATGCTCAAGTTTCTGGATTGAACAATGCTTTGGCAGGATCGGTACAAAAACTCTGTTCGTTTGTTTTGAGCTCTCCGGTGAATAGTCAATTTAAAATCAAGGTGGATGGTTTGATTCTACCTAAATTGACTGGAAATTTGCCGTGTGAATCGATAGATATTTCGCGCTCGTCATCGTTGTTTAGTTTGAAACTAGCTGACCCCAATTTCTCGAAAAGTGGTCAGGTTGACCTCTTGATTGGTGCGGATATTTATCCAAATATCATGCGAGAAGGGGTCAGGCGAAATATTGTTGGGAATTTAATGGCCCAGGAAACCATTTTTGGATGGATTTTGACGGGGTCAATTCCTGACACAGTACAAGGGGCTTTCACAACTTGTGTGCGTTTTACTAGGAAATCGGTCTGGACAAGCAGTTGGAAAAATTTTGGGCATTGGAAGAACCCCCAAAGGCCTCAGAATCTTCGCCGGAAGATGAATATTGTGAAGATCACTTCCAAAGGACGACAAAGCGAGATTCTGATGGGCGATATATTGTTTCATTGCCTATTAAACCGCAATATTTGGTTGATAGTGGCTTAGGTTGTTCGCGTGAGAAGGCTCGGCGGCAGTTTTTGAGAAATGAGGTATCTCTTCTCAAAAATCCGACATTGAAGACGGTGTACGACAACGTTCTTTCGGAATATGAGGTTTTGGACCATATGGCTCGGGTACAGCATGATGATTCGGACTTTTTGGGGTCATTTTAATTGCCACATCATGCTGTGTTCAAGCCTGAAAGTTCATCCACGAAGGTTAGAGTGGTTTTTAACGCCTCAAGTCGTACGTCGTCGGGCCTAAGTCTAAACGATATTTTGTTCACGGGGCCTGTCCTACAAAATGATTTAATGTTGCTGATAATTCGATGGCGTTTTTACCGATACGTTTTTAATGGCGACATTGAGAAAATGTATCGTCAAATTCTTTTGGACCCAAAAGAAACTAAATTTCAGCGAATTGTTTTTCGTGAAAACCCGAATGATGAGTTAAAGGATTTCGAGTTGAAGACAGTCACTTTCGGGGTGAATTGCGCTCCGTATTTGGCTATAAGGACGCTACATCAGTTGGCCTCCGATGTGGAGGAAAAATGGCCTCTTGCTTCAAAGATTTTACGTCGCATGATGTATGTGGACGATGCTTTGGCAGGGGCTCATGATGTTTCTTTGGCGATTGCGGCAAGGGACCAACTGATGTTAGCACTAACATCGGCTGGATTTTCAATGAGGAAATGGACCTCAAATGATGAAAGAATTTTACATGGTTTACCGGCTGATCACCTTTTGAGTGAAAACTTTTTGGAAATCGATGATGAGAGCACCACAAAAACATTGGGTATTAGGTGGAACGCAAAATCGGATCGATTTTATTTTGCTACTTCGCCAATTCCTTTTGAGGAAAATTTTACTAAGCGAGAGGTTTTGTCCATCATCGCTAAACTTTTTGATCCCGCTGGTTGGCTAGGCCCAATAGTTGTTATTGCTAAAATGTTGATGCAACAGATTTGGTGCGATAAAACTGATTGGGACGATTCTCTATCTGAGGCAAGTTCTTTGAAATGGATACAATTTATCAGTGACTATGGTGACATTGATAAAATAACCATTTCTCGTTGGGTTGGATTTGAACCGTCGGCCTATTTAGAGATTCACGGCTTTTCTGATGCCTCTGAAAAGGCATATGGCGCTTGCGTATATGTTCGCCTACAGGATGAAACCGGCGCCATTCAGTCGCATTTATTGTTGGCTAAGTCTAGGGTAGCTCCCCTAAAAACAGTTTCTCTACCTCGATTGGAACTGTGTGGGGCTGCTCTTTTAGCAGATTTAATTGATACGGTCAGAAAAGACTTCAAATTTGATGAAACTCGAACCAAGTTTTTTACATGGAGCGATTCAATGATCGTTTTGGCTTGGCTCCAGAAACCGTCCAATACATGGACAACTTTCGTTGCGAATAGGGTTTCAAAAATTGTTGGTAAAACTGACAAAGATTGCTGGAGACACGTTTGCTCTAAGGACAACCCAGCTGATTTAATAAGTCGAGGGGTTCGTCCGCAGGATTTAGTCAATAATCCTCTCTGGTGGTATGGTCCATCATGGCTCTGTGGTTCAACGGACCGTTGGCATTCTTCGTCTGCCAAAGAGTTTGGAACAAGAGAAGAAGAACGTAGACATCAGGCCTTTTTTGTCTATTTTAAGTCATTTTATGATTTGCTAAAAGACTTTTCTTCTTACTCAAGAGCATTGCGTGTTTTGGCTTTGGTGGTTAGAGGTTGGAAATTAATTCTTAAAAAGGAGATTAGTTTTTCGACTCCTGAATTCACTCCAGCTGAAATTCAGTCAGTAAAGGAGAAACTGATAATAGTATCACAAAAAGCGTTTTTTGCGAGTGAATACTATAAGTTATCAAACGATGAACCTATTTCGGAAGGTAAATTATTAAATTTAAATCCCTTTTTGGACGATAAGGGCATTATTCGTGTTGGCGGCCGGTTGGCAAACGCGCCTGATTTAACGTACAACGAAAAGTTTCCTATCGTTTTACACTCTGGTTGCGAATTTTCTCTACTTTTTGTTACTTATCTTCACAAGATTACGTTGCATGGAGGAAATCAGTTGATGCTAAGGGTCCTAAGGACGGAATTTTATATTCCACATGCCAAAAATCTGATAAAGAGAGTAATAGGCCGTTGCAAAATCTGTACAATACAGAAAAAGGCAACTCAAAGTCAGATTATGGCAGCCCTCCCAACATCTAGAACGGTAATTTCACGTCCGTTTACTACCACTGGGGTAGATTTTGCTGGTCCTTTCGATATTCGAAATTACACAGGTCGAGCATGTTTAGTAACAAAGGGCTATGTTTGCTTATTTGTTTGTTTCGCAACCAAAGCGATTCACTTGGAAGCGGTGAGTAGTTTATCTACTCCAGCGTTTTTGGCCGCTTTTTCAAGATTTGTTGCTCGACGTGGGTATCCGACAGACATGTATTCGGATAATGGCACAAATTTCGTTGGTGCCTCCAAAGTTTTGAAGACAGAATTTAGAGACTTTCTTCGATGCTCAAATTCTGCAATAAATTCTGAATATGGACCACAGGGCCTTAATTGGCATTTTAACCCGGCCAGTGCGCCTCATATGGGAGGCCTATGGGAAGCGGGTGTAAAAAGCTTCAAGCACCATTTTCGTAGAATAGCAGGTAGCTTAAAATACACTTTTGAGGAGTTTTCGACCCTGTTGGCTCGCATTGAAGCTTGTCTAAATTCAAGACCTTTGTGCCCTTTGACTGAAAATGTTGATTGTTTGGACATTTTAACTCCTGGTCATTTTCTTATTGGCGGCCCACTTTTAGCCCCACCTGAAGTTGAAATTTCGGAAGCCCCGATTTCCATTACTAATCGATGGCAGCGGGTAAAGGCTTTAAATCAACGTTTGTGTGTCAGGTGGAAAGATGATTATTTGAAAGATCTTCAAAAACGAAATAAATGGAAATTTATGCAGAAAGATCTTGAAATCGGTGACATGGTGGTTATTCGTGAAGACAACTTACCGACTAATGAATGGCGATTAGGTCGGGTAGTTAAAATTCACATGGGTAAAGATGGTCACGTCAGAGTTGTAGAGTAAAAAACAGCGCGTGGCTTAGTTACAAGACCAGTTGTGAAGCTTGTAGTTCTTCCAACTTGTTAGTCTTTTTGTTTTTTTTTTTACTACTTAAATTTTCTTTTTAGCATCATGGTCTCGTCGAAAAAATATGCTGAAGGTCGTCGTACCACCGCTAAAATGATTTGTCGGGTCTGTTTGAAAGACCACCCCTTACGCTTTTGTAAGAAGTTCCTGCAGGTGGATTACAAGGAGAGGATGCATTTGGTATCCGTTTACAAATATTGTGCTGGTTGTTTGAGCCACGACCATACCTGGCGTACTTGTGAGAGTACGGGAAAATGCAAACGCTGCGGTGACATGCATCACACGCTTCTACATAAACCGGGCAAAAGACCACGTTCGTCTGTCCCGAAAAAGGAAAAACCATTGAAGCGTTGCCAACGGGGACCTAGTTCGTCAACCCGCCCAAAGAGTAGAGGACCTCGTTCGTCCCAAAACTCAGCCAGGGGACCTCGTTCGTCCGATGGTCAAGAGAGCGAAAGACCAAGTTCGTCGAAAGCTCTTGTTCCTCGTCATTCGAAGAACAGCTCAAACACGCTGCGCAAGAGTTCCAGCGATAAACATCGATCCCACAATACCGTTTCGGCCCTTGCTACCTACCACATAAGCGAGACTATTTTGTTGAAACCGACGGCAATGATAAAGATCGTGTGTAAAGATCGGTTTATTTTGGTGAGGGCGTTAATCGATCCTGGCTCGGATTGTTCGATCGTCTCAGAGGAGGTAATACGCCGGCTTGGTGCCAAAAAAATTGTAGTTGCGTCGAGAGAGAGGTGCTTGCTTACGATCAAGGGGAACCATGGCCTCAGTGAAACTATAGAGGTCTATGCTGAAGTGAGACGAAGATATAGCGTGACGACTCCATCCAAGAAGATAGACGCAAGAATTGTTGATGAGTTTCCGGGTCTGCAGTTGGCTGATCCACAATTTCATGTGCCTTCCCCGGTCAATGTGGTTCTTGGCGGTGATGTGTACGCAAGGATAATGCGAAATGGAGTTTCTGGTGGTTCTTTTGGCAAACCCTTAGCACAATTTACCATTTTTGGCTACATCATTTCTGGGTCCTGTTCTCCATAATGATTACAACTGTAAGGAGCATATTTTTTTGACCTTTTTTTCGACCACGATGCATAAACATAATTTTTTTTGTTTATTATTTTAGTTTTTTTTTCTCCCCCAAACATATTTGGGTTTTTTTGCCTATTTAACAGCTGGAAGCTGTTTTTTTGGATTTTGAAGTTTGCTGCTGGCGGTTTAACTTCTTTGTTATGAATTTATTGTTTACTAATATATTTTTTATATTAATATATATATATTTATTTTTTTTTTATTTAATATTTTGTTTGATAAGAAATAAAATGGAGTTTTTTGAACTGAGAATTTGGAGTTTCTGGTTCTTTTTCTCTTCTTTTATTTTTTTGTCTCCTAGGTTCTCCCTACAATGGTTTTTTTTGTTGCAGTACTGCAAGGCGGCCGGGATGTTTAAGCCAAATGGTCACCCTACTTATGGTCACCCCTTTTTTGAAGCCGTGTTTAGATGGGAGTAGTTGACACCTAGGTGGCGCTAATATTATTATAGTTTTCTTTTGTTTATTAATTCTTTTTTTTTAACGAATGCCATTGAACAATAATTTAGCTTTATCGTTGTAATTTTTCGATACCCTAAAGTTGTAATTTCTTTTGTTCGCGCTTTTGGATTTTTTTCTAAAATAATTTAAATTGTAAATTATTTGTTGGATTAACTTATAATAAACAGGAAAGTATTTTATACTTCACCATTTAATACGAAAAAACAATCATTTGCGTTTTTTTTGGTTTTATTTCTTTTCTGGTTCCAGCTGCAAGCCCAGGCATACATCCATTGCCAACCCCCCTTTGTTGTTTTATAAGGATTCATTGGAATTTTTTAATACAAGTTGATCTTTTTTAATGCAAAAACATCCACCATTATTCGGATTAAATTGCGTATAAATATATATTGTGTTATATATCATTATGTATTGCATCATATAAAAATTTTTACTCGGGACGTTTATCCTTTTTCGCCTCCAAAGTTGCATTTTGGGCCTTACAAAAATGACATACCAGAACAACGATTTTCTGCAAACGAAAATAAAAAAACATAATATTATTAGTATTTGACCCGACCAAGAAAATAAAAATGTAATTTACTCACCTTTGTGTCAATAATTTTCATGATTATATCTTGCTATTTTAATAGAATTTCGTGTTTTTTCTTGGTTAACAAAAATAAATTGATAATTATTTTTTAATTTTTTTGACACATAATTTTGTTTTAATTCCTGAGAACCAAAATGTTATGAAACTTTGATTGCAGAGAACAAGCTTCGCAATAATTTTCACATAACGTGTTCTGAATAATTAAAGTGTAATAGTGTATGGTTACCGAACATGCGCGGGTACAAGGGGGGGGAAAAAGGGGAAATTTCCCCCCCCAGACCAAATTTCAAAAAGAAAAAAAAAGAAGAAAAAAAGAAAAAAGAAAGAAAAAGAAGAAAAAAGAAAGAAGGAAGTTTTCTAAAAAAAATTTTCCGAAGGAAAAAAATCTCGAAATCCAAAAATTTTTAATAACAAAAAATCTGAAAATTTTTAAAGGAAAAATGTGACTTAATCTGAAAATTTTCTGTGAAAAATTATCTTTCAATCTTATTATGAATTTTAGTATAAAAAATAACTTAGAATATGTTTTTTTTTGTCTAGAAAAATGTAACAGGATTTAGTTTACATAAAAAATGTTTGTCTACAGCATAGGAATAGGAAAAATATCTTAAAACCTTAAAAATATTGGTAGTCTAACGTTTGAAAAACTATTTTGGAAAACTTTTTTAGAATGTCTTAGAATCGGTCACAAAATCTGAGGCTTTTTCCATAGAAAAAGATACAAAAAAACTCTCAAGATTTTTCACATCCTCAAACATTTTCTCTTTAGGATTTTTGCAGAAGAATTCCCGAATTCTAAAAGTCTCAGAATCTGAGACTTTTTCTACGGAAGAAAGGTATCAAAACTTGAGACTTATTTATAGGAAAAAAATCGCAGAATCTGAGACTTCGAAAGGAAAAAGGTTTAAAAATCTGAGACTTTTTCTATAGGAAGAATCTCTGAATTTGAGACTTATTTGAGGGAAAAAGGTCTCAAAATCTGAATCTTTTTTAAAAAGAAAAAGGTCTCAAGGTCTGAGACTTTTTATTGTTGAAAAAAAGTCTCACAAGTTGAAACTTACTCAATTGGAAGAAGGTCGCAGAATCTGTGACTTTTTCTATAGGAAAAAGGTGTTAGAATCTAATACTTTCTCTATAGGAATAAGGTCTCAGAATTTCAAAGTTTTAGACTTATTCTATAGGAAAAAATGTCTCAGAATCTGACACTTTTTCTTTGGGGAGCAGGTCTCAGAATCTATGAATTTTTCGATAGGATAAAGGTTTCAAAATTTGAGACGTTTTCTTTAGAAAAAAGTGTCTTTTTTATATTAGAAGAAGGTTTTAGAATCTAAGACTTTTTCTATAGGGAAAACGTCTCAGAATCTGTGACTTTTTCTTTTGAAAAGAGTCTCAAAATCTCAGACTTTTTCTATATATGAGTCATTCCATGTCAGACCGAACACCTTTTTTACACCACCTCTTCCGATTTTCTTTAAATTTGCCAGACGTATTAAAAATAAAAAAATATTTTTCACGTGTTTCGGGAAAAAAATTTAATTTTTTTTTTCAAAGAGTTATGTGCATTTGAAAATCGTCAAAATCGTGAAAAAACTTCAGACATGACAACATTTAAACTAATGTTTTTATAAAACTAGTGAATGGATTTTGAAGTTCAATACCTTATTTTAAAGGTATTTGAACCTTCTTTTTTAAAAAAATATTATTTTTTATAAATTAATTTTTTTTTATTATTAAAATTTGGTTTTTTTACTTAATTTCTGTTTTCCACAATCTTCGAACAAGTCGAAAAATCTGAAAAAAATATTATCTTAAAGGCTAATATATTCTTAACATTCCCTCAAAATTTCAGAGTGGAGGTCGAATGGATTCTATTTTTTTACGATTTTTTTCCATTGCAGCACCACAAAAAAAATTACATTTTGTATATAAACATTTTATTTTCAAGCATGTTAACGAAAATGTCAACGCATGTATGTATGTGTGTATGTATTCAAAAACACACGCTAACATATTCATGTTGTTGAGCATAATTTGTTCCTTTGCTTTTTATATGTGTCGTTAGATTTTTTTTTAAATTGCATTTTGCGTAACGAAAATATCAATGCATGTATGTATGCAAAAACACAAGCTAACAAATTCATATTGTTCTGGAGATTTGTTTGTTTTGCTTTTTCTATTTTGCCGTTAGAATTTTTTTGTATGTTCTATTTTATGTTTTAAACTTAAACACCCCTATTAATTCTTATATATTAAATACTAGCTCGCCCGCCGGAACTTCGTTACCGGTTAAGTTAAATACCGGATAATAGAAGGATCAGGATTACCCTACCGATTTCAGAAAATGACTCATATGTAGTCTTTGTTTTATTTAATTGTCGACGTTTAAGTCTTTCATAAAATAATATTTCATTGAATAAATTAAACAATACAATTTGAATAATTTCGGTGGTACGTTGTCATGTACGTTCCGGTGAAAAAGATTTTGACAATTTTCGAGCCCTTATATACGGGATTTTGGATCTTGAGTGAATAAATATTTCAGTGTAAAAAGAAATTGGAATAAAAAAAATTTTGGGTAAAAAAATATAGAGAGAAAAAATATGGAATAAAAAAGTTTAATACGAAAAGTTTTAGTAAAAAGTATCATTCCATTTCGTTCCCCGTTCTACTCCATTTCATTTCCAATTCAATCTCCATGCAAGTTTTATTCCTCTCCATATAAAATGCGTTACAGAAATAAAAAGTGCTATTGTATTTATCTTATAGATATAAAAATACCATTTTACACGACTTCTACCAATTTAGGTACCCCTTTTTACCCTGTCCATCTCTTGTGTGTTATTTCGGCTGGAGAATACTGCACGTCAGAAAAAACCTTTTTTTTCTGAACCGTTATTTCAAGAAATATAAGAAGTACCAAACTTACACTTTTTTATGCCCTTTACAACTCTTAGAAACAAATTTTCCAAAAAGTACTTTTTCCAAAATATTTTTTCACTAAAGAATACAGCATTTAAATTTTCACTGCCTAGGATCATTATTTCAAGAAGTATAAAAAGTATAATTTCATCCCACTCTCCAAAATTCAAGCTTCTACTTAAGACAATTATTATAGCAACAAAAAAAATTAGTACCAAAATTACACTTTATTACCCCCGTTAGAAACGGAATTTCCTAAAAGTACTTTTTCCAGTATGTTTTTTCTTCACCGAAGGATCCTACATTACAAATTGCAATTATCTAGGAAATTTATTTTAGCAAATATTAAAAGTACAAAAAGTATACTTTTTAACCCCGTTAAGAAACGGAATTTCCGAAAAGTACTTTTCCCAAAATTTTGGATTTCACCGAAGTATTTTACATCTAAAATTTTAAGTTTCTAGAACCATTACGTCAGAAAATATCAAAATTACCGGAAGTACACTTTTTTAGCCATTTTACCCTACTAAGAAGCGGAATTTCCAAAAAGTATTTTTTCCAGAATGGTTATTTACCGAATGATCCTACATTACAAATTTCAAGATTCTAGGGCCATTACTACCGGAAATTAGAACGTACCTAGAGTTTAAATTTTTACCCGTTCCACCCCCTAAGAAAAGGAAATTTCAAAAAATTACTTTATCCAGAATTTGTTTTCACTTAAGGATCCTACATTCCAAATATCAAGTTTCTATGATGATTATTTCAGGATATATAAAAAGTACCATAAGTACTATTTTTACCCCTTAAGAAAAGGAATTTTCAAAAAGTACATTATAAAAGGTACTTTTTATAAAAGGTACTTTTTATAAAAGGTACTTTTTATAAAAGGTACTTTTTTTAAAAGGTACTTTTTATAAAAGATACTTTTTATAAAAGGTACTTTTTATAAAAGGTACGTTTTAAAAAAGGTTCTTTTTATAAAAGGTTCTTTTTATAAAGGGTACTTTTTATAAAAGGTACTTTTTATAAAAGGTACTTTTTATAACAGGTACTTTTTATAAAAGGTACTTTTTATAAAAGGTACTTTTTATAAAAGGTACTTTTTATAAAAGGTACTTTTTATAAAAGGTACTTTTTATAAAAGGTACTTTTTATAAAAGGTACTTTTTATAAAAGGTACTTTTTATAAAAGGTACTTTTTATAAAAGGTACTTTTTATAAAAGGTACTTTTTATAAAAGGTACTTTTTATAAAAGGTACTTTTTATAAAAGGTACTTTTTATAAAAGGTACTTTTTATAACAGGTACTTTTTATTAGAGGTACTTTTTATAAAAGGTACTTTTTATAAAAGGTACTTTTTATAAAAGGTACTTTTTTTAAAAGGTACTTTTTATAAAAGGTACTTTTTATAAAAGGTACTTTTTATAAAAGGTACTTTTTATAAAAGGTACTTTTTATAAAAGGTACTTTTTATAAAAGGTACTTTTTATAAAAGGTACTTTTTATAAAAGGTACTTTTTATAAAAGGTACTTTTTAAAAAAGGTACTTTTTATAAAAGGTACTTTTTATAAAAGGTACTTTTTATAAAAGGTACTTTTTATAAAAGGTACTTTTTATAAAAGGTACTTTTTATAAAAGGTACTTTTTATAAAAGGTACTTTTTATAAAAGGTACTTTTTATAAAAGGTACTTTTTATAAAAGGTACTTTTTATAAAAGGTACTTTTTATAAAAGGTACTTTTTATAAAAGGTACTTTTTATAAAAGGTACTTTTTATAAAAGGTACTTTTTATAAAAGGTTCCCCCTAAGAAACGCATTTTGCAAAAAGTACTTTTTCCAGCATATTTTTTTCACCGAAGGATCCTATATTCCAAATTTCAAGTTTCTATGACCATAATTTTAAGAAATAAAAAAAAGTACCAAAAGAACACTTTTTAACTCTTTTATCACCCTTAGAATCAAAATTTTCAAAAAGTACCTTTCCATATTTTTTTTTAGCAAAGGATCCTACATTCCAAATTTCAAGTTTTTATGACCATTATTTCAGTAAATTAAAAAAAGTACCAAAAGTACACCTTTTTACCCATTTTACCCCCGTAGAATCAACATTGGCCAAAAACCCAGCCTTAGTAGATCTTTTTCTCGGGAGGTGAATCTACATTGCAAATTTCATGCTTCTAGGACTATTATTTAAGGAAATATAAAAGGTACCAATAGTACAGTTTTTTACCCTTTTTACCCTCTTAGAATCAACATTGGCAAAAACCCAGCCCTAGTGAACCTATTTTCCGGGAGGTGAATCTACATTCCAAATTTAAAGTTTCTAGGACCATTACTTAAGGAAATAAAAAAGGTACCAAAAGTACAATTTTTTACCCTTTTTACCCCCTTAGAATCAACATTGGTAAAATTCCAGCCTTAGTGGATCTATATTCCTGGAGGTGAACCTACATTCCAAATTTCAAGTTTCTAGGACCATTATTTAAGGAAATATAAAAAGTACCAAAAGTACAGTTTTTTACCCTTTTTTCCCCCTTAGAATCAACATTGGCAAAAGTCCGGCCTTACAGGATCTATGTTCCGGGAGGTGAACATACAGTCCAAATTTCAAGTCTCTATGACCATTATTTCGGGAGATATACAAAGTACCAAAAGTACAGTTTTTTACCCTTTTTACCCCCTTAGAATCAACACTGGCAAAAATCCAGCCTTACACTCCAAATTTCAAGTCTCTAGCTTCAGCGGTTTGGGCTGGGCGATGATGAATCAGTCAGTCAGTCAGTCAGTCAGTCACTCACTCACCCAACTCTTTTATATATATAGATAATAAAAACTGTTATTTAAAGGCTGTTAAAAGTCTACAAATAATCTTCTGTGTTTGCTTTAAATCATAGATCAATTACCAAGGACTGTTATTTGCGACTGTTATTTGTTAGCTTGTGCTTTTGCATACATGCATTGATATTTTCGTTACGCAAAATGCAATTTAAAAAAAAATCTAACGACACATATAAAAAGCAAAACAACAAATAATGCTCAACAACATGAATATGTTAGCGTGTGTTTTTGAATACATACACACATACATACATGCGTTGACATTTTCGTTAACATGCTTGAAAATAAAATGTTTATATACAAAATGTAATTTTTTTGTGGTGCTGCAATGGAAAAAAATCGTAAAAAAATAGAATCCATTCGACCTCCACTCTGAAATTTTGAGGGAATGTTAAGAATATATTAGCCTTTAAGATAATATTTTTTTCAGATTTTTCGACTTGTTCGAAGATTGTGGAAAATAGAAATTAACTAAAAAAACCATATTTTAATAATAAAAAAAAACTAATTTATAAAAAATAATATTTTTCTAAAAAAGAAGGTTCAAATACCTTTAAAATAAGGTATTGAACTTCAAAATCCATTTACTAGTTTTATAAAAACATTAGTTTAAATGTTGTCATGTCGGAAGATTTTTCACGATTTTGACGATTTTCAAATGCAAATAACTTTAAAAAAAAAATTTTTAATTTTTTCCCGAAACACGTGTAAAATATTTTTTAATGAAGACTTTGTTCTCAAATTTTGAAAGACATCGGAGACATCAAAGTCAATTTTTAGCAAAAATCGTACGGTTTGACATGGAATGACTCATATGTAGGTTTTTGAATCAGAATGTTAAACTATTTCTGAAGAAAAAAGTTCTTACAATCTGAGACTTTTAATAAAGGAAAAATTTTTCAGAATCTTTTTCTTTAGGGGAAAAAGTGCCAGAATTTTAGATTTTTTTTTATTTAAGAAAAAGGTCTCAGAATCTGAGACTTTTTCTTCACAAAAAAGTCTGAAAATCTGAGATTTTCTCTATTTGAAAAAGGTCTCAGACTTTCTCTATAGAAAAAAGAATCTGAAATTTTTTTAGTACGAACAAATCTAGCAGTCTTAGACCTTTTCTATAGGAAAAATATCTCAAAAATGCTTTAAAATATGACACTTTCTCTATAGTAAAATTTCTCAGAATCTGACACCTTTTCTGTGGAAAAAAGTTCTTAGAATCCAAAAATTTTTCTATACGAAAAAACTCTCAGATTCTGAGACATTTTGCGTTAAGAAGAAGTCTTGGATTCTGAGACATGTGCCCTATAAAAAAAAATAATTTTTTCATCATCTGTAGGAAGAATTTCTTCTACGAAAAATTCTCAGATTTAATTATAGCAAAAAAAAAAATTATCTAAACAAAATACATATGATTATGAAAAACAAACCCTCTTCGGCAAAAACTAATAAATTTTATGATATTATAGCTTTCCCATATTTTTTTTTTTGCAATTGAAACGTATCCCTGTTTTTGCTCGTCCGAGAAAGCATTATGATTTTTTTTCTTTGAAGTAAAAAAAAATTTCCCCCCCCAAAGCCAAAAGCTGTACCCGCCACTGTTACCGAAGAACCTGTTCTAGAACAAGTGTTGTCAGAATCGGTTCTGAAAAATTTTCCTGGGTATTCAGTTAAAGCGGTTTATTGTCAACAAATTGAAGCCTATTTCACTAAAATTTTATTTGTGAGTGTTTTTTACACTTATTAAAGATTTGACAAAATATATATCTAATCGGTCCATGTTTGAACTTGGGACCCATTTTCCGGGAAACTCTGGTGTAGGGTATTATATGGTCGGTCTTGACCGACTATAATTTTCATACTTGTTTTTTTCATTTTCTTTAAAAACATATTTTTGTTTTTTTTTTTAGAAAATTTTATTGCGTGTGTAGATTTTGCGTGACTCACGCGTGAGCGTGATTGAATCTGGCGTGAGTCACGTGTGAGCGTGAGTAAGTTTTTTATTACTCACGTGAATAGTGAGTGAGCGTGAGTAAAAAAAAATTGCGTGAGTGATTATTGAGTGATTCGATTATTTTTTGCGTGAGTGAGTGTGAGTCAAAATCCACTCACGCGCCCATCTCTAATCGATTTTAAAAATTTGTTGATATTCGATACAATACCATTTTTTATATGTTTTGTTTATTTTTTGTTAAAAAAATTAATAATTTTTATGCCAAAAGAACTTTAAAGTCCTGCACTTGGAACCAGGGGATAAGAAAATGTATTTTTTTTTCTCGGCCCGCCACATTTTGAGGACGTGCATTCAAAAACATAGTTTAAATATTAAAAAAGTTTATTACTTAAGTGCAAAAAACATGATGAATGAATTGTAAAACATTTATAGAGAGGGGGAAAGTGTCCCCCAACGCCCCCGATAAATTCCCCCCAAAAAATGCCCTTGCACAATTTTTTTTTTTGTTTTGTTAACATTCTGGAGGGTTTAAAAGTTTCGGCACAGCCTAATTTTACCCTCTCACTTTTTTGTTTTATAACTTTCAAAAATCCAAAACTTTAATCACCGGGATCCACGGGTTAATTAAATTCGATTTGGCTAAAGACGATTTTATATTGCTGGCCTTTTAATGTCAAAGGGTTTCGGAAAATAATTTCATCCAAAAATCTGTATGAATAAGGAAGACGTTGAAGAAGTGAACAGTTTCTCTGCCATTGTCCTGCGTTTTCTGCACAGAGACTTGATTCATTTGGAACCTCATACACAAACTTATACAATTTATATATTTAATCTACGTAGATTTCTTAAAGCAAATATAAATCTACAAATTTTTGCTACAATAAATTGAACATTTTTTTTTTTCACAACCACTTTAGAAAATGTTAATTTTTTTCGTATTTTATTTTGCATTTCACCTCCACTTCAGTAAGGAGTATGTAGAATAGACAGACATCTACCAGTTATGGATTTCATTATTACGATATTGGAATATTTTCCAAAAAGGAAAAGATGAAAAAAAAAATACTTAGGCATACTTAACAGAAATCCTGAAAATTTATGCTGTTTACCTTCCTGTAAATAATTGTTTTTATTTCCGAACACGAGCCTACACATAAAATGTGAATGAATGAGTGAATGAATGAATGACTGGTAGATTGAACGAATGTAGGAATAAATGAAGGATACTGTACAGGAGGAGTACTACTAACAAGCGAAGCAGAAGGAAAATACTTAATGGAAATTGTTACACAACTAACTACAAGTACAACACAACCGAAATGATTAAATGAAGTAGAAACCCATCAAGAAAAGATACTTGAGATCCAGACTATACATACAGATTCGAATGTAAATAAGTATGTACGTGAAGTTGTTGGAAATGAGTACACCAAACTCTTGGTATACAGATTTTTTGATTTCAGAAAAATAGGAAGCTAGTAATAAGTTTTAAACCAAACCAGCGATGTTAAACGGGGGTTTCAATTTTGTACCAACTAAAAAAAAACTTGTGAGAGTGTTAAATTCGGCCTTGCCGAATCTGTTATACCCTCCAACACGTTAAAAAAAACAAGGGCCTTCCTGTATTCAACTGCAGGACTTTTAACTTCTTCTGACATAAGAAATGTTTCGTTTGCTAAGAAAAAGTGCAAAAAATCTATAAAAAATGGCGTTTTTTTCAGAGGTTGGTTTAGCTCTTAAAAGGGGAACTTTTTTTCCCGTGGTCCGATTTTGCCCATCTCCGAATTTAGCCAGCCTATGACCGTTAGACATATTTGTGCCAAATTTCAGGAGTTTAGCTCTTTTATTTTGGACTGTATCGTGTCCTCCACAGACGGACGGACAGACGGACGGACGGACAGACGGACGGACGGACGGACAGACGGACGGACAGACATACGGACATCTCTACAATGTCTTAGAACCGATCACTGATCAATAATATATATACATGATCAATAATATATTACACACGGAATGACAAAGTGAGTGTACCCCGTACTGTTGTTGGAGGTTATAAAAAACATAACCTCCAACTACAGTACAGGGGGGGCGGGGTTCGGCGGTAAGAGACAACTTTCCTGGATCACACTGCAGGACTTTGAACTTCTTCTGAGATAAAAAATGTTTCTTTTGCTAAACAAAAGCATAAAAATCTATAAAAAATGGCGTTATTTTCAAAAGTTGGTTTAGTTCTTAAAGGGGGAACTTTTTCCCCCGTGGTCCGATTTTGCCCATCTCCGAACTTAACCAGCCTATAACCGTTAGACATAGCCATGCAAAATTTCAGGAGTCTAGCTCTTTATTTTTGACTGTATCGTGTCCTTCACAGACTGACAGACGGACGGACGGACAGACGGACATCGCTAGAATGTCTTAGAATCGATCACTGATCAATAATATCTACACATTATGAGGTCTCCGACCGATATTTCGATGCGTTACACACGGAATGACAAAGTGAGTATACCCCCCCCTACTGTGGTTGGATGGTATAAAAATTGTCCTTTTTGAACCCTCACGGTACCATTTTTTTTATTTATAAAAACTTAACTAAAACAAATAATAGTGTTAATTCGGTTGTATACCCACCCCAGATTAATAATCTTGTATACCCCCCCCCCCCCAAATTAATAAAAAACAAGTAAAAAACTTAAATTCGGCCTTACCGAATGTATTGATCTAAGACATTCTAGCGATGTCCGCACGTCCGTCTGTCCGTCGTTTAGTTGGTTTAGTTCTTCAAGGGGAACTTTTTTCCCCCTGAACCGATTTTGCCCATTTACGAAATTAACCTGCCTAGGACCATAAGACATATTCATATCAAATTGCAGGAGGCTAGCTCTTTTATTTTGGAATGCATCGTGCCATCTACAGACGGATGGACGGACGGACATTCACAGAATGTCTTAGAATCGATCATGGATCAATAATATATATACTTTATGGGGTCCCCGACCGATCTTTCGATGCGTTACAAACGGAATGACAAAGTGAGTATACCCCCATACTAGTATTGTAAATAGTCGATCTTTTAACTACTCAATACTACTAGATACTTTTGAATTGAGTACTAGGGTGGGTCGTTTTGCCACTTTTTTGTCGGATCGAAACGCTATACCCGGCAAAAGTTGTCTACCCAGATGGGTATTACAGATGTGAATTTTTTTGGAAATCGGTTGATATCTTCTGCTCTCAGAATGGGCTCAAAGTTTCGAAATTTCGGCTAAAAATCCCAAAATGACAATTATTGAGGCTCGAAAAAGCGGTTATTTTTTTTGGTGAATATATGTTATTTTAAACGTTAACTCCATTTTAGGCATCAAAATGCAGTTTTAGCCCCTCCCTGGGGTCCAGGGAATACCCCCGATATCCAAGGAGGATGTGAATTTCGTCTAAAAATACCCTAATTGATAATTAATAGGGCAAGTACTTTCATGAAAATGCATATTTTTACTCAGCATTGTAAACATAACATAAATTAAATATCTATCCGAATCAAAGAATTTGCAATAAAATGCTTTGTAGTTGCATATTTTTGCATATTTTGGTATAAATGCATATTTTTGCATTTTTAGATATAAATTTGACTTTTTTTAAATTTCATCAATATTTTTTCAAAACTTCCTTAGGAAAATTCAAACCCTATCCCCTATTTCTTATAGAAAAATGTATTTATTTATAGAAATCATATTCTAATGCATTTTTTAAAGAAAATGGATTCTAGAAGCATAATTTTTAGATTCTGAAAAATTTTTCCTATTTCAAATGTTCCTATTCTGAGATATTTATGAATGTCTCTTTACTCATCGTAAAGAAAAAAATGTTTTAAAATTTAAGATTTTTTAACAGGAAAGTTGCATTTTTATTTTGATTAGAGTTAGGGTGGGGTCTTTTGACTTTAAGTTAATTTTTTGACTTGAAAATCGGTAAATTCCGAAAAAAGTAAAAAAAGTAATTTAAAAATAAATATTTTTTTTTTTAGAATAAAGAACACAAAGTATTGAAAAATAACTTGTTTTAGAAAAATATTGTATTTTAATATATTTTTTTTCTTTTAGAAACTTTTTTACTTCATAAATATTTAGTGACTTAAAGAAAAAACTTCTCAAGTAAAAAAATATTTTACTAACTAAAAATTGTTTCCACTTAATAAAACATTTTTAAGAATTGTCGGGGGTCTTAAAATATTTGACAAAGCTTTGCAAAGCCTAACTTATGTTGACAAATTATTTTTTTTAGTAACAACAATAATTTTTAGATGCATATTTTTAAAGTTTTTAGTGCATATTTTGGATTTTTAGACGCATATTATAGGCACATATTTTCGTTTTTTAGATGCATGAAAGTACTTGCCCTAATAATTATTGTGGTTCGAAAAAGTGGCATAATTTTTGGGTACAAATATGTTATTTTAGACGTTAAATCCCTTTAAGGTTTCAAAATGCAATTTTAATCCCTTTCGGAAATCCAGGGAATACCCCCGATATCCAAAAGAGAAGTGAATTTCGGCTAAAAATACCCAAATTGACAATAATTGAGGTTCGAAAAGTGTCATTTTGTTTGTGTAAAGATGTGTTATTTGAAACGTCATCTCTCATTTATGCCTTAAAAAGCAATTATTAACCCCCCTTGGGGGTCAAGGACCCCCGCCGGGATCGGAGAAAGATGGAAGTTTGGGCATTTTTTAAACCTTTCAAAGCCATTTTTGGCTATATGAAACATTGAGACTCAACTCAAAGGCCGGGCTTGTCAAAATCGATAAGTGAGTATATGGGAGATATTTCAAGCTAGATTTTTCTAGATATATTTATATCTTTTAATTTTGTTTTGCTAGAGGCTATCATAAAGTGTTTATATGAGTGGTATTCAGAGTCTTTTTGCCAGCCCTGGCAACGTAGCAAAAGAGTAGTTCTGTAAAAAAATACATGTATTTTGAAAGGTATTTTTGAAAAGTGCTCTTTTGCCACCAGTACCAGGGCTGGCAAGTAAGACTCTGAATACCACTATGGTAAATAAATCTAGTGGAGTAAAGCGAATATTTCAAAAGTTGTATTTTCCATAGAGGTAGAATTCTTCGAAAATTAGAAGAATTAATAGGAAAATCCATGCAATAGGCAGGTTGCCTTTTGCATTTTATCGAAGTACCATTGCGAGTTCTCTTTAAGCATATCGACGGCCAAACATCAGGTCCCAATTTTTACACAGGTTCTATAGGTTCAAAATTACCCGGATGTGAAAAACTTCCTGTGGTGTCATTTATAGCAATTAAATGTGATCTTCCTTATCACAGTTCCGAAAGGCTTAAAAACTCAGTAAAGACTTCAAATACTTGTATCTTTTAGCTAAAGCTACTGATTTGGCAGAGTGCTCGGAGGTTCTTGCTTCCATGATCCCTGGAAAATTGAACAAGGCTCGCAGGTTGACAACTGCAAAGCAAGGAACTCAGAAATAGATAAGTTCATACCTAAAGTCTATGTGGTGATGCAACTCAGAATTAGTACACATCATTCCATTGCTGATGGTCCTCGTCATGTTTTTGAGACAATTTGTAGATCACGATATTGACCAAAGAAACACCAAACAGAGAAAATTCGTTTCTCGGTCGAACTAGCCGTATGTGGAATAAACTCCCCGCAAAAATCTTTCCAGTAGGCTATAATTTAGAAAAGTTCAAATTAAATGTCCACAAACACTACTCCCTCTTTCCTTCTCCTCATAACATATTTTCCTAATACCAACACAATGCATTGCATTAGTAGGGGGCATCCCCTGAGTGTTGGCTCAAAGTAAAAAAAAAAAAAAAGCTGTAGTTCATTCATCCATTCAAACCAATGCGTTCTTTGCACATATCTAGAGTGTGCGACAGAAACGCAAGGGATGGCATAATAAAATCGGATTTAATTTCTAGACAAGCTCCAACAAAATTTAAATTCAAATCTCAATTTGTGACAATTTTTCCTGATATTGAGGGTGGGGAGGAATCGTTAAAAATAGCATTTTAAGGCATCTTTACACATATATAATGACACTTTATCTGGACTTGAATTTTTTGCAATTTTGGAAACTCACCTCCCACTTAGGATATCGGGGGTATTCCTTGGATTTCCGAAAGGGCTTAAAATTGCATATTGATGCCTAAAAAGGATTTAACGTCTAAAATAACATATTTGTACCCAAAAATTATGTCACTTTTTCAAACCACAATAATTATCCCTTATGGTATTTTTAGCCGAAATTCACATCCTCTTTGGATATTGGGGGTATTCCCTGGACATCCGGGAGTGGTTAAAACTGCATTTTGATGCCTAAAATGGAGTTTACGTTTAACCCATTTTGGACCAAGATTCAATTTTATTTTTCATTTTTGGAAAAAGGTACTTTTTAGGGTAATTAGTACCTGCTGATCTCAAAAATCTTTTCAAAAAAAATTTCAATGTGCCGTTTTCCCAGAAAAGCTTTTTATGCAATTTTAATATTTGGATTTATTTGCTATTTTATTAATTTATTTCATTATTTTTAAAATAAATAGTTTCAAAATAATTCAAATTAGTGGAATTTGATTATAAAATAAATCTAAAAAATTTTTAAATTAGTCAAAAAAATTAAAAGCCGAAATCAAAAAATGCAAAATTTTCGTTTTTGCTTGAAACAATTTCTGTGCTGATTTGCATTGCATTTCATGGACATATAAATTGCGGTGGTGAAGCGGGGATATATTTTTTTTTCATACAGAAACATGAGACTTAACATTCGTAACCATATATACCCGAAATTCCATCTCTTTCTTACATAAATATTTTTTTGAAAAAGATGTTCTCTACTGTTCGAAAAATCGAACAGAGGATCGAAATGGGTTAAAGTAACATATCTTTACCAAAAAAATAACCGCTTTTTCGAGCCTCAATATTTGTAATTTTTAGCCGAAATTTTGAAACTTTGAGTCCATTCTGAGAGCAGAAGATATCAACCGATTTCCAAAAAAACTCACATCTGTAATACCCATCTGGGTAGACAACTTTTGCCGGGTATAGCGTTTCGATCCGACAAAAAAGTGGCAAAACGACCCACCCTATTGAGTACTCGATACTACTCAATATTTTTTCAATTTTGTTTAGAATTACATTTTTTATTAAAAACAAGTAAGAGTGTTAAATTCGGCTGTGCCGAATCTTTTCTACCCTCCAACATGCAAAAAAAAAAAGAATGCAGGGACGTTTTCTTTTTTTTTTGGGGTGGGGGTCAAAAGTGGTAATTAGGGGGGGGGGCGAATTTCCTCTCGAATATGTGTTTAAAAATTTATTCTTATGCTTTATGCACAAAAGAAATACAAGTTTATCATTATTTAAAAAAAATTTATTCCACGCCCATAAAGGGGGGGGGGCGGATCGAATTATCTAATTCGCTGGGTCCAAACGCAGAACTTTTAACTTCCTGTAGCATAAAAATTTTGCATTTGTTAAACAAAAACACAAAAAATCATGTAAAAAAGTTGTATTTTTCATGGGTTGGTTTAGTTCTCTAAGGGGGAACTTTTTCCCCCTTGGTCCGATTTTGCCCATTTCCGAACTTAACCTGCCTAGGAATATAAGACATATTCGTACCAAACTAGCTCTTTTATTTTGGACTGTATCGTGTCCTCTACAGACGGAGAGACGGGCAGACGGACGGACGGACGGACGGACGGACATCGCTAGAATGTCTTAGAATCGATCACTGATCAATAAAATATATACTTTATAGGGTCCTAGACCGATATTTCAATGCGTTACACACGGAATGACAAAGTGAGTATACCCCCATACTGTGGTTGGAGGGTATAAAAACATTTAATTTCGTTATATTTACGTTTCAGAGCGTATAAAAAAACAAAAGCGAATTAAAAAAATTTAAACTTATTGATTAAAATTGGCTTTTTAATATAATAAATTTTCAGATTTAAATAAAAAATATGCATGTATTTTCTAGCAAAATTCGAGTTTTTGAACGAAATTGTAGCGTTTTGCTAAGAAAAATACAACTCTGAAGTATTGCGTAAGTACTTTTAAGTATTGAGTACCGGTAAAATTGGTTGGTATTGAGTACTCAATACCCAAATACTCGATACATTTACAACACTACCCCATGCTGTGGTTGGAGAGTATAAAAACCGCATTTTTTGCAGGGTTTTTTGTACTTTTGCTAAGCAAATGCAACATTATTATCTCAGAAGAAGTTCGAAATCGCAAGGGGAAGGTGCCCCTTAACGTCTCCCACCAATTTCTCCGAATTTCACTTTTGTGCTTATCACTTTTAAAAAAACTTGACCGATTTCGCTGGATTGAAATACCAACATGCCTAGGTAAATGACACACATATATGCCACACTTCAGGTATCTCGGAATTGTCTTTCGAAAGTTTCTACAGAAAGACAGACAGACATGCGGACATTGGCAGATCGATCGAGGATAATGAATAAAGTATTACTTAACCTCATTTAAAAAATTTTCGAATGAAAGTGTGCAGGTCTAAAGTAGACGTTAACGGCAAAGTTGGCAATAAAAACTCTTACTGAGCAAATATTATATGAGACACGAGGGTGGCGCTGAAAATGAAATTATTTGTCTATAGACGTTTTTTAGAAAATCTTTAATACTATGTTTAGAGCAAACAAAAACTAACTTGTTTTTGGCAAAAAAGCATTTTGGAAAACCAAACTGTTTACACCGAATAAAAAGAGTTTTTGTTTGTCAAATCAAATTAATTATTTTCTAAATTCGCTAAAAACACAAAATTACAACAGCCATACGTTATTAAAAAAATTAAATTACACATTTATTTACTTTTTTAAAAGATTTAAATATTAATTTCACAAAAAACCAATATTTTTATTTTGACATTCGTTTTTACCAAAAGAAAATTGAAAAAACATTTACACTGAATTAATAGTAGCATAGACCATAACCTAAATTCTAGGTTTTGTTCAGTTTTAGTTGGCAATGCAGCTTTTAAATTGTATGGAAAATATATGTAGTTTTTGCCAAAAACCCAAAAAAATATTCAAAAACCTGTTGTTTTCGTTGGTGTAAATAGCGTATAAGAAATATTTCCAAGTTGATTTTTTTCAAGTTCAAACATTAAAAATTAAAAAAATACTCCTATAGTTAAAATTCAGTTATCAACTTGTTTTTTCAAGGATCCAAAAAGATAAATACAGTAAAAAAATATGCATTTTTAACCTCTAATTCTTCTTCTAAACGGTTGAACAGATTTTGTTGACATTTCTCTATAGATAGTGCCAACCGAGGGTGGAACTAAAGGCTACTAGCTAGACCCGAGCTTTAGTTTTGTCCTACACTATATTATTAAATCGAGATGCAATATCAGTCAGATGTTTTCTTAGGGCCAGCAACGCCGACCGGGTCCAACTAGTAATACACTCAAAATATTTTGTAGGCAAAAACGAAAGAAAACACACTTAAAACAAGTGAATAAACAATTGAAAACCATCCCAGTAATTATTCATTTATTTTAACAAACAGCAACATTTATTTTTTACTGTTGACAAAATTTTCTAAAATGAATAACATTAAACATTAAAAAATTACGGTTTTTTCACTCTTTTTTGCTAACATATTCAAAAAAAAATAATCTACGAAAACATTAAAAATTAATGATAGTTCTGTTATTTTTACCAACAATTTCCAAAAAAAATAATCTACGAAAACATTAAAAATTAATGATTTCGTAGGTTATTTTATACAATTTTCTATTGAAATATTTCTTTAAAAATTTTTAATAAAATTTTTGGGGAATCGATCCCGCAATCAACTACATTCTGGCCAGACACTCTACCCATCGTGCCAAAGTCACTTGATACAACCATGTTTTTATATTTCTATAAATAATTTTTTGATTTTTTTCCTACAAAAAAATAACTGACTTGTGTAGGTAAAACTAATGATATTTCATTAAAAAATACCAACAATTTTAAAAAAAATTACTTACACAAATCATTAAAAATTTAAAGAATAATCAGTAGTTTTTACTTAAAGAACAAAAATAAATGACTTTAAAGATTAAATGTTAATGAAAGTCTTTATTTTTTAGTGTGTTATTTTTGAAAGAAAGGACAGAAGAAGTCATTAATAAAAACTGAACATCAAACAAATGTTTTTGCTTTTAAAAACGACTAAACGGAAAACTTTTTAAATAAACTACCAACAGTTAATGACATAATTTTTTGAGTGTATATAAACTTAATGGGGTGCTCGGCCGATATTTCAATTCTTTTTGCATGGAATGGCAAATGAATATAATTTTTTTTTTTTTAAACTTTGTTTTGACAAGTACACTATAAGATATGAAAATTTTTCAAATATTCCTACAGGGTATGTATAAATATTATTAGAAAATAATCATTCTGAAATTTTTGCACAAAAGCAACTTAAAGAGAAATGAGAAATATAATGTACTTCCTATTACAAACGTTGCGATTAAATGATTCGATTGAAAGATTGTTTAAATAAATATAACAACAATATTTGGTTATCATATGTACGTACATAAGTCGGTGTTTAAGATTTAAATGGTTTGTCTAAGTATGCGGTGGTATGATGATAATGATGATGTTGAGAAGATGCTGAGATATCATCATCATAAGATATTAGTTATATTTAAGGATATATGGGTATGAAGTACTATAATATTTGCACATATTTCGTTTTTTTTTTGCTTTTTTTTTGAAGTGCCGAAGGATGTAACAATGATGTGTAAATGAGAGACATTAAAAATAATGAATGTGTGTTATAAAAATAAATGGAAGACACAAAAGAATGTTACTTGTACTTGTACCAATATTAAACTATTATTCTATTTTCCAAACTTGAGCAACAAACCTAACAAAATCGTCACTCCAACCATTCAACCATCCATTCATTCCTTCATTCAACCATTAGTTTTGTTAAAGGCCATGAAATTATGAACACATTTGACATTGAAAGCATGTAAATTGAAAAAAAAAGCAGAATAAGAACATTAGACACACAAATGAAATGGTCCATAATTGAAAATGATATCAAACAACAAAAAAAAAAGAAGGTATCTACATGAATAAAATGAATCTCTGTAAGCACTATGGGCAAGGATCAGAAAAATGGAAATTTAAATTTAAAAAAGAAATAAAAAAAAAAAAATTTCAGACAACAAAGCATTTAAATCGAACGTAACTTGATTCCTACACTCAAAAAAATACCTTGTCAAACTACTAGAAATAGTTCCGAAATCCCATTTCACCAATATTTGACAGTGTTCCTTGTTTTTTAACAAAAAAATTTTCGATCGATATTTCAATTTTTCTTTGTAGTTTTACAATTTTTTTTCGTAAATGTATAAATTTCCAAGGTAATTTTACAAAAAAATATCTAGTTAAGTCACCCGAGTAAAAATTTTCTGGTCTAATCATATATAATTTGATACAATCTTATATGAGTTAATATGCTTCCGTATAAATTCATATAAAATTGTATCTATCACTTTGATACGGTTGATCCACTTTATATGGTTAGATATTGCTCCATATATGATTAGATTCGTATTTTGGTTTTGCTCATCAAATTATATAAAAATTGATATTATAAGATCAATTTGATCTAATTAGATTTGACCAAATTCAGGATCAAATTGTATCAATTTTTATATTTTTTGATCTAAAGTAATACAATTAGATATTATTTGATACAACCATTTTACGGATCAAATTAGATCTATTCAGTAAAATTAGCATAATATTTTTACTAGGGCATCCAAAAAGTTTAAAATTTACAATTTTATTGGTAAAAACCTTGTAAAATTACAAAAAAAGGTCGTAATATAACATATAACGTTGCTAGTTCTATGTGTATCAGCATGACTACTTTTAGTAATATTACATACAAAATTGTAGCAAAAATAAAATTTTTTAACTTCAGGACACATGGGAGGTAGGCGTGTCCTTGCACTGATTTTTCCACAAATTCAAAAATATATGTCTACTCCTATTGTTGTCCCTTCGTTATATGGGCTCAACGCACTGTGCAACGATTAAAAAAGTAAAGATACATAGAAAATAAAATCGTCAAATTTAAATCAACAAACATCAATTGTAAATAGTGTTTGGGAATTCCCGGACTTTTCAATTTCCCGGGAAACGGGAAAAAAATAATTTATAATTATATATAATTTTCATTATTAATGTAAATCATAAAAAACATTAAAATTTGATTATCTTTTTATTAAAAACAGTTTTATTAGAGATAAACAATTAATTAAAACATAAAAAATGAAAACATAAAAGCTAAAAATCCTGAAATACAATAAAACAAACCAAAAAAAATATTGCAACTTTTTCCTTCACAAAAAATCGCAAAAAATAGCTAAAAATCGCAAAAAAAATAAAACTGCGTTATTCGAGAAAAAACTAATATAGTTGGCAGCACTTTTAATATTTATTCTGGAAATGTTAATTCTGTTCAAAATTTTTATATTTTTTTGACAGTCTTAGCAAAATTATCATTAACCGACGTATATTTTTTGACTTTTAAGTTTTTTCATGATATTAACATACTTTTTACACTTGGTCAGTTTTCCTATGAATATATATTTGCACTGTTCTTCCAAATAGAAAAAATACTAAAAATATCAATTTAATTATACCTGTGTGTAAAAAAAATGGTAAAAATTAAAGTAAAATAAACGTTTTTATGTAAAAAAGTTTATTTTACAAAATTCCCGGATTTCCCGGGAAAAATTAAAAAAATTCCCTGGAATTCCCGTCAGTGTTTTCCAGGGAATTCCCGGGAAATCCGACCCGGGAATTCCCGGACCCCAAACACTAATTGTAAATCAACCAAACAGTAAAAACCGCCGCACTATGCTTCGACCAATGGACAAAAGTCAAAAAAAAAATTTTTGTCTCAAATTGTGTTTAAATACAGATTTTTTGATAGATAATAAGGTATCTCAAATAAATATTAACAAAAATATTTTTTCTGATTGCTTTTGCCACCACGAGAGGGCGCTAAACTCAGAGAATTTTATGCAAAAATGACTTAACAGGAAAACGTTTTTTAGCTGTTTCACAAAAATAATTCTCAAACATCCATTTTTTAATAAAATGGTTTGAAAATTTGTTTTAAAGTACTTTGATATATTTTTAGTGAAGTTATATATGTATTTACAAAAAAAAATATTTTTTATTGCGCAGAAAAACAAGTTTTTTTTGTTGAAAATTCAAAAATAACTAAAGTTTGATGGAGTTTAAAAAAAATATATAAAAAAATAGATATTTTTTTTCTTTATTTTGTAAGTTTAAACTCTTGTTTAATTTACAAAATAAATGGTAAATATTTTTACCACAAATTAGAAAAACATGTGTTTTTTTAAATGCCTAAATTCATGATTTTTACTCAAATATCCGGCATTTAGGAGTGTTTAATATCATTGTGCAGCACGATTTTATGTTTTGAAAGGGTAAAAAAGCAAAATAAATGCATATTAATAGTAGATCAAAACCCCCGCAGAATTTTGAAAATTTAGCTCGAGTTTTTTTATGGCCCACTGAAGTTTTTAATTTTTTTTTTCAAAGGAGTTCAGAATAAGTAAAAAAAAATTATTAAATTTAATTTTGAGCTAAATGTGCAACGAAATTTGATGACGGTTCCTTTCTTAGAACATATTAACCCTCTATCTCCCATTTTTAGGGGTCACTTTAGTCCCTTTTCCAAATATCGTCGTAGAACACCACTTACACTTCCTAACTAATATATTTAAACGATTAACATGTTCTACTAATTTTTTCTGCATAGAATTTCATTGTTAGTTGTAAAAGACCAAAAATTCGTGATGCTTAAAAAAGTAAAATTTGTAATTATCATATATTGTTAAATTGTGATTCACCAAAGTCGTGTGAAATAATTCGACAAAATATAACAAATTTACTTCTGAGCTTAATACTGTTCATAGATGTCTTCGGTAAAATTTGATGTTTCTTTTTTCTTAAAACCTATTAACCCTCTATCTCCCATTGTCAGGGGTCATTTCAGTCCCTTTTTAAAATATTCTTACAAAAATCACCTAAACGTGCGTTTAAAGTGTTAAAACGTTCTACAAACATTTAATAAATATCTTTAATCATTCCAAACCCATTTAAAAAAAGGTAAAGACTTTAATGAGCCATAAAAAGAACTCGAGCTAAATTTTCAAAACAATTAGTTTTTGGTTTACAAATGGTATACCTTCATTTTTTGTTTTGTCCAATTTAAGATACACTCTGTGACCTCAAATTTGTTGCAAATTGTATCCTATTGAAGCTTTAAGTTATGTTAAATATGTCTTAAATTATAAATTATATTCAAGAAACATTAAAAAAGTAATTTAGTATTACGCTTTAACCTTAAAACGCTCGTTTTATTAAATTTTATAAAAATATTTGAAATAAGGACTAAAATGACCCCTTTAAATGGGAGATGGAGGGTTAATATGTTCTAACAAAAGAACCGCCATTAAATTTCACTGAAGACATCTTAAGACATTTTTTATCTCAGTAGTCTTTTTAGTACATTTCTTCGATCTATTTCAGAATACTTTGGTAAAAGCTATTTAACAATATATGATATTTTACAATTTTACTTTTTAAAGCATTTTGATTATATCGCACGATGTTTTGATATTTGACAACCCCTAGTGAAATTTGATGCTTAACATTGTAGAACATTTTAACTATTAAAACGCACATTTTAGTGTTGTTCTATGAGAATATGTTAAAAAAGGACAAAAATGACCCCTAAAAATGGGAGATAGGGGGTTAATGTATTCTAAAAAAAGAACCGCCATCAAATTTTACTATAGACATGAATAAAGATTATGTAGCTCAGAAGTTGATTTAATACATCTCTTTGACCTTTTTCAGACGACTTTAAAAATAAAATAACTTATTTTTCAAAAAAGGATGTTTTTATATTTTCCATACTACTAATCCGATTTTGCCCAAATTTGGCATTAGTATATATCTAAGAAATATTAATTTGCTTACAAAGTTTTTTTAAGATCGGACAATTTTTGTAGGTGTTATAGCGTCTTAAAGAAAAAGGATATATTGCAGGACCTTAAGTCCCTGCTCCGATTTAAGTGAAAATGTATACACACGTTGCAAGTTGAATGTGTATCAGCATGACCACTTTTTGTAATTTTGTGTGCATTATTGAAGCTAAAATTAAATTTTTCATTTTCAGGACACATGGGAGGTAGGCGTGTCCTTGCACCGATTTTCCCAAAAATTCATATTTTTCTTAACTAATATATTTTATTTTAGTGTACCAAATCTCAAAAATATATGACAACTCCTTCTAATTTTGTCCCTTCGTTACATGGGAACGAAGCACTGTGCGCCGCCTGTTAGGTCATAATCCAAAACTTCGATTTTGTTTTCAACAAACTCAGTCACGTAATTTTATTTCAAAATTCTTTTATCATGTTTTCTTTGTTGAAAAAAAAAAATCATTTGTCAGATCAACAAATTGTGTTTGAGTTTGTTGAAAAAAAAAATTGAATTTTTTACTTTTGCCAGATCAACAAATTGTGTTTGTTGAATTTCATTGTGAAAAAAAAAAATATTTTTCCAACAATCAAAATTTACAAACCTTTGTTGATATTACAAATTTCCGTATAGGAGCACATTCAGTGAAACACTTAATTGTATTCATAAATATGGGGGTCAATATAACAAATAAATTTTTTTCTGTGTATCCACAGCAGACTGGCCCTTTTTTTAAAGTTGCTCCGAATCCCGCTGCCCGAGGCTAATTTCGTGAGGTTACCGGAAAAACTAATCCAGAAAAATTATCAGCTCATTTGAATACACTAAAAAAAAGACATAACTAAAATTGAGGAAAAAATGTCTTTGAAAATTTATCATGAATTTTCCTAAAACTTAGTTAAATTTAACTTAAAAATGAGAAATTTTCTTAATTATGAGGAAAAAATTTTAGTTCATTTACTTATAATTAGTTCATATTTTTCTTTAAATGGATTTTTTTAATATTTGGAAAAAAATTCTTACTGCCAAAGAAATTTTCCACAAATCTAAGAATCGTATCTTTATTTTTAAGACATATTTCCTAAAAAACAATTTAGTTCAAGTTTAGTTAAAATTTACTAAAAAAAATTGAGGAAGTGTACTTCTTAGAATTTAGTTTATGACTTCTGAGAATTTAGTAAATAACTTCTTAGAATTTAGTTTAAAATTCAAAATGGCGATATCTCGAAAACTAAGCGAGATAGAGCGAAACGGATGAAATTTTCAAAAGAAAGACTAAAAAGAAAAATATGTAATAGCCTAGCTCTGCATATCTGTCGGGGTCTCAAGACCCTAATTTTAGATCTAAAATTTTAAATTTGAACGGCATTTTTGTAGCTCTTGACTCGTAGAACACTTCCGCAAAATACCAGAAAGCCCTCCGATTAATAGTTTTTGAGATATCCGGTTTTTAAGATTCTAAAGACCCTATCAGGCCCCTTATTACCGTATCTCAAAAACTAAGCAAGTTAGAGCGAAACGGACACAAGTTATGGTTCAAAATCTTTGGGGACCCTTAAAGGACCCAACGGGGTCTCGAGTTAAATGGGGTCCGAACCCATGGGTCCAGGGTCTAGACCCAATCTATTTCTAAAATGTGAAGTATAATTTTTCCCATTTTCTAGTTAAAATTGGCTTAAAATTAAATAACTTTGTTTTCCTTATTTTTGGGAAAATTATGAACTAAAACCAAGAAAAAAAGTTTTTGGAGCCAAATCATTCCCTCTTTTTCTCAAAATTGAGTTAATTTTTCCAGATTTTAGTTCACTTTTTTTTTGAGTGAAACTTTTGAGCTATCCCAAGCCTTTTGAAACACAATTACAAGGGGAAAATATGACTTTTTATTGATTTTATCAATTTTTTCGATATTTTGAGTTAAGTTTTAATTCATATGACTACTAAATTATGATTTGCAGTAAATTGCCTCTCTAATAAGGCAATAAACACAAAAATCGGATGTAAATCAGCCAAGTTATTACAACTTCCCCGGGCAACTAACGTGCGGCAGACCACTTAATTAAGGAATTCGAACCCAATTCTTTAAATTTATTGAAATTATCTACTGTGACAATTTTGTTTTTTATTCTTCAAGGTCCAATGTACTAAAATGATAAGTATTTTTCATGTTGCGTTTTTTAAACTTTCTTAAAATAAATCCTAAAAGGTTCTGAATTTTTCTACACCGTTTTCAAATCTCCAATTTTAAATTTTAACTTTTTTTTAAAGAAATTTTTAAAAATCGACAATTATAGTTCAAAATATTATTAGGCATATAAAGGAACAAGCACTTAAAAAATTAAAAGCTTTTCTTGTTTCATTTGGCTAGTCCAGTGATTTTGTTTATTTGTTTTGGTTTTTTAACAAACTTCACATGTTTTGTACCGAATTATTACACCACAAGATAAAAAAAATTCAATTCTATAAGTAAGGGCCAAATTAAGATGTGAAAAATTGCCACAGTTAAAGGTCAAAGGTAAAATTTTAGAAGTATTTTCATTAATATCCGCTAAAAAAATCAAGTAGTTTTATTTATATCAGCTCATAAAATCTGTTAGTGTTTAAAAATTCAAAAACTTCTAAAATTTGACATTTAACTGTGGCCATTTTTCATATCTCAATTTTAACATAATTTAAAGATTTAAGTTATTTTATCATGTGCTGTAATAATTCGGTCCAAAACATATGAAGTTTGTTAAAGAAATTAACAAAAATTATCTTAAAGCCAAAAAAGTTACAAAAATCACCTTTTTCCCAAAATCCGCCGAAATAAAATCACTGGACTACACTCAAAATAAACTGGTAAACGCCTGGTAAAATGCCTTGTAATCCCGTTCTACCAATATTTAAAAATTTTTCTTGTTTTTTAACAAAAAATCTTGTACTTTGCTCAAACGAGAACTACAGTTTTATTAGTAATTTTACAAATTTATTTTCGTAGTTGTACCATTTTGAAAGGTTATTTTACAAAAAAAAACTGTAATTTTACAACAAAGTTTTTATTACGAGGATTCTAGTTGATTTACAAAAAAAAACTGTTATTTTACAAAAATTATGTTATACGAGGATTTATGTTGTTTAACATTTTTTTTTCAGTAGTTTTTGTGGATTATCACTACCGAAAATTGGTAAATTTTAAACATTTATTTCTTTTTTAAATTTACAATTTTTGTTTGAAAATTTACCATTTTTTTTAATATATTTACCACTTTTCTTGTAAATTTACGAATTTTTTTATAATTTTTGTGGCTTACAAATTATCACTACCAAAAATTGGTAAAATTTAAACATTTTTTTTGGTAGATTAACCATTTTTTTTTTTTTTAATTTAAAATTTTTTCTAATATACAATTTTTTTTTAATATACCTTTTTTTGTAAATTTGCCATTTTGTTTTGTAAATTTACCATTTTGGTTTGAAAATTTACAATTTTTTTTAACATATTTACCATTTTTTCTTGTAAGTTTACCATTTTTTTATTTTTCCGGTTTTAAAACAATATTTTTACCAATAAAATTGGTTATTTTATCAATTTTTGGCGCATTCAAAATTACGAGAAAATCCTCGTAATTTTACGAGAATTTTACCTACCTCCTATTT
The DNA here is from genome assembly GCA_963921195.1 of Pegoplata infirma. Taxonomy (NCBI): domain Eukaryota; kingdom Metazoa; phylum Arthropoda; class Insecta; order Diptera; family Anthomyiidae; genus Pegoplata; species Pegoplata infirma. The sequence goes on from OY992539.1 coordinate 172,948,432, forward strand.
TACGAGAATAGCCTCGTAAAATCACGAGATGTTTTGGTAACTTTACAAGGTTTTTTTTTAGTGTAGCCAAATGAAAAAAGAAAAGCCTTCAATTTTTGAAGTGTCTCTTCCTTTTTATGTGCCTAATAATATTTTGACTGATTTTCGTCCGATTTTAGTGTTTATGGCTTTATTATAGAGGCAATTTAGAGAAAATCACAATTTTTTAGTCACTAGAATTAAAACTTAACTCAAAATATCGAAAAAATTTAGAAAATCAATAAAAAGTCATATTTTCCCGTTGTAATCGTTTTTCAATACTTTAATGGGCTTGGGATAGCTCAAAAATTATCCAAATGAGCTGACATTTTTTTGTGGATTAGTTTTTCCGGTAACCTCACGAAATTATCCCCGGGGAGCGGGATTCGAAGCAACTTTAAAATCGCCCATACTACGAAGTGCCGGTCTATTGCAGCCACTTACCTCGGTAATTTAGACCCCTGCCGATTTAGAGAACTGAAAGTTTGCATTTTTCAGTTTTTTACAACTTAACGAAGTATTATCAAATCTAAATTTTAATTGGGCTTTTGTGAACTTAATTTGGCTACTGTGAACTTTAAAAAGAAATTTTGAGTTTCAATTCCTGAATAGTAATTGAGCTTTTCTGCATTCCAATGCATTCCAATTGGAGTTTTTCTTAATTAAAGTCTCACTACATTTGGCCTTTTTAATTTTAATAGGGGTTTCTGAATTTTAAGTTTTGGTATTTAATAATAAAAGCTTTTGGAATTAAAGTTTTCTGAATATAAATTGTATTTTTCAATTGCAGATGACATCTTATAAAAGTATTAGTTCATCATATCGTTCACTCCTGACCCATTGTTATATGTTCGAGTGTAAATATTAACAAAACGGAAATGGAATATGCTTCAGAGGTTTTGTAATATCATCAGTACCAATACTAGTAGTTTGAAGAATGAAAAAAATGGGAGTTGTTGTTTAATATCTTTCTTTATTGTTGTGGGTGTTTTTTTTTTCTTTTCCTTTCAAGTCTTCCATTTTTAGTGTTTGTACGTTTTTTCTTTTTTTTGTTCAAACACAACGGAAATTGCTTAGGGATGCAAGTTGTACATTCCTTTTCCAGAAAATACATTCATTTTGCAAATGCTGTAATTGACATTATGTACCGTAGTTATACTTAAATATACTGTGATTCAAAATTACAAAGTCATTTTTGTTTGCCAGTTCTTTTTTAGTTTAACTACACAGTGATACAAAATCAAACTTTCTGAATCAGAATGGGATGAAATTTGAAGTTTTTCATAACAAAACCGAAATTTACACCATTTAAAGTTGGTGATTGTAAAGCATATAAAGTTTTTGTATACTAAATATGCCCTACTTAAGGGCCCTTGGTGGTGTTTTCTTTTACATATGGGGTCCAGCGTCCAAACTTGAGCTCGAAAATACGTTAGCTATAACCGGTATGAGTTTCGCTGCAATCAGTCCAGTACTTACTGAATGCCAGAATAATTAAAATAAATCACTGTGCAACGTTGCGTATGATTGTTATTTAATTAAAATAAGCGACTCTGATACTGATTTACTAATGCTTCGTTTTTAAATTAGCTTTGCTTAAGTTTACATCTTCATAGAGATTTTGACATAAGGCACCAGGGATGGAAAAGTTAGTACTTTAGTACTTTTTTCAGTACTTTTTCACTCTCAAAAATACCGTAGTACCCCCGCGACTGATTTAGTACCTTTTATATACCAAACGATTTCATACATTTTTCAACCAAATCTAAAAAAAAAAATCCGAAAATCGACCGATTTTCATTGGAAAAATGTTTTAAAAGCTTCATATAAATGAAATTTTTGATTTTAACCAACCTTTATTGATGTTTTCTCTAAAAAAATAAATAAATGAATAAGGATGTCCTTAATTTAAGAACTTTTCTATTGAATTATGCCTACACGCAAAAAAAAAATCTGTGTAAGATTGAGCAATCCTACTTGGTAAAACTTTTTTCATACCAAAAAAATTTTTTTACCAAATTTTTGCTAAAATTATGCTTGTCGATGTTAAAGTAACATAATTCATTTTTTATGTAAAATAACCAAGTAGCTTGCACAATAACGCAAATTACCTGCACAAAAATTTATCGAAAGAAAACAACAAAAAAACAAATACAGACCGCCATTTTCATTTTGTATTTTTGTGTGCGTTGTTTGTTTATTTTTTGTGTTATAAAAACGTGAAAAGGAAATTGATAAATAAAATTAAAATAAATTAATAAATAATTCGTTTTTAAAAAGATAAATAAATGTAAGATAAAAGAATGCTAAAGTTAATTTTGCTTTCATCACTTAAAACACCATTCATTAAGAAAAACCAATGGAGTCCCAGACGTATGTTTCGATGAATAACAAATGGAATGATAAAGTGAGTATATCCAAATTCCGAAGACACCAATAAGGTTTAATAGATTTTTAGTTAAAAATTAGTGTTTGGTAATAATTTTCTATATTTACAGGGTACTGCTAAATACATTTTTGAAGCTATGGCGAGTTCTTCACTACAATAAAGAGCGGGGACACCAGTCCTGCCTTTAGTTATAAAATTAAAATCTAAAAACTCATTTATATAGCAAAGCCAATGGAGTCCAGACCTGTTTTGATGAGTAACAAATGGAATGACAAAAAGTAAGTGTTCCTCCATACCAAGAGACCAATATAGTTAACTGGTTTTTTAAATTAAAAATTTGTGTTTTGTAATAATTTTCTATTTTTACAGGATGCTTTTAAATAAATTCGTGAAGCTGTAGCGGATCCTTCACTTCAAGAAAAAACGTAGGCAGCAGTCACTGGAGAAATTTGTACAAAGAGGGTCAGTTGGTCGGTGGTAAATTAAATCCTACACAACATTTATTATATTGATATGGATTTATTGTGTGAAAATTTTAAATTCAACAAATATACAATTTTTAACAAAAATTTAATAAAAAAATTATTTTAGCATAAATGTGGAATTTTTTAGCATTATTTTTAGTCACCTTTTCAAATCATTTTGGTATATTTCACCATATTTCTTTTGGTATATTTTATCAAGTTTTTGCTTAAATAGCATTAGCATTTTCTTCAAAATTTTTTACATAAGCGTTTTGGCTAAATTGCGAAAACTACTTCGTCGGTTGTAGTTTTAACATATTTTTGGTAAAATTATGCCAGATTTTTGCTCATTGCGACACAGATTTTTTTTTGCGTGTAGTTTCTATTGAATTATGGAGTTTGTCGTACAGAAACTGGACTTTTATTTTTTTTAGTACCGTCGAGGGCGAAAAAGTACTTTTTTGGTTAAGCTCCAGTACCATTTCGAAATTCCGATTTTCCATCCCTGTAAGGCACCGTATAATTATTACACTCAAAAAAACCTTGACAAATTACTAGAAAAAGCCCCGTTATTCCATTTAGCAAAAAAACCTTGACAAATTACTAAAAAAGTCTCGTTATTCCATTTTAGCAATATTTGACAGTTTCCTTGTTTTTTAACAAAAAAAATTTCTATCGAAATTTTTTTTTTTTTTTTTGTAATTTTGCAATTTTTTCGTAAATGTCCAAATTTTTAAGGTAATATTACAAAAAAAAAAATCTAGTAAAGTTACGCGAGATCATTGTAAGTTTTATTCATCAAAAAAGTTGTAAATTTACAATTTTATTTGTAAAAAGCTTGTAAAATTACAAAAAGCTTATAATTCTCGTAAAATAGGAGGTAGCACAAAATTTAGTAAAGTCACGAGAATTCGTTGTAATTTTATTTGCGTCAAAAAAGTTCTAAGTTTACAGTTTTTTGGTAAAAAGTTTGTAAAATTACAAAAAAGCTTGTAACTTTTACTAGGAATTTTCTTAAAATAGAGGGTACCAAAAAATAAGTTTACATGATTAAATTAAATTATTAATTTTCACATGCGAATATCTCGAAAATGGAACATGAAAAATTTAAATGGATAATTTGGATCTACACTCAAAACAAAAAATCTCTCAAAAAATCTGTAAAACGACTTTTAATTAGATTTAGCAATCTTTCAGCAGATTTTTTTTGCTAAAATGGATATTTTTACTAAGAGCTCTGTCATTCAGTTCTAGAAAATAACAGACATTTTACTGCGTTCTTACTGATTATTTTTGCTGAATATCAAAATATTTTTGAACACCTTTTTAAAAGAGAATTTTGTAATTTTACAGAATTAGTTTGTTATAATTTTTTCAAGACTACTTTCTTCAGTTTTTATTTTCACAGTGTTATTTTTTTTTTTGCTTTTTATACAATTAAAACGGTTGAGACTAATTACACAGTGCAACAACCCTAATCGGAATTGGATGAAACCAAAAGCAAATGAAAGTTGACATATTCCATAACAAAAGCCTCAAGGCTTTTTTTAGTTCAGCGCTTGATTTTTTTACACGTATTTGAAGTTTGTGAACTTTCATTATTCACCAATACCCCGGTTTGCGTCGCTAATTGGTACCGGAGAAACGCGACGCAATCCGAAGCGACGCAAACAGAAGCACAATTTCCCATATAATTCTATTGTTTTTGATTTACTTGATTCTGAAACCCATAATTTTAGCTAAAAAATAAAAAAAAACATTTTTTTTTTCAAGTGGCAAACAGTAGACCACCTTCACATATATTTGACTTAAATGGAAATCCAATTTTTTTTATTTAAGCTTTGTGAATACACTCATACGTACATCCATTAACGATGCAACTATGAAAATATGCTATGCAAAATTAAAAATAATGGACGCAACTTCACAGCCACGCGACGCAAACCGAAACGACGCACCTTCGAAGTCGCAGAAAATTTTGAACGGCGCAACTTCGAATCGACGCAAAACGAAGCGACGCAAACCGGGATATTGGTGTAATTGTAATAAAAATAGCTTAAAACTATATAGGGCGTATACTTAATGTTGTAATTGCGTTTTAATAACAATCATACGCAACGGTGCACAGTGATTTATTTTTAATAATTTAGGTATTCAGAAATAGGTACTGGACCGATTGCAGCGAAATTAATTCCGGTTAAAGCTAACGTAATGGCAAGCATAAGTTTGGACGCTGCACCCCACATGTCCAATAAGGGCACCACCAGGGGCCACTAAACTAGGACATGTTTAGTACACAAGAACTTAAATGCCTCAAAACCGCCAACTTTGAATGTGTGTAAAAAAAATCTGAACTAGAGAAAAGCCTTTATGGTTTTGTTATGTAAAATGTCAACTTTCATTTGCTTTTCGTTTCATCCCATTCCGATTCGGAAAGTTCGATTTTGTATCACTGTGTTGCTGACAAAACTAAAAAAAAAATTATATTGCTAATTTTACAGAACAATGATAGTTTTCATAAAAACAAAATTTCTAAAAACAAAAATTTTCTAGAAAATGTCTTAGCCGATTTCTCTGCTGTTTTGATAGATTTCTCTGCTGATTTCAACTAGATAATCATGGCAGATTTTCAGCAAACCGTGTTTGCTAAAATCAGCAGATTTCTCATATGGCTCCAAATGGGTGTTTCTTTAGCAGATTTTTCTGATGATTGGACAGATAATTTATTTTTAGTGTCGTAGGTCCATTTACTATAAAATTTGTTAGTGCCAACTTTCGAAAACGTTACAGTGGAACTACAGAAAGTACTAAATGTTTGGAATTTTCAAACGTGAATATTTTAAAAGCGATTTAACCTAGAGCAATTTTGAGAGCAGATTTGGAATCAGGAGTTCAAAATCTATTAACTAAGTCCATACATTTTGCAATTAAAACGCGATTTTATCAAAAAGTGCTCGATCGAAGATTTTTTTGTTGTTAATCTTTTCTTAGACATCCAAAATACATATTCAGCCGTGTAGAATTTCCACAATTTAGTAGTATTTAAATTTTTTATTGTAAATTCAAATATTGAAATAATAAAACAAAAATTGAATTTATACTTATGAAACACACTTTATAATTTTCATCTTTATTTTTGGGCACAAGTCTTTTTCATTTACAAGGTCAGAAGACTATTAAAACCGCACGACTTCATTTTTATTACATGCCTAAATATTCCATTCAACACTAGGTGGTCAGTAACTATTACCCAAAAACATGAAGTCGACAGAAAATTAAAATTATAAAGAATAAATACGTTTTTATGTTTTCTTTCTTTCATTTGGTTAAAAAAAAGATGAAATCAATTTATTTTCTTTCATAATGTATACTACACTCAAAATAAATTCTCCGTCCAATCAGCAGAAAAATCACTTTGAGCCCTATGAAAAATCAGATGATTTTTGTCTTTTTGTATTTTTTTTTTTGTGGGTAAAGAAATATTTCTTACCGACAAAAACACTGTTTTAAGCAGTTTTGTGAAGAATAAAATAATGTTGTAACAACTCAAATTTGAATATTTTATTTTAAGGATGTTTAGTTTAAAAATATTTTCAGAAATTTAAAAATACTGGTTCAAAGTACTTCCCCAAAATATGTGGTATTTTGTTATTAAAAAACTTAACTTTTAAATTTCAAAATTAATTTTTTGAAATTTTAATTTAAAAATTTCATATTTTGCACTTGTTTGCGTATTTTTCGGAGATGGCATTTATTACTATGTTGAAAAACAAATATTTTTTTAGAGTTGGCATATTTTGTCGGAAAATAAAAATATATTTTTTTTGAAAAAATTTAAAATTTTTTTTTTTCTTTTTGGATTTTGTTTTCATTAGTACGGTAATTGCAAAAACTAAAAAAAAATAAAAATCTTTGCATATTTTTAAAAGTTACTAGCTCCAAAAGCCTTGAAATCTCGGGGTGGTCAAATTTGGCACTCTGTAACTCACGCTGTATTGTAATAGTGTCACTCCAAGCTAGCTATTTTGAAAGCTTATATCATTGGCTTTATTCGTCCCACCCAAAATGTTTCAATCTGATAAATAGTTTGAAAGTTACATATATATAAGCAATTTTCTTTTTGCAAACATTATTTACCGATATTTTCAAAATGGCAATATCTCGAAAACTAGTCATTAGATATCAAAATATTTACCAGATTCGTGTTCAGCATGGCAATTGCAATAAGATATGTGTAAAATTTTTTTCACCAAAAAATATGTACTTTGAGATAGCAGAATAACAAAAATGGATGTAAAGCGACAACAAAATATTTTTTTGATCTGAAATTTTGATGACAGATGGGTTTTGTGTAGGGGAGCTATTTGCCATTGGAAACTCATTTCTGTCAAATTTGAGTTGGCATATTTTGAATATAGGTTCACGATATACAGTTTGATAAAAATATATATCTATATATATAAAAATGGATGTGTGTATGTATGTGGGTATGTATGTATGTTCCGTATGGACTCGAAAACGGCTGGACCGATCTTGATGAAATTTTGAGGGAATATTCAGAATAGCCTGGCGAGTAACACTGTCAAGTCTGATTTTTGATTTTCCGTCTGTGGGCGGAGGGGCGTGGCAAAATCCAATTTTTGCATCCCACCACTAATGACATCTATATATAAAAAACGGATGAACCGATTTTGATGAAATTTATATCAAAGATAGTACTAACTAAGTACTCACTATGTGCCGAATTTGAGCGTTATCGGACAAAGTAGCGTAAAATGCCATGCTTTATTGCCAGTGGGCGGAGGGGTGGGCAAAATCCAATTTTTACATTGCACCACTAATGACACCTACATATAAAAAACGGCTGGGCCGATTTTGATGAAATTTAAACCAACGATAATACTAACCAAGTACTAACTGTGTGCCAAATTAGAGCGTGATCGGACAAATGGGCGTAAAAGGCCATGTTATACTACGATTGGAAAAAGGGGCGTAAAATGCCACGCCCCTTTGTACTATACTGGACGTTGCCTGCCTGTTTCGCAATCACGCAAAAACATCTGAACCGATTCTCTTGACATTTTAAATACATACAGTGCATATGTAGGCCATATAAGATCGTTATTGGAAAAAGGGATCAAAGTTGCAACGCCCTTTGTACTATACTGACCACTACTGAACAAAGAGGCGTAAATTGCCACGCCCCTTTGTTTTATACTACCGTTTTATCTGCCTGTTTTGAAATCACGTAAAAACGGATAAGCCGAATCTGTCACTACTAACCGAACGGGAACAGTAGGTCATATGTAGAGTGTGATTCGGCAAAAGTGTATAAAATATCACTCCCGTTTTTCATAAATAAAACGTTATTTCCTCCTCTTTCGTAATTACACAATAACAAAAAAAATGATGTCAATGAAATTTGCAGCACAGATAGTACTAATCGAGGATGCAGCATGGAACTTTAGACTATCAGGATTCGATAAAAATGCGTTAAATGACACGCCCCTTTGTACTATACTAACCGATATCTCTGTCTGTTTTGAAATCACGCCAAAACCGATGAACCGATTTTGTTGAGATTTCTCTATAGATTGTGCTAACCGAGGGTGGAACTAATCGAGGATGCAGCATGGAACTTTAGACTAGCACGATTCGATAAAAATGCGTTAAATGACACGCCCCTTTGTACTATACTTAACGTTATGTCTGTCTGTTTCGAAATCACTCAAAAACGGCTGAACCCATTTTGTTGAGATTTCTCTATAGATTGTGCTAACTGAGGGTGGAACCAAAGGTTACTAGCTGGACCCGGACCCGTGCTTTAGTTTTTTCCGAAACTATTTTTAAATTAAGATGCAATATAAAACAGTTTTTTTCTTAGGCCAGCAACGCGGACCGGGTATAGCTAGTAATTAATAGAGTTCGTTTGATGACTATGTCACTTCATCTGTTTATCGGATATCATCATTTTTTTAAAGGATTTAGGGGAGCTAAAAAGAATGCCGGTATTTTTTTGGAAAAATTTTCACTCCTTGGGGTGGTTCAATGCATCTGAAAATGCGGGTTTTGAGCTGGGTTTTCTGCAGAGAAAAAACTGCTGAATATATTGCAAATCTGATTTCACCAGTCGATTCTACAGCAAAAATTAATACAATGACAGTTTTTGAACTCTTAAAAAAGGTTCCAAATACCTACAGCGGGGGGCGGAAATATCGATTTAAAAAAAAAAAATTAATAATTTTTTTGTCGTGCACGATGAAGAGGCAGTTTTTGCTAAGAAAACTGATACAAAAAGCACCTTTTTATCACAACCCATTAAGAAGTTATAAGGCTTTTTTTATTACAAAATTATAAAACACTTACCGACATTTGAAATTTTTTGGGTAGGTCAGCGGTTTGAACACTCCTTTTCGATTAACCTTTCAATGCTGATTCCAAATCTGGTTTCCAAAGTTTTTCATAACGTAAGGTTTTTGCGGAAATTGAGGTCAAAGTTCATAAAAAAATGCATTTTTGTGCATTATTGTGAGCTTTTTTTGTGATATTTTTGGAAGATATTTCGGTATCGCACAAATCGTTTTCGATTAACATTTCGATACTGATTCTGAATATGGTTTTTAAATTTTTCTATCACGTCAGGTTTCCGAGAAAATTGAGATCAAAGTTCGCAAAAAACGTGTTTTTGTCCATTTTTGGGAGCTTATAACGGGTTGTGATAGAACAGAAATTTTGGTACCATTTTGTTAAGCTAAAAATGGCCTTTAATCGTGCATATTTAAAAAAATTAATTTAAATGAAAAATGGAAAAACCTTATATTTCCGCCCTATGTGATGGGTTTTTGGAACTTTTTTAAGAGTTAAAAAAAACACCATTGTAGTAATTTTTGCTGTAGAATCGATTAGTGAAATCAGATTTGCGATATATTCGGCCGTTTTTGCTCTGCAGAAAAATTAGCTTAAAATCCGAACCACCCCAAGGAGCAAAAATTATCCCAAAAAAATACCGGCATTCATTCTAGCTAACCTAAATCCTTCAAAAAAATGATGATACCCGCAGATCAAATTTTCAAAATTAACTCTAATAATTATATACATGGGCTATTTCACGTCAACGGGAGACGAAGTAGAGAGTTGTATTTTGGCTTAAAATTTAGCCAATGATCTCTACTTTTGAAAGCTGAGTGGTGGAAGTTGAACCCAATGGTATGTGAGCCAATATGGCGGCGCGAATCGGGATACCCCGATCGGAAAATGTTGGAAACTAATGAAGGAGTTATCGGATTTTTCTGAAATTTGTTATCAGGGGGTTTATAGGGATAAAGTTAGATTAAATTTTATATAATTTGATAAAATTACATTTAATTATATCCGATTTTTTTTATATACAATTTTATAAAATTATATCTATTTATATCTAAATTGCTAAAATTTCATAAAATTAGATAAAATTATATATAATTTTTATCAAACTACTATATATAATTACATCAAAAATTGTTTTATATATAATTTCATAAAATTATATATTAGACTGGGTCGAAATCCTACAAAGTCTAAGGATCGATTGTCCTTAGTGCGGGAAAGTGGTAATGGGGTAATATAAGCATTTTATGGAAGACAACTTTTTAATCGATCAAAAACTCTATTAGCGCATCGGTGGTCAAAATTGAGATTTTGATAAAAATGGCCAAATTTTAAAAAAAATTTAAAAAATATAAATTTCATTTTCCTGCTCAATAAAAAACAAGTAAGAAAATTATAGTCGGTCAATAAATCACTTCAACTGAATATCGGGCGAAATTTCCACATGGGACCTAAGTCCAAAAATGGTCCGATGATAATCAGATTTGATAAGGTTATTAAACTACGCGTTTAACATACACAAACAGAATTTTAATTAAATATTTTCTATTTTCATGAAATTTGAGAGATTTATGTGAAAATCGGGAAGGTGGTTTGTATGGGGGCTACAATAAGAACTGGTTCGATTTCTTTAAAATTTGGAATGGTGATTTGTGTTGATAAAACATGACTACCTGCCAAATTTCGAATAGATACCTGTTAAAATGCGTCTATTGGAGTCATTCGAGCCAAAACTAAAGAGGACCTTTGTATGGGGGCTAGGTCTAAATATGGACCGATTTTTTCCAATTTCAATAGGCTTCGTCCTTGGGCCAAAAGAGGCTTAAGTTTCAAATTTCAAGTCAATTGATTAAGAATTGCGACCTGTATCGTGTTTACACCGTTTACATGGACAGACAGACGGACGGACGGACGGACAGACGGACGGACGGACGGACATCGCTAAATCGACTCAAGAAGTGATTCTAAGCCGATCGGTATACTTAAAAGTGGGTCTAGGACCAATATTTCGGGTAGTTACAAACATCAGCACAAACTCATTATACCCTGTACCACAGTGTGGTGTAGGGTATAAAAAAATTTTATTGCATTTGATACTAATAACTTATGTATTAAATATTGGAATTTTATGCCATCATTAACATATTTTTATTTAACATACAAAAAAAATCATATTTTTGACGCCGTTCTAAAAACTACTTTTTTTTAATTTAATTTTTATTTTTTATTAAAATTGCAATATATATCGATTTTATTACTCAATGTTATTGAAAACATCATAAAGACTAAAGATTTAAATTTTTGCGAAAATCCGTTCGGTAGTTTTTTGTGGGGAGCGGTTTCAATTGAGCGGATTTCAAGGAAATCGTATTTTTTGCCATTTTTTTGAGTTTTTATTTTTTATAAACTACATTATTGTACAAATTGACCAATATTATGCTCTATCTTGTTCCATTTGATCATGGTAACTTAGTTTTGAAACGATAGATTTATAGGACATCTTTAACCCTAATCGGTCAGCGGCCAAAAGTGTCCCGTACTGAGTTTTTTTAGGTTTTAACTACTGTTTAATGAAGTTAATGGTTGCAAAATCATGTTTTTGTTGAATATTGTGTTGTATAATCTTTTATTTAATCATATTGACTTAATTTTGAAACATACATATTTTTGGACATCTTTAACCCTTATGTGCATGCAACCAAAAATGTCCCCTACCAAAATTTTCATGTTTTTCACAATAAAAAAAAAAAACAAAAAACACATTTTTGTATTCAAAATAGTCATAAATAATTAATTGAATAATTTTGATATTGCCGAAATCGTTAACCCTTCTGAAATAAAGGTCAAAAGTGGCCCACTAACAGATTTTTAAGCCGAAATGATAACATTGAATTAGGATTACGTGCGGACTAATTTTGTTTTAATAAAACTAAAATTTTTTGAAATTATGTCACACGCAACCATTCATTTCATATACATATTTATTAATGTCATTTTAAGACTACACAAAAAAAGCTTTGTCAAATTACAAGGAAAAGTCTCGTAATCCCATTTTACCAATATTTGACAGTTTTCCTTGTTTTTTAACAAATTGAAATTAATATTCTTTTTTGTAATTTTACAATTTTTTTTTGGTGATTTTACAAATCCAAGATAATTTTACAAAAAAAAATCTACTAAATTCACGAGAATTCCTTGTAATTTAAATTGCGCCAAAAAACTGTTAATATACCAAATTATTGGTAAAAAGCTTGTAAAATTACTAGGAATTCTCGTAAAATAGGAGGTAGCAAAAAATCTAGTAAAATTACGAAACAAAAAATCTTGTAAAATTACTAGGAATTTTTGTCAAAAAAAAATTTACACGTTTTTCTTGTAATTTTACAAGGTTTTTTTTAGTGTAGACTAAATGCCCATTCGTTTTCACACTTAGCTTTAGCCCCGATCAGGTGTTTAAGTTTTTTTTGTTGTTTTTTTTATATTTTTTTTTATATTTTTTTGTGTTTTAATATATTTTTTTATGTACAGTAGGGTTATGACTCATTTTTGACAAAATTTTTACCTATCACCACGTGATAGACCATACAAAATTAATATTAAAAATCGTATTTGCGGGTCATTTTGGAAAAAAAAAACCTTTCTAAAAAGTCACAGATATTTTTGTTGTTTTAAGTCCTATTTTTAAAAAAATAAGGTAATTTTAACCCTTCCAATAAATAAATTATATAAAAAAAATCTTGTAAACAATTACGAATAAAAATAATGCCACTTGGACTTTTACTTTTGGAGCTACATGCTGCAAAAATTTACGTTATAAATAGTTAACTTTATGCAGTTAAGGATTAAACCGCCAAATTTGAATCTTCAAGTAGTCAAAAAAGTCCCTCCATAAAGCATTCGTCATTTTGACCTAAATAGCTTTTCCTACGCATCGTTTGGGTCTCATATTTTCTTAGTTTCAATTAAATTAAGAAAATATAGACCAAATTTCATCTCGTTTGGTGCATTTTTGAAAATGCAATTCTTAATATTTTTTATAGCCTTTTTGGCTAGGGCAGGTAAATTTCGATATTTGCAAAAAAATGCAAAAAGTCATAACCCTAATGTGCAGGCTTATGCCTTAAACTTTAATTTTAAATTGCGATTTTCACTCAAGTGAGGTTAAATTAGAGCGAGACAATAAAGTAGATCTCTGTTTTTAAAACAAAAATAAACATAAAATTACTCAAAATGGGGTCATTTATTCCACCACTTCCTCGTCGTTGATCGGGGGTAAATCTAAGTGTGAAAATGGACACTTAGTCTAGTCTTCAAATTTTAATTTTAAGGATAATTTGTTTAATGGCTTTTTATACCCTCCACTCTAGTGATAGAGGGTATATATAAGTTTGTCATTCCGTTTGTAACACATCGAAATATTGGTCGAGGACCCCATAAAGTATATATATTCATGATCCTTGATCGATTTTAAGTCGATCTAGCGATGTCCGTCCGTCCGTCCGTCCGTCCGTCTGTCTGTCTGTCCGTTGAAAACACGCTAACTTTTGAAAGACTTTACGGAGGCTCCTGAAGTTTGACATATATGTTCTCCATTTACCGGGTCAGGTTGGTATTGCAATCCAGCGAAATCAGTCCAGTGGTTCAAAAGTTATGAGCAAAAGAGTAAATTTCGGCAAGGGTATTTTTCGAGTTTACAAGAATAAAACCATTATAACTTTCGAAGGACAACTCTGAGGGGGCTGAAGCTTAGCATATGTATTCGTCGTTCCACAAGGAAGTTTGGTTTTGAATTTCAGCAAAATCGGTTCAGTGGTTCAAAAGTTATAAGCAAAGCACTGAATTTCTGATTTGTTTCACCTTAAATTGTTGAAAACTTGTTAACCAAGTTTTAAAAGCATGGTGAAATACCAGTTTTGTAAAACTTGTTGTTGTTTGCTTTCTTGTGGTGGGGTGCAGTTTAGTTGTTAGCAGACATGTGCACGGATGGTGTTAAAATGCGTTTAGAGACATTCTAAAAAATTTAGAATGTGGACAATATTCTATTCTTAGCGTTCAAAACGAATGAGTTTTTCATTCTATGCTCACAGTGCATGAGAAAGCTACACACACTAGTGTTACGACATTCGTAACACGAATGAACCAACGAGGGAGTACATAGAGAGCCAATGATTTGAAAATACTGTACTCTGAAGCGTGTACTTAGAATGATTTTTATAAAAAAAAAAAATATATTGTTTGGCTATTTGGGGGAATTCTTTTATAAAAAAATATATGTATGTATGTATGTATGTATGTATGTATGTATGTATGTATGTATGTATGTATGTATGTATGTATGTATGTATGTATGTATGTATGTATGTATGTATGTATGTATGTATGTATGTATGTATGTATGTATGTATGTATGTATGTATGTATGTATGTATGTATGTATGTATGTATGTATGTATGTATGTATGTATGTATGTATGTATGTATGTATGTATGTATGTATGTATGTATGTATGTATGTATGTATGTATGTATGTATGTATGTATGTATGTATGTATGTATGTATGTATGTATGTATGTATGTATGTATGTATGTATGTATGTATGTATGTATGTATGTATGTATGTATGTATGTATGTATGTATGTATGTATGTATGTATGTATGTATGTATGTATGTATGTATGTATGTATGTATGTATGTATGTATGTATGTATGTATGTATGTATGTATGTATGTATGTATGTATGTATGTATGTATGTATGTATGTATGTATGTATGTATGTATGTATGTATGTATGTATGTATGTATGTATGTATGTATGTATGTATGTATGTATGTATGTATGTATGTATGTATGTATGTATGTATGTATGTATGTATGTATGTATGTATGTATGTATGTATGTATGTATGTATGTATGTATGTATGTATGTATGTATGTATGTATGTATGTATGTATGTATGTATGTATGTATGTATGTATGTATGTATGTATGTATGTATGTATGTATGTATGTATGTATGTATGTATGTATGTATGTATGTATGTATGTATGTATGTATGTATGTATGTATGTATGTATGTATGTATGTATGTATGTATGTATGTATGTATGTATGTATGTATGTATGTATGTATGTATGTATGTATGTATGTATGTATGTATGTATGTATGTATGTATGTATGTATGTATGTATGTATGTATGTATGTATGTATGTATGTATGTATGTATGTATGTATGTATGTATGTATGTATGTATGTATGTATGTATGTATGTATGTATGTATGTATGTATGTATGTATGTATGTATGTATGTATGTATGTATGTATGTATGTATGTATGTATGTATGTATGTATGTATGTATGTATGTATGTATGTATGTATGTATGTATGTATGTATGTATGTATGTATGTATGTATGTATGTATGTATGTATGTATGTATGTATGTATGTATGTATGTATGTATGTATGTATGTATGTATGTATGTATGTATGTATGTATGTATGTATGTATGTATGTATGTATGTATGTATGTATGTATGTATGTATGTATGTATGTATGTATGTATGTATGTATGTATGTATGTATGTATGTATGTATGTATGTATGTATGTATGTATGTATGTATGTATGTATGTATGTATGTATGTATGTATGTATGTATGTATGTATGTATGTATGTATGTATGTATGTATGTATGTATGTATGTATGTATGTATGTATGTATGTATGTATGTATGTATGTATGTATGTATGTATGTATGTATGTATGTATGTATGTATGTATGTATGTATGTATGTATGTATGTATGTATGTATGTATGTATGTATGTATGTATGTATGTATGTATGTATGTATGTATGTATGTATGTATGTATGTATGTATGTATGTATGTATGTATGTATGTATGTATGTATGTATGTATGTATGTATGTATGTATGTATGTATGTATGTATGTATGTATGTATGTATGTATGTATGTATGTATGTATGTATGTATGTATGTATGTATGTATGTATGTATGTATGTATGTATGTATGTATGTATGTATGTATGTATGTATGTATGTATGTATGTATGTATGTATGTATGTATGTATGTATGTATGTATGTATGTATGTATGTATGTATGTATGTATGTATGTATGTATGTATGTATGTATGTATGTATGTATGTATGTATGTATGTATGTATGTATGTATGTATGTATGTATGTATGTATGTATGTATGTATGTATGTATGTATGTATGTATGTATGTATGTATGTATGTATGTATGTATGTATGTATGTATGTATGTATGTATGTATGTATGTATGTATGTATGTATGTATGTATGTATGTATGTATGTATGTATGTATGTATGTATGTATGTATGTATGTATGTATGTATGTATGTATGTATGTATGTATGTATGTATGCAAGTGCGAATTAAAATAAACATTTTGTTATGTAGAATAAATGAAGAGGTAAATAAAAAATAATTACGGGGAAAATTAATATATTAATAAGAGTGGATAAAAAAAAATTAATACATGAAAATAAATATTATGGTGGATTAAAAAAATATTTTTCTATTTCGAAAAATAATGTAAAATGTGGTAAAAATTGTTTTGTTTTATGGCGGAAAATGTAAGGGCCTATAATGATGAAGTATATAAGGTGTGTGACCGAATACAATTTTTTTTGCCTACGCCGAATATATCAAAAGTTTGTCTATTTTTTTTTTGTATGTGCATTAGGGTGGAGCAAATTATACTTTTTTTGCTTAAAATATTAGATTAATTTGGAGATTACTGAAATTTGTTTTTATTGTAAACATTTTTTTTTTTCTGTAAAAAAATTTAAAAAAAAATTTTATTTTTTATTTTATATTTATATTTTCAACAAAAAACTAATTAAAAATATTTTTTTTGCAAAACAAGAAAAAAATAAAAAAAAATTTCCAGACAAAAAAAATTTTTACAGACAAAAAAAGGAGCACACAGACAACAAATAATTTGGAAATACTGTACTCTGAAGCGTGTGAATAGAATAAATTTTTTAATAAAAAAAGAGCATTAAAAAAATATCGTTTTGCTGTTGGAAAGAATTCTTATATAAAGGAAAATATTGGGGCGAACTAAAAAAACATTATAAATGTAATGGTTAATAAAAAAAATCATTATGTGGAAAATTAAAAAAACACCGTTTTGTTATTAGCGAAAATAAAATATATTTGTACATACATATGTACATAAGAGTAGATAAAAAAGGTTTACCATTGTACACTCGTTAATCTTACCCACACACAATCAATATACTTGCATATTGTACATAATTTTGCGTCGTCTGTAGGTACATTAAGACACGAAAATAAATATTAGAGTAGATTGAAAAAATCTTTTTATATTTCGAAAAAAAAAGAAAAATATGTAACGTCAACAAAATTATTTTGCTTTATGGTACAAATTGTAAGGGCATATAATAATTAAATATACAGTGTATGACCAAAAACACCTTCTTTGGCCAACGCCAATTATTCGGTTACAAAAACAAAATTATTGTTATTGCAAGTTCACAAAACTTTTAATTACTTTCTTGATGCACAAATTTTTTGGTCTCAAATATTTTTACGAGAGGCAAAATATAGAAAAAAAATATATTGAGAAAAATAAGACTCAATAAACAATGCAAAATACAAAATACATAAATAAAAAATAACTGTCATACTCATTTTTTTTAAAGACAGAAAACAAGTGAACAATTTCAATAAGAGGGAGAGAAAAAATGCCAGCTAGAGTTTGCAACGAAAAATATTTGTTTTCTTATTGTAGTTATGATCTTTTTAGTTGATGGTAGTTTTTTATATTTCGTGAGGCAACGACATGCGCCAAAAATCACAACAGAGGCTTTGGCTTCAAACGAATGGTTTTGGCATTTGTTCTATTATTTGAAAACGCAGAAGAAAATAATTTTATTGTAATAGAAAGAAAATTATTTGATGAAAATTATTTGATATTAGTAGATATATAATATTGTTTTAATACATAAATTAAACAAATGTTAAGATTTTTTTTTAATTTTTATGAAATATTTTTTTATTAATAGAAATTATTGCACCCGAGTAAAAAAGTTTTGATATAATAATATATAATTTGATACAATCATATTAAATTATATATGACTTTTTATTTGTTCAGATCTAATTTTATTTAAGATTTGATGCGGCTCCATTTTCGTATCTGAGGTTATACATAAATATATCTGACTTTATATAATTATATAAATCTACATTTATTTATATAAAATAAGATCAACTGGATTTATTTGGATGTGACCAAAATTCGGATCCAATTGTATAATTTTTTATATTTGTGTATCTAAAATAATACAATTAGATAATTATTTGATACAACTTGATACAGCCAATTTTGAGATCAAATTAGATCTAAAAATTTTTTTTTACTCGGGCAATTCTTTTTTAATTATTTTTCAAATATGTGACTTTTTTCCTATTAAACGTGTATTATTAAACTTAAACAATTTTTATACAAGCTTAAAAATGTATTTAAAAAGTAAAACAAAAAATTCTGACTGCCCGAGTAAAAATTTTAATATTGCGTCACATAAAATTATATAACGTTTGATCTGTCCTCGAATACAATTAGATATAATTTTATCCCAAAAATGGTGGATAGAATTGCATTAAATTAGATTTATTAATATCTTATTTTATTCATTTGTATATAGTATAATACAATTTTGTCCGAAATTTGTCTCTATCCAATGGCATCAAATTATATGTGATTGGATACAATAAGATCCAATTATATCTAATTGTATAACATTTTATCGGGTTATAGTGAATCTTTTTTTGGTTGAAATAACATACATATCACAGGCCAACGATACATACACCAAATAAAGTTTGTGTACGCTTCGAACCAGAAGATGTAGTTTATCAAACTGTAAAAATACTTGTAAAATTTTTAAACTGTAAAAAAAAAAACTTAGAAAAATCTCAAACTGTAAAAATATAAAAAAATTGGACTTTATTTCACCCATTTTTTAAATAAATAAGGTTAATCCTAATCTTAATCCGGTTTATTTTTATTGATCCAGCCTTGCATAACCCATTTTGGACCAAGATTCAATTTTCTTTTTTGGAAAAAGGTACTTTTTTAGGATAATTAGCACCCGCTGATCTCAAAAATCTTGTCAAAAAAAATTTTTCAATGTGCCGTTTTCTCAGAAAAGCCTGCATTTCAACTTTTTATGCAATTTTAATATTTGGATTTATTTGCTATTTTATTAATTTATTTCATTATTTTCAAAACAAATCATTTCAAAATAATTCAAATTAGTGGAATTTGAATTAGTCAAAAAAGTTAAAAGCCGAAAATTAAAAAATGCTAAATTATCGTTATTGCTTGAAACAATTTCTGTGCTGATTTGTATTGCACTTCATGGACATAGAAATTGCGGTGGTCAAGCGGGGATATTTTTTTTAATTGCAGAAAGATGAGACTTAACATTCCTAATCATATTTAAGGTCTGAACAGAACAAGCCCGGCACGACTTTTTCCATACGATTTGACAGTTAAAAGCCGTGAGCGGCACGACAAAAAATTAAAACTTATTTTATTTTATCTCCGGGTTCTCTCAATCTCCCTCCCTCTCACACTCCAGGGTTGCCGCATTTTCTCAAATTTTTTTTATTTTTTCATTCACAATGGTATAACAAACGTACAGTAGTGCCAACTTAATCACATTGACTATGTGATAAGCGATTTTTTTCTGTAAAATTACTCTAATTTTATAAAAAGTTAGCACCACTGAACAAACAAATGACATTTTTTGCCGTCGCCGTCCCCCGTCATTGTTTTGGGCCTATAATCTCCGGCAACGGCAACCGTCCCCCGTGCCGTGCTTGTTCTGTTTCTACCTTTACCCGAAATTCCACCTCATTCATACAAAAATATTTTTTGGAAAAAGATGTTCTCTACTGTTCGAAAAATCGAACAGAGGATCGAAATGGGATAATTAATTATATAGCATAACGATTTTGTTTTTTTTATATTCTAAAATTTTTCCATTTTTTTATCCAACCTTATAATAAGTTTTTGTTAGTTAACCCTACCCTAGTAAAAATATTATGCTAATTTTACTGAATAGATCTAATTTGATCCGTAAAATGGTTGTATCAAATAATATCTAATTGTATTACTTTAGATCAAAAAATATAAAAATTGATACAATTTGATCCTGAATTTGGTCAAATCTAATTAGATCAAATTGATCTTATAATATCTATTTTTATACAATTTGATGAGCAAAACCAAAATACGAATCTAATCATATATGGAGCAATATCTAACCATATAAAGTTGATCAACCGTATCAAAGTGATAGATAAAATTTTATCTAAATTTATACGGAAGCATATTAACTCATATAAGATTGTATCAAATTATATATGATTATATCAGAAAATTTTTACTCGGGTAGTAAAAATATTATGCTAATTTTACTAAATAGATCTAATTTGATCCGTAAAATGGTTGTATTAAATAATATCCAATTGTATTACTTTCGATCAAAAAATATAAAAATTGATACAATTTGATCCTGAATTTGGTCAAATCTAATTAGATCAAATTGATCTTATAATATCTATTTTTATATAATTTGATGAGCAAAACCAAAATACGAATCTAATCATATATGGAGCAATATCTACCAATATAAAGTGGATCAACCGAATCAAAGTGATAGATAAAATTTTATATAAATTTATACGGAAGCATATTAACTCATATAAGATTGTATCAAATTATATATGATTAGACCAGAAAATTTTTACTCGGGAAGCCATATGTTTGTGTTTTCCAATTTAAAAAACGCCATATTACATAAAATAAAAGAAATAATCTATCTTGATATGTCTTCTCATATAGATGGTTATTTTAATTTATCCTAATATTATTCACATAGTGAAGTCAGTTTTCCTTAAATTTATTTTTTTTGGTTCAGCCTAATATATTTTGTCTTTTAAAATTAAGCATTTTTGTTCCGTCCCCCTTAATGTTTTAACTTTCATAATACGCTAACGCATGTAGAAAATCATTTCTTTTTTTCAATCCACTATAATATCTTTCATATAAAACCTTTTTTTGTACATACATACTACTTATTTTTTTCTACAAAACATACATACATACATATTTTCTCTTACATACAAAACGCTTTTTTTTTGCTACCCCCATATTTGTAATTTTTTTTCTACATTTTTTTTTATAAAACATTCTAAATGATCAGTGTATATAAAAAAAATTCTAACACACGGTGTAATTTTTAGATCTCTACTATGTTTGATATTCTAAAAACGATGGTTTGTTTACATTCTAATCGTTCAAACACGACATGTTGCGCGTTCGTTTAAAAAAGCATAGCAAATTTTTTAATTTGCTGTTTAGCATCATAGTAAACATTCTCATTCCCAAACACTGTACTCTAAAAGTAGTGTACTCTGAAGCGAATGATTTGGTGTCAGCGAAGAAGGGAGTACATTTGAGCTCATGTCTGGTTGTTAGACAAGTAAATATTTGTTATTGTTTTTGTAACTGTATGTAACGGTGTATAGTAAGAATTTTTGGAAAAAAAATCAAATGAAGTAAAATAAAATGAGGGAGATATGTGAAATATTTTTTCTGTATTGCATATAGGTATAAAACAACAAAAATATTTTACAAAGTAATTTTGTTACTCAAAGAAATTGTACACTAAAAAAAATATTTACACTAAAAAAATGTTACACTCAAAAAAAAATTTATACATAGTTTTTTTTTTAATGAAATGCCACAGTCAAAAAAATGCTGACAGTCAAAAAAATTTTACACTCAAAAAAATTTGATTGATTAAAAAAAGTTTTACTGAAAATAATATATTTCTAATAAAAAATTTGTGATGCAATTTTTGAAATTTGTTTAGAAAATTACTATCAGATGACATTGTGGAAGGTATTCATAGATTCGACCAAGTCGAACTTAATTTTTCTACTTGTTTTTACATTAAGAAATATATGAAATGAATGATTGCGTGTGATATAATATCAAAAAATTTTAGTTTTATTAAAACAAAATTAATCCGCACATTATCCTAATACTTAAAAATCTGTTAGTGGGCCACTGTTGTCCTTTATTTCAGAAGGGTTAACGCTTTCGGCAATATCAAAATTATTCAATTAATTATTTATTACTATTTTGAATACAAAAATGTGTGTTTTTTTTATTTGTGAAAAACATGAAAATTTTGGTAGGGGACAATGCCGATTGGTAGGAGACATTTTTGGTTGCATGCACATAAGGGTTAAAGATGTCCAAAAATATGTATGTTTCAAAATTAAGTCAATATGATTAAATAAAAGATTATACAACACAATATTCAACAAAAACATGATTTTGCAACCATTAACTTCATTAAACAGTAGTTAAAACCTAAAAAAACTCAGTACGGGACACTTTTGGCCGCTGACCGATTAGGGTTAAAGATGTCCTATAAATCTATCGTTTCAAAACTAAGTTACCATGATCAAATGGAACAAGATAGAGCATAATATTGGTCAATTTGTACAATAATGTAGTTTATAAAAAATAAAAACTCAAAAAAATGGCAAAAAATACGATTTCCTTGAAATCCGCTCAATTGAAACCGCTCCCCACAAAAAACTACCGAACGGATTTTCGCAAAACTTTAAGGCTCTTATTCATAATACTTATAACAGACTTATTGTAGGTTTATTTGACAATTATTCCTGCAATATCTGTCAAATAAACCTACTTTAAATATATTTCAGGTTTTATGAATAACAGCCTTTATCTTTAGTCTTTATGATGTTTTCAATAACATTGAGTAATAAAATCGATATATTTTGCAATTTTAATAAAAAATAAAAATTTAATTAAAAAAAAGTGGTTTTTAGAACCGCGTCAAAAATATGATTTTTTTTGTATCTTAAATAAAAATATGTTAATGATGGCATAAAATTCCAATATTTAATACATAAGTTATCAGTATCAAATGCAATAAAAAATTTTTTTTTTATTAAGCAAGAAAATGAAATTTATATTTTTAAATTTTTTTTTAAAATTTGACGATTTTGACCAAAATCTCAATTTTGACCACCGATGCGCTAATAGAGTTTTTGATCGATTAAAAAGTTGTCTTCCATAAAATGCTTATATTACCCCATTACCACTTTCCCGCACTAAGGACAATCGATCCTTAGACTTTGTAGGATTTCGACCCAGTCTATTATATATCTATCTAGAGTTGTCAAACCCGATTTCCGAAGTATTCGAAAAATCGATTTTTTTCTATTTTTCCGGTTTTTTAAAACCGGTTTTTTAAAAAGGCCGGTTTTCGAAGTATCCGAGAAACCGATCTTTTCGTCTCGAATAATCGACTTTTTCATATATTTATTTTTTTTCGTTATTTTGCATTCAATGAAATTTTTTAGTAAACATCTCTACACAGAAAGAATTAAAAACGAAAGTCAATCAACAAAAACGCGGATTCAATTAATTTTTTAATTGAAACTCCTCCGATAAAGAAAATTGTTATATCAATCATCAAATTGTAGGTGATTAATTGATTTTTATTTCAATTAATCATTTTTTCGATTTTGATCAAAAATTTGATTGATTTTTTATTTAAAGTCAATTAAAATAATTATTGATTTAACAAATGAATTTTACGATTATGGAAAAATTATGAAGAAATTCATATTTTTTGCTATCCAATATGTTGCCGACAATAAAAAAAAGTAAAACCGTAGTAAAAAGTATATTTTTGAATTAATGTATTCAAATAAATTGAAGCGAAAAAAAATCTGGTATGTTGAAAATTTGTAATTTGATAGTTAAAGATAATAACAAAAATGTTGATTAAAACAATAATTGACTCATTTAAATTTTGTTGATCAATAGATTTAATTGAAATTTTTTAGCCAATAATTTTTTGTGTGTAAGTTGAGAAATCGGATGTCCCCAAATCATTTGAAATGTATCTTTTTTTTGCCTTACTTACGAGCATATTTTTTTCTACTCACAATCACGTGAGTAAATTTATGACAACTCACAATGACGTTCATTCACACTCACGTTCACTCACACTCACGAAACTTTTTATACAAAAAAAAAAAACTTTTAAAAATTAAGATTTCAAAAATGTAAGAAAATTTTTAGCAAACAAGAACAAATAAATCACGCAAACTCACGCAAAAAAATCGTCTCATGCATACTCACTCACGTAAAAATCTTGCTCACACACACTCACTCACGCAATTTTTTTCCTCTAACACCCTCTTACAATCACGTGAGTTACTTAAATTTCAGTCACACTCACGCGTGAATCACGCACTAAACTGCTCATGTGCCAATCTCTATTCTGAAGTATGTACAATAGGGCGGGTCGATTTTTTTTGTCAAAAATCGTATAGCAAAAACATAATCTACAAGAAATTCTAAGAACATTTCCCAAAGAAACCATGTTTCTAAAATCAAACCCTATACCGCGCCTAACGACATAAAGATTTGTCCGTCCGTCCTTTTTTCATAAGCAAAACATAGAACTTGACTCTTTTTTGGTGTTTGTGTTAATTTTTGGGCTTTGGTGTGCTCTGAGATATATAGTAAAATTTTATTGGCAACATTTTTGTAGAACATTTTATTCCCACCCTCCCCCTCTTTCGGGGTGTTTTTTGCGATTTGTTAATATGTTTCACAAAAATATTTGCCATAATATTTTCTACAAAGTTGCTAAACATACCCTACATCTCAAATGTAAAGAAAACATAGTTTTATACACCGATATGCAGCAAGAACATATCCAGCGACAATTTCGAACAATTTTTGGTATTATGACCGGCAAGTATATTAGACATTATGCCTGAAATGGAGAAATAAATAATTAGATTGATTTGTAATGAAAACACCACAGACGAAAAATTATAATAAGAAATTTTAACAATAAATCGCTGCTTTGATCGTTTATCAATGATAATTTTACTCCATTATTTATTTTATATTGGGCTGCATTATATTAACATGTAGCGTGATACTATGAAAGTAAGTGCAGGGGTTGTGGGTTCGATTCTCTCCAAAGCCTTTGTATGTTAATTACAAAGGGAAGCTGGTGCAGCGGATTTTTCTTAGTAAATAAAAGTATGTAATTGAGGATCATAATGATATTTCGTCAAAAAAAATAAAAAACACAGATACTTTTGTGGGATGAAATTGGAGAGTTGCATATCGGAGGGGAGAAAAGCTGTGTTCGATAAAAATTTTTGATGACTGAATATTTTTTACATCAGTATTTAATTTATTTTGAGTAAAATTGTTTTTTTTTTGTAATTTTTGTAAAAAAGAAATTTCGAGTGTAAATTTTTTTGAGTGTAATTTTTTTTTTGAGTCTCAGCAAAAAAAGAGCTTACCATTCACTACAAAATTCACCACAACTTATGAACCAGATGTACTTATTCTTCAACTGAAACATTGATGAATTTAATATGGGCATGACACACACAGTATGTTCTTTTTTTCGCCACTTTTCAGTGGCTAAAGATTGACACTTAAGAATAACATATATCACTAGTGTTTATTATGTACATTAGGGTGGGTCGATTTTTTTGTCAAAAATCGTATAGCAAAAACTTAATCTACAAGAAATTCTAAGAACATTTCCCAAAGAAACCATGTTTCTAAAATCAAACCCTATACCGCGCCTAACGACATGAAGATTTGTCCGTCCGTCCTTTTTTTCATAAGCAAAACATAGAACTTGACTCGTTTTTGGTGTTTGTGTTAATTTTTGGGCTTTGGTGTGCTCCGAGGTATATAGTAAAATTTTATTGGCAACATTTTTGTAGAACATTTCATCCCCACCCTCCCCCTCTTTCGGGGTGTTTTTTGCGATTTGTTGGAATAGAGCCAAAAAATATCGTTATGAGAGGGAGTTAGAGGGTTAATATG
Source organism: Pegoplata infirma (assembly GCA_963921195.1). Classification (NCBI taxonomy): domain Eukaryota; kingdom Metazoa; phylum Arthropoda; class Insecta; order Diptera; family Anthomyiidae; genus Pegoplata; species Pegoplata infirma. Next base: position 172,974,702 of record OY992539.1, read on the forward strand.
TTTCACAAAAATGTTTGCCATAATATTTTCTACAAAGTTGCTGAACATTCCCTACACCTCAGATGTAAAGAAAACATAGTTTTATATACTGATATGCTGTAAGAACTTTTTGGGTAAAACATTGCCGCTGGATATAATTCGATTTTTGGGATTATGACCGGCAAGTATATTAGACATAATCCCAGAAATGGAGAAATAAATAATTAGATTGATTTGTAATGAAAACACCAACACCACAGACGAAAAATTATAATAAGAATTTTTAACAATAAATCGCTGCTTTTATCGTTAATCCATAGTAATTTTACTCCATTATTTATTTTATATTGGGCTGCAGTATATTAACATGTAGCGTGATACTCTGAAAGTAAGTGCAGGGGTTGTGGGTTCGATTCCCTCCAAAGCCTTTGTATGTTTATTATTTTTTTTAGTAAATAAAAGTATGTGATTGAGGATCACATTGATATTTCGTCAAAAAAAAAAAACACTTATTGTTAGATACTTGTGTGGGATGAAATTAAAGAGTTGCATATTGGAGAGGAAAAAAGCTGTGTTCGATAAAAATTTTTGATAACTGAATATTTTTTTTACATGAGTATTTGATTTATTTTGAGTAAATTTTTTTTTTTTTTTAATTTTTGTAAAAAAAAAAATTTGGGTGTAAATTTTTTTTAGTGTAATTTTTTTTTTTGAGTGTAAAATTTTTTTTTTTTACTTTTTTTGGGTGACAAAAATAGATTCTAAAATATTATTTTGGCTTACCATTCCTTTTCAAAGCGTGTTTAGCGTTTTTTTCAACACGGGAGTTCGGGTTAAAACCCATTTGAAATTTCCCATTTTGCTAATAACTTATGAACCACTGGACAGATTTCGCTGAAATGTAGTATTAATCTGACCGGAAGTATAACAAATATATACGCCACGCTTCAGCAGCTTGTCGTATATATTTTCATTCTTCCGTTAACATTTGAAAGTTAGCGTGTTTCACACAGACAGAAAGACAGACGGACGGACGGATTTTCATGTCGTTAGGCGCGGTATAGGGTTTGATTTTAGACCAATGGTTTCTTTGGAAAAGTTTCTTAGAATTTCATGTAGATTTTGTTTTTGCTATACGATTTTTCAGTTTTTTTCGATCCATACAAATCGACCCGCCCTAATGTACAAATAGCTTGTTTTCCTTTCCTTTTTTATTGTTTTGTTTTACTTTTTTATCAAATAAACAATTAAAAAACAAAAACCGAAAAACCGATTATTCGAAACCGGTTTTTAGTTACAAAACCGAAAAACCGATTTTTTTAAAAGGCGGTTTTTCGAAGTATTCGAAAATCGGTTTTTGAAATTGACGAATATTTGACAACTCTAATATCTATCTATATAAATAAAAATCAATTGTCGTTCGTTGGTAACCGCATCATCTGAGAACGGCTGAACCGATTTGAACAATTTTTCTTTGAAATGTTCGTCATAGTCCAACTTAGGTTTTTACGTAAAGAAAAATTGGCCATGCCCACTTTTACGCCCACTTTTTTCGATTTATCTAAAATCGGAAAACGACAGCACCAATTTGGATAATTTTTTATTTCAATGTCCACAGAAAAAAATAAAAAAATAATTTGAGTAAATTTTTAATACTATTGAGTAAAAAATTACTCAATTTTGCACCAGTAAACGATTTAATAGTATTGAGTACATTTTTAATAAAAAATTATTAAATGCTTACTAAAAAAATTTTAATGGATACTATTAAAAATTTTATTAAAAATTTTTCAATTTTTTAAGTAACTTTTTAATTGTGTCAAGTAAAAATTTACTCAAAATTTATCAATTTATTTTTTTTAAAAGTTTGAAAAAGTTTCACATTTTTTTTTCGAAAAAAATGTTTTTTCAAACTTTACCAAATATATTAATGTCTTGAAGACATTGGAAAATTTCATAAAGATGATTTCAAACTTTCATATACATACACAAAAAACTATAAACTAAACGAGAATTCAAAACACGAAGAGAATAGAAAAAAATAAAAAAAAATATTAAATTTTGTATTAAATTATTTACTCAAATTTTTTTTTTTAGTTTTTGAGTAAATTTTTAATTGCGTCAATTAAAAAATTACTCAAATCTTATTTAAAAATTTAAACAAGTGATTACTCAAATTGTTTTTCTCAATATTTTTTTCTGTGTCCGTAGTAATTCAATTTAAGTTCTTACTGAAAGAAAAATCGACCACGCCCACTTTTACGCCCACTTTTACGCCCACTTTTTAAATTTCTCAGACTTTAGAATGGCTAGACCGATTTGAATAAAATTTTTTTTAAATGAATTTCAAACTTTGGTTTTTTCGAAAAAAATAAATTGACCACGCCCACTTAAGCTAATTTTTGTTGAAAATCTATATATATAAAAGAGTAACGTGACTGACTGACTGATTGACTGACTGACTGACTTATTGACTGATTCATCATCGCCCAGCCCAAACCGCTGAAGCTAGAGACTTGAAATTTGGACTGTAGGTGCACCTCCCGGAATATAGATCCACTAAGGCTGGATTTTTCCAGTGTTGATTCTAAGGGGGTAAAAAGGGTAAAAAACTGTACTTTTGGTACTTTTTATATCTCCTAAAATAATGGTCATAGAGACTTGAAATTTGGACTGTATGTTCACCTCCCGGAACATAGATACACTAAGGCCGGATTTTTTCCAGTGTTGATTCTAAGGGGGTAAAAAGGGCAAAAAACTGTACTTTTGGTACTTTTTATATCTCCTGAAATAATGGTCATAGAGGCTTGAAATTTGGTTTGTATGTTCACATCCTGGAATATAGATCCAGTAAGGTTGGATTTTTGCCAATGTTGATTCTAAGGGGGTAAAAAGGGTAAAATACTGTACTTTTGGTACTTTTTATATCTCTTGAAATAATGGTCATAGAGACTTGAAATTTGGACTGTATGTTAACATCCTGGAGTATAGATCCAATAAGGCTGGATTTTTTGCCAATGTTGATTCTAAGGGGGTAAAAAGGGTAAAAATCTGTACTTTTGGTACCTTTTATATTTCCTTAAAAAATTGTCACAGAGACTTGAAATTTGGACTGTATGTTTACCTCCCGGAATATAGAGCCCCTAAGGCTGGATTTTTGCAAGTGATGATTCTAAGTGGGTAAAAAGGGTAAAAATCTGTACTTCTGGTACATTTTATATATCCTTTAATAATGGTACTAGAAACTTGAAATTTGCAATGTCGGTTCACCTCCGGGAAAAAATATTCACTATGGCTGGGTTTTTGTCAATGTTGATTCTACGGGGGTAAAATGTGTAAAAAAGTGTACTTCTGGTACTTTTTTTTATTTACTGAAATAATGGTCATTCAAACTTGAAATTTGGAGTGTAGGATCCTTTAGTAAAATTAAACATTCTGGAACAAGTACTTTCCGAAAATTCTGTACAGTTTATAAAAAATACCTTTTATTTAAAGTACCTTTTATAAAAAGTACCTTTTATAAAAAGTACCTTTTATAAAAAGTACCTTTTATAAAAAGTACCTTTTATAAAAAGTACCTTTTATAAAAAGTACCTTTTATAAAAAGTACCTTTTACAAAAAGTACCTTTTATAAAAAGTACCTTTTATAAGAAGTACCTTTTATAAAAATTACCTTTTATAAAAAGTACCTTTTATAAAAAGTACCTTTTATAAAAAGTACCTTTTATAAAAAGTACCTTTTATAAAAAGTACCTTTTATAAATAGTACCTTTTATAAAAAGTACCTTTTATAAAAAGTACCTTTTATAAAAAGTACCTTTTATAAAAAGTACCTTTTATAAAAAGTACCTTTTACAAAAAGTACCTTTTATAAAAAGTACATTTTATAAAAAGTACCTTTTATAAAAAGTACTTTTTATAAAAAGTACCTTTTATTAAAAGTACCATTTATAAAAAGTACCTTTTATAAAAAGTACCTTTTATTAAAAGTACGGGAAGTACACATTTTGGTACTTTTTTATTTCCTGAAATTATATTTAAAGAAATTTTTTATATTTCCTAGAATCTAAAAATTTGTAGTGTATGAGAATTCGGTAAAAAAACATTCTGGGAAAAATAGGTTTTTAAAATTCCGCTTCTTATTGTTAGTGGGGTAAAATGGCTAAAAAGTGTATTTTCGGTACCTTTGATATTTTTTGACGTAATGGTTCTAGAAACTTAAAAATAGGAATGTAAAATTCTTTTTGTACTTTTAATATTTGCTAAAACAATGATACTAGAAAATTGAAATATGCAAAAGAGTATCCCTCGGCGAGAAGAAAACATTCTAGAAGTAGATCTTTTTGAAAATTCCGTTTCTAACGGGGGTAAGAAAGTGTACTTTTGGTACTTTTTTTTAGTTTTTGGAAAATTTAATTTTAAGGGGAAAAGGGGGCAAATGGTTATTTTTACCTATCTAACTATTAAACTAAAAGCCCCAAAAATAACACCCAAGAAAATGACATATTTTAAAATTTAAAATTTTAGAACGGGGAACGAAGTGGAATAGAGCAGGGAACAATATGGACTGATACCTTTTACTCAAATTTTTCGTATTTAACTTTTTTATTCCATATTTTTTCTCTCTATATGTTTCTTCATTCAAACTAATTTTTATTCCAATTTCTTTATTGACTGAAATATTTATTCACTCAAAATCCAAAGTCCCGATATAAGGGCTCGAAAATTATTCAAATTTTATTGTTGAATTTATTCATTGAAATATTATTTTATGAAAGACTTAAACGTGCACAAGTAAATAAAACAAAGACTACGTAGGGGAATTTTCTGGAAATCGGTAGAGTAGTTCTTATCCTTCTATTATGCGGTATTCAATACAACCGGTAACGAAGTACCGGGATGGTAAGCTAGTTTTCTATGTATCGAAAAAACTATAACGGCTAGACCGATTTGGTTATAGTCCGCAAAAGATTTTTAAGGAAAGAAAAATTGTCCACGCCTACTTTTAATTTCACTCACTCACTTTTCCCGATATATTTATTTTAAATCATGGAATGGCTGGATTAATTGGTCTAATTTTGTTTTTAATGTTCGTCATAGTCCAACTAAGGTTTTTCGGAAAGAACAATTTTCCATTTCTACGCCTACTTTTGATAGATGGACCGAGTTGGTTAAATTCAAATAAGGGTTTTACGGTAAAAAAATTTGTCCACCTTATCTTTTTTCGGTATATATAAAATTTTCTCTATAGAAAAATAAAACATAGAATAATAAAATATAAAGATCAAATGTAGTTCGTATAAAGATCAAATGTAGTTCGGATTGGATAATACTTTTTTTTTTATATGTTCGTCTTACTTTTTTTTAAATGTTCGTCTTAGGTTTTTTTGAAAAACAAATTAATCACGCCCACTTTTACGCCTCTTTTTTCGATATATCTAAAATCGGAGAACGGCTGCATCGATTTGACTATTTTTTTTGTAATGTTCGCATAGTACAACTCATGTTTAAACCAGGGTTGGCAACCGATACGCACCTATAATAACGGTATTTGGCTATTATACCGCAACCAATAAAGATATGGACATTTTCAAAAGCAATTATGAAAGCTGATGAAATTTCTAGAATTTTAAATGTGTCACTTCGTGTTTCTTCCGGTTCGTTTTCGAAGTATAGGTCAATACCTTAATAATACCGTTTGAAACGGTATTATAACGGTATTGGCCTATATAACTAAAACGAACCGGCAGAAACACAAAGTGACACATTTAAAATACTGGAAATTTCATCAGCTTTCATAATCGCTTTTGAAAATGTCCATATCTTTATTGGTTGTGGTATAATAGCCAAATACCTTTATTATAGGTGCGTATCGGTTGCCAACCCTGGTTTAAACGGAAATAAAAATTTTTTAAGTCAACTTTTATTTCGATATATCTAAAATAGAAGACCGACAAGGCCGGTTCGGCCTTTTATAGTACAACTAAGGTTTTTACGGAAAGAAAAATTGTCTACTCCCACTTTTTTCAATACATCTAAAATCGGAGAACGACTGGCCTGATTTGGTAAATTTTTTCTCTAATGATCATTATATTCCAAGTAAGGATTTTATGGAAATAATTATTGTCCTCCCCCACTTCAAAGCCCACATTTTTCAATATCTTTTATTTTTTTTTTTATATTTTTTTGTTTTAAATGTTCGTAATAGTCCATATAATTGTTCGAAAGAAAAATTGTCTTCGCCCATTTTTTTCGATTTATCAAAAATTAATTTTTACTCTAATTCGATCTATTTAAAAAATATTTCTTAATAGATTCCGCTTAAACTTGGTACAAATGATTTTAAACCCTTGGGTATTTTTAACAAATGTACAAGTAGGTACAACTTACCACACAAATTTTAACGCCCACTTTTGCCTAAATATGTCGACTACTAATGCCCGGACCATTTTTTTTATGTTATTTATAACGTTTTTTATTTTTTAAGGAAATATAAATGGGAAATTCGGAAATATAATGGGAAAAATGGAAAATTCGGGAAAACTATAAAGATTTATCTCACGATAAGAACGAAGGATATGCGTAAATTATTTTTGTGTTGTTAGTGATGATACTAAATAAGTTTTAAATTTGTTCAGTTCGCAAAGTCGAAGCATGGTATTTTTTTTTTAATTTCTAAAATATAATTTGAAGATGAGTATCTGCCTAATCGGGTCTTTAAAATCATGCTCACAAATTTTTCTAAGCCAAGAAACTCATTACATTTTTTGCAGGACTATATATGTATTTGAAGCGAGACGAAATGTAACACTGATCTTATATATGGGCCAGCAACGCGGACCGGGCCAGCTAGTAATTATATATAATTTAAAATTTTATAAAATTAGATAAAATTATATAAAGTTTTAAAAAATTTAATATAAAAAAAATCTGATGTAATTACATATAATTTGATCAACTTATATATAATTTCAATTTCTTAAAACCAAAAAGGTTTGTAACTTTGATTTGTAACTTGAATAATAATTTACCTGCTGGTGAATAAACCCGATTTTTACCACCTGGTGAATAAAACGTAACATAATTATTATCCAACAATTTTTTTTTTTCATCAATTTTTTTTTTATCAAATTTTTTTTTAATTTTTTTTTATTCAATTTTTTTTTTTAATCAATTTTTTTTCCTCAATGTTTTTTTTTAACAAAAAAAAAAATCTTCATCAAAAACATATTTTTCGTGAAAAAGTTTTTTACATAAAAATTTTTCATCAAAACCCGAGTAAAAAAAATGATATGACACAATATATAATTTAATATGGGTTCGTGTCTATTTTGATATAATCTTATACGAAAAATGGTTTCATAAGATTTGATCTTATATTATATAATAATATCAGTTTATATAACTTTATATCGACTTTGATACGAGTTTTGGTCTAATCCAATGATATAAAATTATAGCCAATTATATTAAAATTTATACAATTTTATAAATCGGATGTTTTTTTTAGTTTTTAATAAAAAGTTGAAAAATTAAAATAATAAAAATAAGTTGTTCTTGAAAAAACTTAGAAAAATTTAAAAAAATGGAGTCATATAAAATTTTATATAAAACACTTAGAAATTTGCAATGATGCATGGGACCAGATGTTACAACATAATGTTATGTATGGCGATATCTTAAAAAAATCGCACATCAAAATTTATTATATAAATTTATCTCGCAAGACATAGTGTCACACATGATCATATATGAAATAATATGACTATATAAAAGTATATAAGATCATATTAAATTATTTTTACTCGGGAAAATTTTTTTTTTACATAAAAAATTTTTCATCAAAAAATTTTTTTTTTTTTGATTAAAAAAAAATGTTTTTCTTCAAATTTAAATTTTGTTTTGTCATAGTCAAACTGAGGTGGCGCGCCATGGCGTCCTGAATAATTTGTAAAATTAGACACTAGCCTAAAAATATTATCATGTAAAAAAACTGTAAAATTACAATAAAAAAAGTAAATTTCGATCGAAAATTTTTTGTTAAAAAAAAAAAGAAATATTGCTAAAATGGGAGTGTAAGCATAATTTTAGCCTCAATAATGCCGAAGTGGCGCTGAGGCCCAATTAACATGTTAAAAATAAATATGATTTAATAAATAAAAAAAAATATATACATTAAAGGTGTCCTAACGACTAAGGTAATTTTTCAAAATCACTTTTTAATACGTGGTAGGGTCCTAAATTGTAGTTTTGTATCTAAAAATGAGTGAGCCAAAATTTGGAGACAATCGGATAAAAATAACTCGTGCCGAAAATGGATTGAAGTTTTGGGGCACTCTTATCTGATGAAAAAACACGTTTTTTCTAGTTTTTTGAAAAATATTGGTATATGCTATTTTTTGTTAATTTTTTTGTTAAGTAATATGAAAATGGTAATAAATTACCTTTCCAAAAAGCTTAAAAAAATTCAAATCGGATGAAAAATAAGCATTTTACGCATACATGCCCCAGACCATTGCATGGTTTTTAAAGCCAAAATTTTCAAAATTTTTAGGCAAAAAAATAAAAAAAATTAAATTTTACTTTATAATTATTTTAAATACATGATATAGATAAAAACTAACAGATATGGTAGTCTAACTTTTTTTTCATTTGGCGTGGGTAGTGATTTAATTTCCGCGGATTCCAAAGAAAATGAGTTTTTCTAAAATAATTTAGCAAATATGGGAAACAATTTTCTGTATTGTATTATACGAAGTGAAATACATAAATTCTGTAAATTTTTTGAGAATTCGGGCATCTTATACCCCTTTTCGTCGAGGTGAAATGACAAATTTGAGACGTTATACATTTCTATAATACAAAATATTTGCATATATCCGATTTCTCAAAAGTTACAGAATTTACGTTTTACACTTCGATCCGCACAATAGAGCACAAATTTTCAAAAATTTGCTTAATTATTGTAGAAAAACGCATTTTATTTGGAATCCGCGGAAATTTTATCACTACCCGCGCCAAATAAAAAAAAAGCTTGACTACCATATCTGCTATTTTTAATTTTAAACATGTTTTCAATTTGATCATAAAGTAAAATTAAATTTTTACTATTTTTTTGCCTAAAAATTTTGAAAATTTTGAAATTCTGGCTGTAAAAACCATACAATGGTCTGGGGCATGTATGCGTAAAATGCTTTTTTTTCATCCGATTTTAATTTTATTAGTCGTTTTGAAAAGGTAATTTAGTACCATTTTCATATTATTTCACAAAAAATTTAACAAAAAATATCAAATACCTATGTTTTTCCAAAAACGAGAAAAAACGAGTTTTTCGTTCTTATAAGAATGTCCCAAAACTTCAATCCATTTTCGGCACGAGTTATTTTTAGCCGATTATCCCCAAATTTTGGCTCACTCATTTTTAGATACAAAAGAACAATATAGGACCCTACCAGGTATAAAAAGGTGATTTTCGTTTTTAAGGACACCTCTAATATACATATAAAAGTAATAACTAGGGATGAGATTTTCATGCACTAAAAAATCGCAAATATGCGCTATAAAATTCAAAATATGCACTAAAAATCCCAAAAATATGCACTAAAAAGCGAGATTTTTTGGAAATTAAGTTAATCTATATAAAAATGTAAAATAAATTTTTAAAATTTAAAATAGTTTTTGAAACAAATAAATTTCAATTTGTGTTTTTGCTAAATTATGCCGAAATATGCAAAAACATGCACTTAAAAGTTTGAAAAATGCACAAAATATGCATTTAAAACCAAAATATGCAAAAATATGCATTTTCACAAAAGTATTCAAAAACAAATCGATGCCATTTTACGCAAATTTCTTGATTCGGAAAGATAATTGGTCGATATCGTTTTTATACAATCGACAAAAAAAAAATGGATTTGCTTGGAAATCTCATCCCTGGTAATAACCAATTATTTGCAACTCCTATTTTGGAATTCAATTGCAAAACTAAAGAAAAACAAAACCGTGAATTTCGCAGGGATTTTTTTCGCGAATTTATGTGTTAAAACACTTTGCTTGTTTTTAACACATAATTAGAGATAGTCTGTTTTGAGAAAATGTTTAAATTGAAAAAAATATATAGTGGCACTCTTTTGACAGTAATAGCGGTAAGAGCAAATTTTAAGAAATGCCATTTTGTAACGAAACCCCCTAAATAATTAGAGAATGTAAAATTGTTTAAAAAAAGTGGAGGAATAAAAATTAATAAAAAAAATTGACCCCTCCTGTAGCCGTGGAAGCTGATAAAAGATTAGAAAACTGCAACACAAAAAATAATAAGTATAATCATATTCCCAATTTGGAATTTCATTCTAAAAATCCCTGGATTTCTGGCTTAGCATCCCTAATGTTCAACACTACCTATTTAAATTTACGTTTTCACTTTTCTTTGTATTTTTCGATGATGCTCAATGATTTGGAAACAATTTACGACATTAATTTCATTCCTTTTTTTCAATATTGGGTTGTTTCCTTTATATGTATTTTGGCTTTGCAATTATTATTATTATCATTATGAAGCTGCTGTTTTTTTTCTTTTGCTTTTGATGACGACATTTTTTTCATGTTTTTTTTTTTGCTGGATATAAAACTTCTGAAGGGACCAACAATAACAAACGGAAAGGAAACTAAAAACACATACATAAACACAAAAGTTTTTTTGGTCCTCAAACCGGAAGTTCCTTTAATTTTCTTTATTTATTTTTTTTTCTATTATTTTTCCACACGTCAACATTTTTAATTTTCTTAACGGAAGGTCCTTTCGCGTGTTTATGAATTATATCTGTAACTTTTTTTCACTCACTCATTTCTTTGTTTGTGATGGTGATGGCGACGTTGGGCGAAAGTGGTGTTGTTGGTGTATGGCATGTCTGGATGGGATGTGGTGTTATGGGTAAAGATGGTGTTGATGATGATGTTTCTATACAATCAGATAAATTCTGTTATTTATTTATGATGTTTTTTTTTTTTGTTGTGTGTTTGTATATATATTTTTATGTGCCCTAAGGGTCTTCTGGTATGATGGTCAACACGTGTTTACAGAGAAAAAATAAATAGAAAGTTTCCGTTAGAAATTAACACTTCTTATAAAAGTTAACTACATTGACTCAAATATTTTCAATAACGGCCACATGCGGTCCAATGAATATTCTGTATTAATGGAAGCTGTCCAACTAAGGAAATATGTTTAATTTAGTTTGCTTGTTGTAAGCGTTGCATACTTGGTTGGGTCCATTTAGAAAAAAAGTATCCTTTTTTCTAACACCGGAAACCTTTGAAACAAAGAAAATATGACAAATAGAAAACGGTTAGAATGACTATGGCAAAGGAAAAGTAGTAAGTACAACTCGATAGCAAAACGTAAAAAAATGTTTTAAAAATAACCCAACTTTAGGAGTTTATAAATAAAAATGCGAATTTATTGGGGAATCATGGATACATTCTTTATAAATTAATAACCATAACCACACAATGACTCTAAGGTCTTATAAGACACAGCGACGTATCCAGGAATTTGAAAAGGGGGGCACAACTACCAAAATTTTTTGTCATCGCCTATTTACATTTAGTTTTAACTAGAAGTACTTGAAAAGTAATTGAAAAGGGGGGGGGGGGGCACGTGCCTCCTGTTCCCACCCCCTGTATACGTCCATGGCTGTACAAATCAAGTGAACGACTCTAGGACTAAAAGTTATCGAAGAAAATAGAAAATTGGTGTACGTCACTTATTTAAAATGGAAAATGTTTTCTCAAATTCGGGACAAATTGGACAAGTGCCAAGAGGACCTTCTATGTAACCGAAAGTTTTAAATATTAATAAAACCGGTAATTGTAAACTGAAGAATTTAACTTTTTTAATCCAGAATTCCGTTATAAATAAAATTTTACTGACAGATAGTTTTAGTAATTAATTTCCAGTATGCCAAATAAAAACAAGTTAGAAAGTTATAGTCGATCAAGACCGACCATATGATACCCTACACCAGTGTTTTCCGAAAAATGGGTCCCAAGTCCAAACATGGACCAATTATATTCCGATTTGATTAGATTACTAAAGTACACGTTTAACACCTAAAAACAAAAAATTTTATCAGATGGGCCATTCCAGAAAATTTAGCTCAAATTTTAGTCATTTTTGGAAATGGTGTTTCAGATTAATTTGAGCCTTGACACATAGATAGCCCTCATAAATATGATATATGTACCATATATCGTTTTTTTACATTTGGTGTATTTAACGAATTATGGCGGGTCAAAGATTGACTTTTTAAGCAAAAGTTAGAAAAGTACATCACGTTTAAAGTGCTGTAACTTTTTAACCAATGACCCGATTTTCACAAATTTAGGCTCATGTGAAAGCTGGGGTTCTTCTTTTAGAAAATATTTTTAAAATAACACAGTTTTTTTTACAGAAATGATGCAAAAATGCAAAAACATTTTTTATTTTCGAATATTTAAAAAAACACATCTTCGATTTTTTTTTAAAAATTCTGGTGCAAAATAACAATGTTTTGTATAACATATTCAAAATTCAGAGTGGGATCTCCATGGGATCAAAAACTATTCTGTTTTAAGTACGAGGTTCTCATATTTTTCCCTTAGAAAATTTAAATTTCTAAAGTTTTGAATGTTTTTCAAAATTTTAATAGTATAATTTTCTTTGAAAATTTAAATTTTTATATTGAAGAAACATAAAATTTTAATTTTCTAAGGTAAAATTTAAGAACTTCGAACTAAAACCAGAATATTTGTTGATCCCATTGGGATCCCACTCTGAATTTTGGAAATGTTGTACAAAACAGTATTGTTTATCAGCAAACTTTTTTTTTTAAAAATCAAAGATGTGTTTTTTAAATATTCGCAAAAAAAAAAATGTTTTTGAATTTTTGCAACACTTCTGAAAAAAAACCGTATGCTTTTGAAAATATTTCCTAAAAGAAGAAGAATTAAGCTTTCATATAAGCCATTACTTGTGATAATCGAATTACTAGTTAAAAAGTTAGAGCACGTTAAACGTCATGTATTTTTCTGACTTTTGCTAAAAAAGTCGAACTTTGACCCGCGATAATTTGAAAACTACAGCAAATTTTGAAAATCCAAAAATGCAACATATCTCATATAAACGTGGATATCTATGAGCCAAATTCTCAGTGGCGTCCAAAGGCATGTTTCCGAACAGTGGGCGAAAATTTTTGGAATTACCCAAATATTTACATTTTTATGAATTCTGAAGAAATTATGTGAATATCGGGAGGGTGGTTTGTATGGGGACTTCAAGAAGGACTGATCCGATTCCTTTTAAGTTTGGAATGATGATTCGTGCATACAAAATTTGATTACCTGTTAAATTTCAAAGCGATAAATACTATAATACGGTTATTAGAGTCATTTAAGCCTAAACCAAATGGGCCGTTTGTATGGGGGCTAGGTCTCAATATGCTCCGATTTTCTCCAATTTCAATAGGCTTCGTCCTTGGGCCAGAAGATGCTTAAGTTTTAAATTTCAAGTCAATTGATTGAAAATTGCGAACTGTATCGTGCTTAAACCGTTAGACGGATGGACGGACATCGCTAAATCGACTCAAAAAGTAATTCTGAGTCGATCGGTATGCTTAAAGGTAGGTCTAAGACCAATATTTCGGGTAGTTACAAACATCAGCACAAACTCATTATACCCTCACAGAGTGGTGTAGAGTATAAAAATGGACACTAAATTGTAAATAAAAAAAATTCCTAACTTCCAAAATTGTAATCGAATTTGGTTTTCGGATAGTGGTGGTGGATGGCAAGAGACATTGCGGGACACGTAATTAATGTTTTAAAAAAGATAAATTATTGTTTTTGCACTCAGATAATTCAATTGAATGAATATTTACACGTCCTAAAAAAGGGCGGGCAAAAAAAGTTGACTTTTGTGATCCCCTAAGTCCATGGGCAGGTCGATAAACTTCACATAAAAATGAATCAAATATACATAAAAATGAATCAAATATACAAAAAAAAAAAACATGTTAACAGTTAAGTTTTTCTGGGTTAGTTTTAGTTTTTAAAGGGGAACTTTTTCCTACTGCTCAGTGGGCCAATATTTTCATATTTTGGCCAATAGAGCCGTACAGGTAAACTTGTGACTTCTAGAATTTAAATTACAGAAGTACAAAGTCAAAACTTTAAATTATTTTGTTAATTTCAAATTTATGAAAATAGCTAAAATTTTAAAAACTTAAAAGATATAAGTCATTTTATTAACCATTATTTATTTTGATAGATATAATTATTTTGATAGATATAAGAAAATTTTATATAAGGCTATAATCACAGTTTACGATTAATTTACTCGTCATTGAAAAAAATATATATTTATGCTCTAATTTTCCAAGTAAGACACATGTATTGTAATGTTTATTAAATTTTTGCGGATTAAAAATCTTTAAGTCAAATTTTGGCCGAGAATTGGTCCGAAAAAAAAAAATGTTTTTTTTTATGCCCAGCTAAATTTTCTGTTTCAAATAATCGGTTCCAGAACGCATCAAACTACCCTGCAACCGGTTCTGCTTAACATTCCAGAATCAATGATTTTTGTTTGAAATTGTCCCGAAAGCTATCGTTTTTTAGAGCAAGTAGTTTTTTTGAAAAAATACTTTTACATACATAGAAAATATTGTTGTGATAACCGTAGAATATATTCAAGAATCTATTGAACCAGGAATTTGTTCCAAAAAATTTTCCTGGATGTGAGCGAAATTATTTTTCGTGAGCCTGCGTAAGTCAAAATTTACACGCCCTTCTCTAATACAATATGTATCGTTTAAGAGCGTCAAAACTTTACATTTGTTTAGGCGCTTTAAAGAGGAAAATAAAATATAGTTTTCAATTAAAACAAGTTTATTCTTCTTTGAAAATGTGACAAATAAATGTTTCAGATGAAATACTTAGTCTCGTATATATATATGGGATAAATGTTGCTTCGTTTAAGAGTATCAAAACTTAACATTTATAACGTCGGGCCTTACTTGTTTTAAAAATTATAGATGGTTTTAAATTAAAACAAGTTTGTTCTTCATTGAAAACGGACATATTAATTGCTAGGCTAGTTGTACAAATCGTGAAATGCTTGAAAAAGTTAGAAATGAACATGATCGAGAAAGTTTTGTTCTATATATATTAAAAAAGTTCAATTTGGACATACTTAGATTAGACGAAGATGATCTGGAAGGATTAAGAACCTCAATCAAAAACTTGGTAAGTAACATACAAGCACTATATGATACATCAGCAAGATATAGGGTCAAATTTGAAAAGAAAAAGAAAAATTGGTTAGACACTACATTTGTTGCCTACATTGTTGTGTACAAAACAGCATTTGAAACAACATCGATATTTGTGGAAGGAATTGTTTTTAAACCAATAAAGTAATAAAAAATTTAATTTAAATTTTCGTTTTCAATTTCTTAATCAGAGACCCCTCAAAACCTTGTAATGGACGTATTCAACCAAATCAAACCACATAATTAATTTGATAAGAAAATGATTCCCGATTTCCCCCATTTTAGATCCGCCATTTTGAATTTTTCAAATCTTAGTTCTGACTCGTAATCAGTGAACCCTTATTCCTTACAAAGTATAATTTTGAACCCAATAAAGCAATAAATTCAAAAATGTATTCGCCATCTTGGATTCGCCATTTTGAGTTTAAAACGTTTGTTTTCAAATTCTTTATCAGTGACCCCCAAAACCTTTTAATTGAGATTTTCAACCAAACCATTCCATACCACGTATATAATTCGATAAAAAAGCAATAGCCGCCGGGTCGCTGATTCGTAATCAGCGACCCCCAATCCCTTTTAAAAAATAAATTTTAACTAAAAAAATGAATAATTAAAAAAATATGTCCGCCATATTGTATCCGCCATTTTGAATTTTAAATTTTAGAATTCGAATTTGAGATCAGCGATGCCTAAACCCTCTTATGTGATGTTTTTTTTTTCTACACAGACTTAATATTCTATTTATGGTAAAATATTTGAAATGCTGGCCTGCACTGTGCACTGCAAAATTGCAATTTGGACCATTATTGAAGATGTTATGAGTAAAAGAAGTTGAAGTAAAGGAACAACCTACCAATTTTTAAAATTTCGATATCTTTTGAACGGGTCATCAAAAAAATCTGAAAATTTACCACGAAGGAGTTTTCGAAGGGTACTAAAAACAGTAATCAAATTAGGAAAATCTAAAAAAAAAATTTCAAATTGTCCGATTTGACATGGAATGCCCCATATACTTTATGAGGCCCCGACCAATATTTCGATAAGTTACACGGAATGACAAAATAAGTATACCCCCATTCTGCAGTTGAAATAAAAAATATAAAAATTTCAAAAACGCATACAAACGCTTTTTTTTAGGAGCGTTGAGCTCAATTTTCTCAAAAATCTGACTTTAGCTTGGAAAGGTTAACCAGAAACGTGTAGCCATATCCCAGACGAATACAAAAATTCACAAAAAGCTATGAAAATAGCCCAAAAACACTTTTTTTGTGTACATCTCAATTTGCTCAAAAACCATAAAAACTTCAATGTTAGCTACTTAAAGTAGAACAAAAAATAAAATAAAAGTAATCGAAAATATCGACTGTTCCGACACTAAAAACCGGCTCCTCGATTAACTCAAAACCCGCATTTTTTAAAAAACCCGGTTGTAAACAACCGGAAAAAAATTAAAATTATTTATTGAATAATTCGGAAACCGGCTTTGACATTTCCTAAAAAATTTCATATAAACTTGCTTCGTAGTGGAGTGTATTGTAAAGTAAAAATTTAAATATAATTTCAAAGCTTTTTACAACAACCGCATTAAATTTGAAAATAATTGTTTTTTGTACAAACAATTTAAATAAAAATTTAGCATACACCCAAGAGCACTTTAACTGTTACATACTTCTAACGAAATGTAACCGGATTCATCTCTAAAATATAAATCAAAAAACTTTTTTAAGGTGTATGTTCTCTGAAGATTAAATCAATCATCATTTCCGCTGGCAACACATTGTACATTAAGGTGGAGCAAATTTTGTTTATTTTAGAATACGTCGGGGTAGAGAAAGTTGCATTTTAGGGTCGATATTAACATTAGACCTGTTGGACAATGGCTTTGGGTTTCCTTTTTTGACATAAAAATCGGAAAGTTCCGAAGTAAAAAAAAATTTTTGTTTCTTGTTTTGCAGAAAATATTTTTAATTTGTTGTTTGCTGAAAATATATCATAATTTAAGCTCAGTGTTGAGAAGATTTATCTATTTAATTATCGTATTAATTTGGCCTTTAATGCAATTTAAAATTTATTTTAAACTAATTAGATTTTTTGAAGATTTTTTTTTTTTAATTTTGATAAATTTTTATTAAAAAATAAAAATTGTTTTATTCGACCTTTAAATTATTATATTTTGAGGATGTTTTTTCTGGGTCGAGGTCATTATTTTCTTTACTAATTAAAACCATGATATTCTCATACATGAACGTATTCAGGTGGGGGGCCAGGGGGCCCGGCCCCCCCCTTTTGGATTGAAAAATTTTAAAAAATTAATTCACTTCAACACATAATACAAGTAACAAACATAAGTTTTTTAGTATTGCAAATATTTTGTTTTTTTAAGAAAAGTTTTTAATATTTTTTTAAAAAACTCTTGAATTTTCGTTTTTTTAAAGTCATTTATATCGAAATATCTGTAAAATATGTATCGAAAACACATTCTATTATTTTTTTTATTGAAAAGTATGCATCAGGATCATGAAAACAATTTTCTACACAAAATTTCTAAGGTTCTAAGGGACTTTTTCCATATTAAAAGTCTCAGGTTCTGAGACATTACTTCCATAAAAAATTCACAGATTTAAAATTTTTTTTTTTCGAAATAAAAATTTTCGTATTTAATTTTTAATTTTAAATCTAGCACTTTTTTAAAAAATAGAGTTTGAATTAAAAACCTGCAGTTTTAAATATTAAAACACGAAATGGGACAATATTTAAACTGGCAAAAAAAAAATTATTATTTTTTATTCGAATAAAAAAAAAAATTCATAAACGAATTTACAGAAGCACCATACAAAAATTTAATAACGTATTTGGGATCTAGAGATCCATTTTACAAAAATCCAGCTCTAAAATATTACGCCAACGCACAGAGGTAAAAACCGGCCAAAACTAAAAAAAAAAAAAATTTTTTCTTTTTTTCCAAATGGATGCCAAATGAGAGCTAACACTTCAAAACATGCGATTACAAAGTTTTGTGCCAATCCCTTGACTAGTTAAGGTTTTATAACGAAGCAAAGTTGAGTAATTGTATTTATTATTTTTTAAATTTAAAAGTTGTGATTTGCAACTTTGAAATCCAAGTAGGATGTAAACTAAAAAAAAAAAAATTTGTCTTGAAATTGATGTATTTTGAAAACTTAGCATTATTTTTACATGTCATATGCATTTCGGTAATTTCGAGTGCGTGGATCAATTTAAACAGTGGTGGTGAAAATAAATCTAATAAATAAAAAATTTATAAAAAATACAAACTTTGGAAAGCCCAAAAAAATGCTTTTTGTTCAAAATTGCTCTTAAGTCGCTACACCACAAATTAGTATAAGGGTTCCCAATTAAGTACTAATTAACATCAGTAGCAAGTTTAACCAAGTCTTTCAATTAGAGCCTTTTAAAGTTGGGTCATTTATATGTAAATAAAAAGCTTTTTGAGCTCTGGAAAACACATAAAAACAGAAGATGGATAAAATACTGACGATTAAGATACAACATCTTAAAACACCTTCAAAAAAAAATTTTTCGCGAACAAAAAAAAAAATTTTGCGCGGAAAAAAAAAATTCCGCGGAAATTTTTTTTTCGTGAAATTGGTTTATTATTATATTCTTAACCTACCTACAACATTTTATAAGTTTACATAAAAAATTAAAGAAGTTATAGGGTTTTGGCCGGAATTTACCACTGTGCAACGCTGTAATATGTACACCCAAAAAAAAAAACGTGGGTATTCAATACTAAAAATTTAACTAATTTTAGTCCAAAAGGACCTAGTGCAGAAATTGGTAACCAATACTAAAATTTTTAACTAATATTAGTCAAATCCAGTAAAAATTACTAATTTTAGTACTTTGAAGATACTAAAATTAGTAACGAATTAGTAGATTTTGGTACAATATCACTTACTAAACCTTTTAATGTAGAATTATTTTGAGTGTAACAGTAGAGCCGTAAAAAGCGCTAAGGAATTAATAAAATGTTCAGGTCCAAATATCTCGACAACGAAATATTCTACAATAAACTTGGATTGCTGATTTGGAATAAGGTCCTTTATTATGGCTCTTGCGTGAGAATACGTAGCAGAGAGCTCTAAATAAGATTTTTTTAACCTTTTAAAAGTGAATACCTCGAAAATAGAACGCGCTAACTTGCGAATACGTAACCGTAGAACTATAAACACGCCTAAATTAGCAGTTTCGAATTTTCTAAGGCAAATATCGGAAAAATGTTAAACTATTAACATATTTGGTAAGATAATTTGATATCAAAGTCAATCTTGTTCATTTAATTTTTGCAATTCAAACGCGTTTTGGCAAAAATTATTCGATCGATGATTTTGAAATTTATCACAAATACATATTCAAAAAAACAATTTTTGGTGGTAGCACTTTTAGGCTACAGGAACCGTTTTTATAGGAAAAATACCTCAGAATCTGAGAATGTATCAGACATTTTTTCATAAAAAATTCACAGATTTATATCAAATCAAACTTCTCAGATTTTGATAACTTTTTTCTATAAAAAAATCTCAGATTCTAAGGGAGTTTTTACTAAAGAAAAATTCTCAAATTCTAAGACATTTTTTATATCAAAATTCTCAAACGCAAAAAACTTATACTTATGAGCAAAGTTTTTGGTCAACAACAAGACTTTTGCATTATTTAACAAAGTTTTTGGTAAAAATACAACTCACTAAGACTTTTGCGTAATTTTACCAAGTTTTTGATGTTAAAAAAATTGGCTAAATTACGCAAAGCAATTGTATTTTTACCAAAAATTTGGCTAACAATTATGAAAGTGTTTTTTGTGTGCAGATTCTTAAATTTTGATCAGTCTGAGATATCCTTCATCTAGAAAAATTCTCAAATTCTGAGGATTTTTTTGAACAAGGGGGGGGGGGGGGTGGTAGTCCTAGAAAATAATATTATTTTGTTATGATTAAAAAATTTTTCGAGTTGGGCCCCCCCTTTTCAAATTCCTGGATACGTCGCTGTTCTCATAGCATAATTTTTAAGAAAATTATTTTTCTGTTTTAAATTTTTTTATGTTGGTCATTTTTGCAAGACTTAATCGACATTTCGGAATTTTTCAGATTCCATTGTCAGGATTATTTAGCAAAAATAGAAACGATTTACTTCAAAGTAGCAAACGAGTCTATGACAAATCGTTTGTTCACAAAATAAAAAATTAATACATATTCGACTCTATCCACAATGGGAATTAGAAAGACGAAGAAATTGTACTACACTAGTAAGGCAACGATTGTCAATAACCAACAAAAATATATAAAACATTTTGACTTGCAAAAATGACCAACATAAATAAATCTTAAAAATTATGCTATGAGAATATCATGGTTTTAATAAGTAAAGAAAATAATGACCTCGAGTCAGACTAAACATCCCCAAAATATGATTTTTTTTATGTAAATTTTTACAGACCAAACATTTTTTTTACCAAAAAATCACTTTTTGAGTAATGTCCAAACATAAACTAATATTTTAAGCAAAAAAAAAAAAAATGCAAAAAATTTCACTTTGTTCGGAACTTTTCGATTTTCAAGTCAAAACAGGAACCCTGTGTGTTAATGACGATATAATAACGACCCTTAAAAGGCAACTTTCCCAACCCTGAACATTTCGAAATTTAAAAAAAAATAATCTAAATTTGCTCCACCCTCTTATACATCTTTCTTTTCTCACTACCAAACAAACAGGGCATAAAATAATCTTGCTTTAAAAATAAAACGGAATACACTGACTTGGACATAAGAGAGCAACCACCTAACTACCTTCAAAAATAAAACGCACAAATCTTGTGTTTTCTTTTTTTTGTTGGTGCTTTCATATTCAAATGGACCACTAAATCCGTATGGTACACCAAACAAATGATTTATGAATGAAACACATTTAGGCCATATTTTTAGGTTACAAAGAAAATTCTTCATTAAAAACATAACAATTTGATATAAAGCTTACATTATCAACAGGATTAATCATGCTTAAACTTTATTAATTTCATAAATAATTTACATTTTTACATTTTTTTTTCTTAAAAAAACTAAAGAACGAAATAAAGAACTTTTTGAGAAAACACCATAGATTACAATTACAAGACATTTAAATTTCCACCAAAATTTTCGAGGAATATATTTAGAATCTTACATAAAGAAATTGTTTTTTAACACTAAATTAGACTTTAAGGTCAAACATTTATTTAAAAAAAAATAAATAAACACCAGGTTGAGACAAGCGATAAATATTTTAATTTTTGGCAGGAGAAATGGAATACATGTTAAGTTTCAAAGAATAAATTCTTTATGCAGTAGGTTGTTAAAATAATTTTTACTGTTAATTTTCTTTCCAAATCGAATTCAAAAGATACCGATGTCCCCTATTAATAACCTCTAACTACAGTTTTGTGGTACTCACTTTGTCATTTCGTGTGTAACTCGTCGAAATGATTAATTACACTGTGCAACAGTGAAAAAACACAAGAACTTGACTATATAGGTTCGATTCTATTATCAAAAGATAGTAAGACCCTGTATTCAGATTGTCCAGTTTGGTGGCCAATTCCTTTTTATGTAACTCCAAAGATGCAGAAAAGCAGTGACCCTCTAAATACGGTGTCATCAGTTTTTGCCCAACAGTTTAATCAGAGTTGGTGCTATCGTCCGTACACTCAAAATAATACATTAGCTAGTAAGATAACCTTTAGCAAATTTTTAGTTAATATTAGCATGTAACAAAAAATATCTTATTTAGCGCATTAGCAATTTTAAACAAAATTTGAACTATTTTTTTTTGCCAAATTTAAAATTGAGTTGACCAAATTTTTACAAGCTTTTTTGCTAATATTAGCAAAAATAAATTGTATTTTTTTTAAGAAAACTTAAAATCGCGCTATCTCGTAAACTAAGCCAGATAGAGCAAAATGGAGGCCATTTTTGAAAATTTTAAAATGTTCAGATCTCGGTGAATATTGCCGACACAACAAAATGTCCAATAGCATTTTTGAAGCTATCAACATGTAAAACAATACCGTATTGTTTTATCAACATGTAAAACAATACCGTTTGGTTTAACGACGGGGACTAGTAGGGAAACCTATTACGGTCCCTTGGTATCACAATGGACCTCAGAGTCTACGTGTGTTGACGTAAAACGTCATCAGCCACTTACAAACTAACCTAATAGTTTTGAAGTTATCGAGTTTTTTAATTCTCAAAACCCCAGTGGTCCCCTTAAATCACGTATCTCAAAAACTATGCAGGGAAGAGAGCAACAAACACAGTTTTTGGATCAAAAACTACACTCAAAAAAAAAAGTTTGTAAAATTACAAATAAAAGGTCTTGCAATTCTATTTTACTAATATTTTTGTCTTTTTACAAAAATTGTTGTATATTTAATAAAACGAAAACTACAGTTTGCTTTGTAATTTTACTATTATATGTTGGTAAATTTATTTTACAATTTTTTTAGGTAAATTTACAAAAAAGTGAATTATTTTACAAATTAAAAAAATATTACAAGGTGTTTAGTTTTTTTACACAAGAAAACTGTTATTGTACAACAAAATTTTACTTGATGTTATTTAGTCTTTCTACCAAAAAATGTGTTATTACAAACATTTTTTTTTTTAAGATCGTTTACAAGGTTTTCAGTTTGAAATGTATGTATTGAAAAGTACAAAATTCCAATGTAATTTTACAAAACTTATTTTATTACTAGAATTAGTGTTGTTTTACAAAAAAAAAAAATTATTCATCAATAGGACACGCAAAAATTTTCTAAGTTCAGATTTTTTTTTGCGTTTTGGAGTAAAAAATTTAGTTAAAAATATTTTTTTATAAATAAAAAATTTCATGAAAAAAAAGTTTGGAAATTTTTTAAGTTCCGGACACAAAAATTTTTCAACTAATTGTAAGCTTTAGCAAAAAAATTGAATTTTTACACCATTTTTTTTTGGTAATTTCCTTTAGTAAAATACCACAATTTTTATGTGCTTTTACTATATTATTGTTCTAGTTTTTTCTTTGTATTTTTACAATTTTTTGGTAATTTTACCATATTTTTTTGGTAATTTTTTTTTAAAATTTGGCAACTAAAATGTCAATAAAAAGCTGCCAATTATGAAAAATTAAGTTTTTTTTTATTTTAACAGGTACTTAAACATCCAATCTACAATATCCAAAATTTTTTTTGCCAATTTTTTAAAAATACTTGTGAAAATAATTAAAAATTAAAAAACAAATTGTTATTTTTTGACTAATTTTTCCTGAAAATATAAGAAATTTCTTATGTAGCCTCCTTCGCAATTCTCATATGTTCTACTTAAGAAAAACGAAATGTCGAAAAAAATAAAAAAGTGCAGTGTTATACATAAAAAAGTTTGTTAAAAGTGTTCAAGTGAAAAAAAAAAATCATTTCAGGTTGTTGAAGTGCTACTCCAGCTGCCAAAGAAGGAAAAATAAGATGCACCAATGGAAAAAAACCTTTAAATTTACAAAACAAATATGTAAATAAACCATTTTATAATATAAAAATTTAAAAAAAAAAAGTTGTAATTTTACAAAAATGAAGTAGAAAATACAAAAACAATATTGTAAATTTACAAATTTTTTGGTTAAACTACTGTTTTTACGGCAAAAAAAAATTAGAAAAAATGGTATATATACTAGACTGCCCAGAAAAAAACAAAGTTGTTATTTTCTTGGGGGATACCTGCGAATTTTGTTCCTTTTTGTGCAAAAAAATTTCGGTTTTTTTTTGGGATTTTTAAAATAATATCTAGAGGTCGCGATCTCGCGTTTTATAACGATTTATTTTTTTTGAGTTTTTTATTATTTTAAATTGTTAAATATGATTAATATGATAAAATATTAATAATTTCAGACAAAAAAAAAATAAATTAAAAATTAAATATCGCTCATTCCATGAGATGTCTCCCAGCATCTAATCAAATGTTCTTTAATTTATTTGAAATTTCGCACACAGGTACACTATGGAGCAATTAAAATAAATTCGTTTTTAGTTTCGCGAAAATCCACGAATTCGCGAACGCGAATATATTCGCGAATTCACGGATTTTCTCGGAACTAACAACTGATTTATTTTAATAGCTTCATAGTGTTCATGTGTGCAAAATTTCAAATAAATTAAGGAACATTTGATTAGATGCTGGGAGACATCTCATGGAATGAGCGATATTTAATTTTTAATTTAATTTTTTTTTGTCTGAAATTATTAATATTTTATCATATTAATCATATTTAACAATTTAAAATAATAAAAAACTAAAAAAAAATAAATCGTTATAAAACGCGAGATCGCGACCTCTAGATATTATTTTAAAAATCCCAAAAAAAAACCGAAATTTTTTTGCACAAAAAGGAACAAAATTTGCAGGTATCCCCCAAGAAAATAAAAACTTCGCTTTTTTTCTGGGCAGTCTAATATATACAATAAAAATTGTAAATTTACCACTTTTTATTGTAAATATACAAGTTTTTTGCCATAAAAAACAGTAGTTTAACCAAACAATTTGTAAATTTACAATTTTGGTTTTTGATTTTCAACTTTATTTTGTAAATTTACAACTTTTTTTGTAAGTTTACAATTTTTTTTGTAAATTTTAATTTTTTTTTTTGTAAATTTACAATTTTTATTGTAAATATACGTGTTTTTCAATATTTTTTTGCGGTAAAAACAGTAGTTTACCCAAATAATTTGTTAATCTACAATTTATTTTTTTCATTTTCTATTTTTTCTTTGTAAAATAACAACCTTTTACAATTTTGTTTTGTAAATTTACCAAATTTTTTGTAAATTTACAAAAAAATGTTCACCTCGAAGTTAATATTTTACAAAAAAAAATGTAAATTTACATTTTCTTTTGTTAAATCAATTTACAAATTATCCCCGTAACATTACGGGGATTCTTGCTAGTACATATTTTACAAAACCTGGCCTGTAAAATCACGGGGATTTTATGTCATTTTACAAACTTTTTTTTTTTGAGTGTATGACGATTTTTAAGGAACCCAACTAGGTCTAACCCAGTCTCCGCTCGGGTCCAAGACGAATGGGGTCCTCAAATATGTATGAACTAAGTTAAAATAAAAAAAAATCAGTTAACTAGTTTTTGGCAAAATATTTTTGCTAACTTCACCAAAAATTGTGGGTTCAAAATCAGCAAATTTTCTTGTAGGTTTACAAGCTTTTTTTGCTAACATTACAGTTATTTTTTGAGTGTAGAACAAATTCTGTTAACATTTTATGTTAAAAAATAATTTTTTTCCTCTCCGTAGTTCAAAATTGGTAGATTTTGACTAAAAAAAATCCACAAAAAGCACCGCAAACGTCCCGCAATCACCACTAGAGGATTTAATGCAGGACCGATCCCCCCTAACATTTTTTTGAAAATAACCCTAAGAACTGTTTCCACTGCTTAAAAAGGCTCCCATAAAAAGATTTAATTTTTATAAAACCGTTCATACAGCTCTAACTGCCTCAAAAGTGCCCCTAGAGGAGTCAAATGTGTGATCGAACATTAATATCGTGTCCGTTGTGATGGGATGGGGTATTTTGTTCATTCCAACGTATTCCAAGAACATATCCACCCTCTATCTCTCGCCGTTAAGGCGGTACACATACAATTTTTATTTTTTTTTTTCGAATTTATTTTATAAAATCAGGTGTCTCGTAGAGTGGGCAAAAGTGAGATCGAACCGAACGCTATTAGTTTTTACCCCTCAATAGTTTTTGAACCCCAACATTTTTTACAGAACATATCTACATTTTTCACAACATATCTACCTTCTATCTTTAACCCTAAAATTGGTTTACATAAAATTTTTTTTGTTTTTACTAAATTTTTTATTTCTTAAATTGTATGGGGACCCCTTTAACGGTTAAAAATGGAGGGAAATTATGTTCTGAAAATATGTTAAGGTTCAAAAGCCATTGGGGGTCGGTCAAACATTTGACACTCTTGGGGCACTCTTGGCACAGTTAGAGCGGTAGTATCAAATTTTAGAGAAATTTAATTTTGTATGAGATTAGAGATAGGGTGTAGGTATGTTCGGAAGAAATGTTGAGGGGTAAAAATAAATACTGGTCTGTCTCATTTTTGACCACTCTTGGAGGCACCATGGAAGCGTTAGGAGCTGATTTCATAAAATAAATCAATAAAAAAGTTAAATTCGACTTGCCGATTCTATTAATACCCTCCACAAAGCCCTTTTGAAGTGATACACATAGAGAACAGTTTAGTTGTGCCAGCCGAATTTAGAGCCAACTGCATAGTTTAATAACAACAACCGAAATTTTCGGTTGCGATAACCAAAATTTGTTTTGAAAATTTAACTTCTGTTGGTTCAAATAAACTTCGGTAATCGCAACCGAAAATTTCGGTTGTTGTAATTAAACCAGGCAGTTGGCTCTAAATTCGGCTGGCACAATTAAACTATTTTCTCTGTGTAATAATTAAAAAAAATTAACGAATTTTTTTAGTCATTTAAAAAAAAAAATTACTTAATTTTTTTTTTTAGTGCAAAATATTTTTCTATAAAAAGATTCTGAGACATTGCCTACACTAAAAAAAAACCTTGTAAAATTACAACAAAAGTTTGTAACTTTTTTTTCTACCTCCTCTTTGACAAAAATTTCTTGTAATTTTACAAGCTTTTTACCAATAAAATTTTAAATTTTTTTGACGTGATAAAACTTACATGGAGATTTCGTGGCTTTACTAGATTTTTTGATACCTCCTATTTAACGAGAATTCCTAGTAAAAATTATGAGCTTTATTGTAATTTTACAAGATTTTTACCAATAAAATTTTAAATTTACAACTTTTTAGGCAAAATAAAACTTACAAGGAATTCTAGTGAATTAATTAGTCTTTTTTGTAAAAACCTTGAAAATTTATAAAATTTCAAGAAAAACTGTAAAATAACAAAAAAAGAATGTAAATTTCGATTGAAAATTATTTGTTAAAAAAACAAGGAAAACTGTCAAATATTTGTAAAATGGCACTACGAAACTTTTTCTATTAACTTCACAAGGTTTTTTTTTAGTGTATGGAAAAAGTCTTCGATCCTGATACTTTTTCCTTTAAGAAAGTAACCATTTTACAAAAAATTAAAAAAAAAAATATTTTGAGTAGGGTTATTCTAGCACAACGCAATTTTTTCACAGAATCAGTCTCAGATTCTGAGATAAATATATTTTATTTTTTAACCCATTTTGATCCACTGTTAAATTACTTTGAATAATTTTGAAACTATTTATTTTGCAAATAATGAAATAAATTAATAAAATAGCAAAGAAAACCATATATAAAAATTGCATCAAAAGTTGAAATTCTGGAATAACGAAACATTAAAGATTTTTGAGATAAGCTGGTTCTAATTACCTTAAAAAAGTACATTTTTCCAAAAAAGAAAAATAAAATTGAATTTTGGTCCAAAAAGGGGTTAATGCGAATTTTTACTTTCCAGCGGGGGCCCAAATTCATGTGTGCCCAAGGGACCCGTCATGCCTTAAGACGGCCCTGTTAATAGACTACCATTTTAACCAACTTTTAGCCATTGTTTACCCCCCCCCCCCCCCCGCAGCAATGACCAGTACACTCAAAAAATGCCTGCGAATTTTGTACTCTTGTCCAACATTAAATCATGATAATGTTTTGCGGAAGATTTGGGTGTGCTTGCCAAAGCAAAGTTTTTTAGAAAAAATAATGTTATATTACTTTGCTATTCCATGCAAAACGAAAACTGACCAAATTTAACTAAATTGAAGAATTGGAAAATCAGTCGAGGACCCCATTAAAAAAACCAAAAGAGCTGTACATTAGACTGGGTCGACCATAAAGGAGAAAAAAAAAGTTCCCATTGTGCGGGCTTAATTTTAAAGCTTACCTCGAAAAAGTTCCATAGCCAAAATATTAGATTTGTAGGTCGCGATTTGGTACCGCCGAAATCGTTTTTTGTTCATAGCTTTGTCAGTTGATGTCCGATCGTTTTAAAAAAAAAAAATGTTAGAAAGTCCTCAGCGAGTACTAAAGTTGACTCATATCTGGTTTTAACCTCAGAGGTCATCTTCTTGTTATGATTGTTAGTTTCTCATCTTTCTACCCACTTAAATGATTTTTATTTTTCCATTAAATTATAGCACTAAAAAATTCATGAAATTCTTCCCTTGGAAGTATCCAGTTAAATTTATTAACAAAAAAGTTATATTTGATTTAAGATTTTCATATACAATATAAAGAAAATTAGAAAAAACACTTGTTATTATGCCTTTAAACTATATTTAATTTTTTTAGTTTGTATTTAAATACATACGAACAAGTGTTTTAAATCTTTTTCTATGGAAATTTAAAATTGAATGTAACTTTTTTGTTAATTAATTTAAGAGGGTACTTCTAAGGGAAGAATTTCATGAATTTTTTAATGCTATAATTTAATGGAAAAATAAAAATCATTTAGGTGGGTAGAAAGCTGAGAAACTAACACTCATGACACGAAGATGAGCTCAGAGGTCAAAACCAGATATGAGTCAAATTTAGTACTCGCGGAGGACTTTCAAACAAATTTTTTTTTAAAACGATCGGACATCAAATGACAAAGTTATGAACAAATAACGATTTCGGCGGTACCAAATCGCGACCTAAAAATCTTATATTTTGGCTATGGAACTTTTTCGAGGTAAGCTTTAAAATTAAGCCCGCACAATAGGAACTTTTTTTTCGACCCGGTCTACTGTACATTTCGTAAGTGAGTGCAAAAAAGTGTTTTTACATTTTGAAGAGTATAAAAGATTCGGCACCAAAGAATATAACACTCTCACTTGTTTTATGTACATTTGATAAACAAATGGACAATTTTTATGCGAAAAGCTTAGACTTGGTGAAAAAGTAGTTTTAGTAAAAATATTTTTTTTTTTCACGAAAAACAAAATTATGTTAAAAAAAATTTAATAACCCAAAATTTTTGGTGAAAAAAAATTTTGATGAAAAAAAGTTTTTGATGAATTTTTTTGATGAAAAGAAAAATTTTTTGGTGTAAAAAAAATTAAAAAAAAAAAATATGAAAAAAAAAATTTTTGGTGAGAAAAAAATTGATAATAAATTATTTTATAAAAAAATTTGATGAAAAAAATATGATAAAAAAAAAATATGAAAAAATGTTGATGAAAAAAAAAAATTAATGAAAAAAAAAATAGATGAAAAAAAAATTGATGAAAAAACAAAAAAAAATTTATGAAAAAAAAAAAATTTTATGAAAAACAATTTTTTTTTCTAATAGAGAAACTGAGATTCTCAAACGTTTTTCCTGTAGAAAAGTAAAATGATTCTGAAATATTTTTTTGCAGAAATACTTCTCATTTGCTGACGGATTTTCTAATGAAAGTTTGCTGAGGGATTTTTATAATGAAAGTTATAAGATTTTTCCTAATAAGTAAGTGTTATTTTATAAATTACCCAAGGTTTTTTTAGAAACATTCTTTTAAGACTCTGTCTCAAAACTACCAAGAACATTTATAGATCACAACAAATTTTGATTTTCTTTTAAATTAAGAAAGAAAAAGTTTAATAAAACATTTTATTTAAACATTTGTTGACTCAAAACTAGGGTAGAAATGAAAACTGTAATAAATTTTAATATTCATTTCTAGCAGACATGAGCTCAAATGTATTCCCTTCTTCGCTTACACCAAATCATTCGCTTCAGAGTACACTATTTTTAGAGTACAGTGTTTGCGAATGAGAATGTTTACTATGATGCTAAACAACAAATTAAAAAATTTGCTGTGCTTGTTTAAACGAACACGAAAAATGTCGTGTTTGAACGATTAGAATGAAACAAACGTTCGTTTTTAGAATAACAAACATAGTAGAGATTATAAAAATTACACCGTGTTATAGAATATTTTTAACAGACACTGATCGCTTAGAATGTTTTTGTAAAAAAATATTTTAAAAAAATTGTTGGAAAACTTATTATAAATATGGGGGTAGTAAAAAAAAAAGTTTTGATGAAAAAGTAAATTATGCTTTGTGAAAAAATGTATTAGGATGTATGTATGTATGTATGTATGTATAAGAAAAATATGCAAAATAATGCAGTTAGTTTTTTGTTTGTCTTTTTACACTTGCTCGTACACGCACACGCACAATCTTATTGTGTCGTTGAAACAAATCATAAACATTGTGTTTTTTTTTTATTTTTAACTAAAAAAATTCCCAACAACAATAAGTACCGCTTTAAAGTTTTTTAAAATATGTTTTTTGCAAATATGTTAGGGTGAAGAGAAATATAAAAAAGATTAAATAGTAGCGTAGTGAAAAATCTTCATATATATACATTAGGGTGGAGCTAATTAGATCTATTTCGAAAACGTCGGGTCGGTAAAGTTGCCTTTTAGGGTTGACATTAACACATTAAAATATTGATCCTGTGAGACAATGGCCTTGGCTTCAAAATCGGAGAGTTCCGAACAAAGTAAAAAAATATATTTTTTTTCTTAAATTATTTAATATTCGGACATTACTTAAAAAGTGTTTTTATGGTAAATTTTTTTTTTGTCTGTAAAAATTTGTTTTGTCTGTAAATTTTTTTTTCTTGTTTTGCAAAAAATTATTTTATTATTTCTTGTTTTGCAAAAAATATTTTTAATTCGTTTTTTGCTGAAAATATAACGTCATGTTGGCTCAGTTTTGAGAAGATGTATATTTTTATTTGTCGTTTTATTTAATATGGCCTTTAATGGAATTTTAAATTAATTTTAAACAAAAATAAGTTGTTTTTAAAAAACATTTTTTTAATTTCTTTACAGAAAAAAAAAAATGTTTACCATAAAAACACATTTCAGAAATGTCCGAATATAAACTAAAGGCTGGGTTAGCTACCCGTAACTGTCCCCCTACGTAGCGTAGTGATCAAAATCAAATAGAAAATCACGGTCTGCAAAGAAAAATAATTGCACTCATTTGTTCTCATATAACGAAAATCTCTCTACGCTAGTTTACGGTTGAGGGTGCATAATATTTTATTCAGCCTAAATAGGTACTAAAAAAAAAAAAAATTCAAAAATTTTTTTTCACCAACGTTTTCGAAATTCGAAAAAAGCATAATTTGCTCCACCCTAATGCACATACAAAAAAATAGACAAACTTTCGGTATTAGCAGAACAGTTGAAAATTTTGTAAAAAAAAATGTATTTGGTCACACACTACATATTTCATCATTATAGGTACTAACATTTTCTGCCATAAAGCAAAACATTTTTTTCCCACAATGAAATATTTCGAAATAGAAAAAGAATTTTTCAATCCACCCTAATATTTATTTTTATGTATTAAAATTTTTTTATCCACTCTTATTTATAAATTAATTTTCCCCATACTTATTTTTTATTTACCTCATCATTTATGCTACATAACAAAATGTTTATTTTAATTCGCCCTTGCATACATACATATATTTTTTTATAAAAGAATTCCCCCAAATAGCCAAACAATATTTTTTTTTTTTATAAAAATCATTCTATTTACACGCTTCAGAGTACAGTATTTTCAAATCATTGGCTGTCTATGTACTCCCTAATTGGTTCATTCGTGTTACGAATGTCGTTACACTAGTGTGTGAGCTTTCTCTTGCACTGTGAGCATAGAATGAAAAACTCATTCGTGTTGAACGATAAGAATAGAATATTGTCCACATTCTAAATTTTTTAGAATGTCTCTAAACGCATTTTAACACCATCCGTGCACATGTCTGATTTCTAGGAGTACAAAAAAAAAAGTGCTCAGCAAAAAAAGAAGAAGAATTATAATTTATATCTAGAGACAGACGTAATTACCAGAGTAAAAGACAAAAATATAGAAAAAAAAAACACAACACACCTGTGAACGACAAAAAAACTTTTCTTTTGGTGGTTGGGGGAAGTGCACAATTAGGCAGGATAAACGTTAAAGTATGGAGTGGTACGACGATTATGATTACGAATACAAATATTCTTATGGTGCATTTGTATACAAATCTTAATATAGCTAGAATTCTGAAAAGAAAACCAAAAAAATAAAAACAGAAAACTCAGTAAAACGCACGACATTTGTAATTTATAAACAAATACCATGAATAACTTTTGGAAAATCCGTAACAAATCTGTGAAATACCACCACAACACAGTGAAAGAGGGTTTGTCGTCTGTAGAATAAAAAAAAATAAAATCCTCCCACTCCTTGAGCACACAGCAAAAGGTAACAAATACCTACAATCGCATTGAAATTGAAAATAAAAGAAGAACAATTTTCTTTTTCTAGGCTTTAAAAAGAAAATTTTTGTTAAGAGGGAGCAAAAAAATATGAATTTCTTTATTACTTTTTTATTCAAGTAAGGACACATATTTTATGTATGAATGTGTTAGTATATCTTATCCAAGAAAACATTCCCACAACTTAAAAACATACTTATGTATTATGCATAATCCACAGATGGGGGTATTAAAATAGTAGAATGTTGAAGAATTTGAAATGAGTATGTTCAAAAAAAAACTTGATGTAATCCACATTCAGATTATTTAAAGAGGAACTTTAATACATGGCATATGCCTAATCCACAAAAGGGAGTATTAAATTTTAGAATGAAGAACTATTTTAAATGGCTGGAAGGTTTAAAACTTTCCCTATTAGGAAGTTTGAACATATTAACCATAGAAAAGTCCAAAAAATCAAACGTAAAATTTTCTGGACGGCAGGGCCGGATTAGCCATGTCGGAGCCCCTAGGCAATGCATGCCTCTTTTTTATATTTCCTAAAACATTTTTTTTTACCAAAATGTATTTTTATACCCTCCATTCTAGTGATTGAGGGTACACAGAAAAAAAAAATTGTCAATACAATTAATTTCATTGTTAATACAATTAAACATTTAATTTAATCTGAGCCTACATTGGATTTTGTCAATACAACATTGGATTTTGTAACTTTTGAAAAAAATATCAACTTATTTTTGTCAATTAAATTCATTGTTGTATCCACAATGAAATTAATTGAAAAGTTTGTAATAAATTATATTAAGGCGCCCCAGTAGGCTAGTTGGTAGCGTGCTAGCCTATGAGTCTGGGGGTCGTGGATTCGATTCCCACCAGAGGCCTTGGTCTAATTCGCTACAACGAGACGAAGGTCATTGTTACCAGTTCTCGGTTAGGTAAAATTAGTATATAATTTGTAATTATATGGTAATTCTTAATAAAACAAAAAAAATTATATTAACGGAAATAAACATGCTTAAATGTCAATTTATTTAAAAAAAATCTACAATTAAAACAAAAAAATCTAAAAATAAAAAAAAAAAAAACATTAGCCGACAGCTGGAATTGAACCCGCAACTAACATGATACGAGTCTAGCACACTACCACCATGCTATTCCTTATATATACTTGTAGTTGACTATACGCGTATATTAAAGGAAATAAACAGTTTTTAATGTCATTTAATTTAAAAATAAAACAAAAAAACTGAAAATAGAACAAAAAAAATATGAAAAAAAAAATTTTGGCGGCAGCTGGAATCGAATCGTTAACGAACATGGTACAAGTCTAGCACACTACCACCGTGCTATTCCTCATATATATTTGTAGTTTACTTAATGCGTATAAAAGGTGTCTGCAGAATAGCAAAAACAAAATAATCTCCAAGTAAAAAACAATAAAAAAAAAATTTCCGGCACCTGGCAGCGAACACGCAATGTTCATGATACGAGTCTAGCACACTACCACCGTGCTATCGTCACATATTTTTGTGCTTCATTAAATGAGTTTATAAAGTGTCTGTGTTTTCAATAAGCATTTTGTGCGTTTTTTAACAATGATTTTAATTGGTGCATTTAATTGGAAATTAAAGTGGATTTTTGTCACATTAACAATATAAATTGTTGATACAATTAAAAACGTTGTTAAACTAGAAATTATTTGCTAACTATTTGTTTAGTTACTTTTGATTTCACGATAATTTTTTCTGTGTATATATAAGTTTGTTATTCCGTTTTTAACTCATCGAAATATTGATCTGGGACCCCTAAAAGTATATGGGGCATTTCAGGCCATATCACTCACATTTAGACCCGACCCCTTTCGATTTATATTATTTTTGGATATGTTTTAGTACTTTATAAATGCAACTTGGACACCAATTTTCAGCCTTTTATGCCAAGACGGTGTTGAATAATCAATTTTTAAAAATGGCGATTTTTTCAAAAAATTGAAAAATTGAAATTTTCAATTAATTTTGAAAAGTTAAAAATATAGATATCTTAAAAAAAGTTGGACAACGTTTTGTTGGTATTTAAATGTAGTTTTAGAAAAAAATATTAAA
This sequence comes from Pegoplata infirma, assembly GCA_963921195.1. Taxonomy (NCBI): domain Eukaryota; kingdom Metazoa; phylum Arthropoda; class Insecta; order Diptera; family Anthomyiidae; genus Pegoplata; species Pegoplata infirma. The sequence continues at coordinate 173,009,406 of OY992539.1, forward strand.
AAAATTATTCGAAGTTATTATCACTTATTTTTTAACGTATAAAAATTAAAATCAACTTTTTAAAAAAGTCCGAAACCTTCGATTTTTTCTTAAAAACGTCTAAAAGTTCTACTCTAAATTACACAACTTTTAAGCCATAATTCGAGATGTGATCGCAATTTGTTCTATTTTTTTTAAATTTTGAAAATTGAACCCTTTATTTTTCGACTCTGATTAATTTTATATGGTGCTCCAAAAAAATTAAATTAGTAGATACTGACCCTAACTTACCCTAGATGTATTAATTTCGAGGTAAAAATACGCCTCACAAAAATTAAGAACGATCGGACATGGGTAAGGCGTTCCGCATGGGCCTTGAAGTTTAGAAAACAGATTACAAGGAAAAATATGATTTTTTTTTCTGGTTTCTGAATTTTTTTGGTATTTAAGTTAAGTTTAAATTCAAGTGATTACAGAATTATAATACGAAGTAAAATGCCTCTCTAATAAGGTACTAAAAACTAAAATCGGTTGAAAATAAGCCAAGGTATTACAACTTCCCCAGGCATCTAACGTGTGGCAGACCACTTGATTAAAGAATACGAGTCCCTTTTTTTTAATTTATTTAAGTACCTTATTAGAAAGGCATTTCACTTCACATCATTATTCTGTAATCACTTGAATTTAATCTTAATTTAAAATACCAAAAAAATTGCGAAAACCGAAAAAAAATCATATTTTTCTTTGTAATCCCGCCTTACCCATGTCCGATCGTCCTAAATTTTTGTGAGACGTATTTTTACCTCCAAGTGAATATCCCAGCAAAATTTTTCGGTTGCAAAGAACCGATTGTGGAACTACTTATACTTCCCTAGAACCTGTTCTAATTCTTGTGCAACACCGATTCTTCTTACAAAGGGATTGTCCCAAAAGCAACAGGTGTTTGTAAGCAAAATTGGAACACATTTTTGTTCTTCGGAACCGGTCCTAGAAGTAAAATTTAGAACAGAAATGAGAATTAAAGAAATATTTTGAATTGCATTAATTTATTAAAAAAAGATAAAGATAATCCTATATGACATCGTATATTAATTTTTTTTAACACAGATACATCCTTTTTCGCCTCTAAAATTGCATTTTGGGCCTTGCAATAAAGATACATCAGAACATGAATTTTCTGCAAACAAAAATGAAAAACATTATTTTATACATAAGTATTTGTCCCGACCCAGACAATCAAAATTTAATTTACTTACCTTCGTATCAACAATTTTCGCCATTATATCCTGATATTTTTATAGAATTTCGTGTTTTTTCTTGGTGAACACAAAAAAAAAAAGTTATATTTATTTTTTAATTTTTTTGACACATAATTTTTTTTAATTCCTGAGAACCAAAATGTTATGAAATTTAGATTGCATAGAACAAGCTTCACAATAATATTTACTTAACTTGTTCTGAATAATTAAATTGTAATAGTGTTTGATTACCGAAGAACCTGTTCTAGAACAAGTGTTATCTAGGATAAGTAAGGGTCAGTATCTACCAATTTATTTTTTTTTGAGCACCATATAAAATAAATCAGAGCCAAAAAATTAAAGGTGCAATTTTGAAAATTTAAAAAAAATAGAAAGAATTGTGATCACATCTTTAATTATGGCTTAAAAGTTGCGTAATTTAGAGTAGAATTTTAAAGTTTTTTTACAAAAAAATCGAAGGTTTCGGACTTTTTCAAAAAGTCGATTTTAATTTTTAAACGTAAAAAAATAAGTGATTATTACCTCTAATATTTTTTCATATTTTTTTTCTAAAACTACATTTAAATACCAACAAAACGTTGTCCAACTTTTTTTAAAATATCTATAATTTTTAATGGTCAAAATTAATTAAAAATTTAAATTTTTTAATTTTTTTGAGAAAATCGCCATTTTGAAAAATTGATTACTAAACACCATCTTGGTATAAAAGGCTGAAAAATTGGTGCCCAAGTTGCATTTAATAAGTACTTAAACATATCCAAAAATAAATAAAATAAATCTGTCTGCGGAAATGGTAATCACGGCCAAAATATTACACGGTGATGAGTGAAACTTAATACATTTATTGGAAGTTCTCCCGAGAAGTTTGGTATTGCATTTGAGCGATATCGGTTCAGCGGTTCAAAAGTTATGAACGAAAATGTAAGGACACCTCAAAAATGTTGGTGCATTCAACATAGCCTAAAAATACTAAATGCTTCAATTCGTCTGCGGGTTGACATATTTGTGAACTGAATTGAACAACGAATGCCTTTTTTCAGTCATCCCCACGGGTTGTCGGAAACAGTTTCAGCCTAATATGTATTTGGGATGTCTAAGAATAATTTAGCAACAAAAACGAAAATCTTCACTAGAGCACTTTTTTCAAAAATCGCGATTGAATTGCAAAAAATTATTATATTCGAATTTTCTCGAAAACTATGAGAGATATCAAAAAAACACTTGTGTCCAAAAATATTCCTCGAAAAAGGTGCATTTATATAAAATTTAAAAAAAAAAATCACATTGCAGTATTCAAACTGCCAAAAAATAAAAAAAATAATTTTGAATGTATTTTATGTGGTACGAATTGGGCACATTTTTAAACGCGAATAACATGAAAACGAAACAAGTTACAGCATTTTAGACGGCAGATTTGGATTCTACAGGTCCGTATTATATAAAATCTACCCTTAGTTTTTGACATTAACGCAATAATGTCTAACAGTGGAGCCACAAAAACGCTTATAAATCGCATTTTTTAAATTTCAATCGCGAATATCTTGAAAACGAAAAGCTATAGAGAAATTTGGACTGCGGTTTTGGAATCAAGAGGTCCATTTTATGTAAAATCATGTCCCATTTTGTGACTATTTCTTAAAACAACGTTGCAGTTCCTTCTTAAAAACCACAAAATTATACTTTTTTTGTGGTATTTAAACGCGAGTATCTGGAAAATGGATACTGCTAGAAAAGTTTTAATTTTTTTTTTCGGATTCAGGAGGTCCATTTACTATAAAGTTTGTTGTTACCGACTTTAGAAAACGTTACAGTGGAGCAACAGAAAGAACTAAAATAGCGGTTTTAGGAATCAACAAACGCGAATATCTCGAAAACGGTAAATTCTACACAAATTTTGAAAGCAGATTTGGAAGCAGGAGATCAAAATCTATTAAGTACATTTATTTTAATTTTGAAGAGTGAATTATTTTTATTTTTTTCAATTTAAACGCGACTTTTGCAAAAAGTGCTCGATCGAAGATTTTGGTTTTTGTTGCTAAATTATTTTTAGACATCCTAAATACAAATTAAAAAAAAACAAGTAAGAGTGTTAAATTCGGCTATGCCGAATCTTTTATACCCTCCAACATAAAAAAAAAATTAAATAAAATTGCGGGGGCGTTTTATTTATTTTTTTTTTTTTGGGGGGGGGTCGTGATTATTGGGGGGTGTCAAATTTCCTCTCGAATATGTCTTTAAAAATTCATTCGTATGCTTTTTGCACTAAAGAGATACAAATTTATCGTTATTTAAAAATTTTAATTCCACGCCCATAGAAGGGGGACGCACCGTTGTTGTTGCATTTTTTAAACAAAAACACAAAAAATCATGTCAAAAATTGTATTTATCAGAGGTTGGTTTAGTTCTTCAAGAAGGAGCTTTTCCCCCTGGTCCGATTTTGCTCATTTGTGAGCTTAACCTGCATAGGAACATAAGACATATTCGTGCCAAATGTCGGGAGTCTAGCTCTTTTCTTATGGACTGCATCGTGTTAACTACAGACGGACGGACATCGCTAGAATGTATGAGAATCGATCCTAGAGCGATATTTTGATGCGTTACACATTACAAAATTATTGGTAACTAGCAATTCCCGTAAAATAGAAGGTAGCAAAAAATCTATTAAAGTTACGAAACCTTCTTGTAAATTTTATCATTTTCGCAAAATTTGTAAATTTGCAATTTTTTTGGTAAAAACCTTGTAAAATTACAAAATTATTGCTAAAAAGCTTGTAAAATTACTAGAAGATTTTGTCAAATAGGAGGTAGCAAAAAAAAAAGTTACAAGTTTTTCTTGTAATTTTACAAGTTTTTTTTGAGTGTAAAAGCTTCCCTAAGAAGTAGAATCTCCTCCTGACAGGAAGAGTTTAGTGTAAAAAGCGCACCTTACTTCCCACATTAGTGGACCGAAACTACATATGCATTTCATTTTAAGGAGTTTGGCTGGAAATGGTTCTGGTTTTTGTTTGTTAATCAGACAAAGGGGTTAGCAATAAAAGTTGTAACGGACTGTTTGGGATAAATTTTTTATCTGTATTCGCAGATAATATCGAAGTTAAATTCGTAAAATCACCGTTCCCGAAAACGGAACTTGAGTTTAAGGGAATCGTAGAGATGATTTGAAACATGACTATGAATTTTCTTGCAATTTCCAACAGATCTAAAATGACGTGCAATTGGAAACTTGTGTATTAAAAAAAAATATTTTGAAGATTTAATAGATCAATCTGGATCCATTTAAACGCTGGATGATGTCGTTGATCACGAAATGTGAAAAACGTTGAACAGCTAAGAGATCCACTTTCTCTGTTAGTATATAATTTCATTAGTTACAATTACGGTGAATAGTTTTCCAAAAGTTGGTGAGACTTTGTAAATTGGACTAATGGAAACTCGATTTTCAAGCACTTTGGTTAATTTGTTGTCGAGCTATAATATATTTCATTTACTAAATTGCGTGAGCACTAGGTGACTTTGTTCGTTTTTTGACGTTGTCTTCTGTGGGTATGTGGACCCACGTATCCACTGGATACGACAGTAACATGACGTTTTTATTTGTTGGTGTTTTATACAGTTGGTTCCTTTCGTTTATTCTTTCCTGCTTTATTTCTGACATTTGTGTTGATTGTATATTGTGAAATGTATCCATGTACATTCGAACCCGGTTATAACGAACTCCGAGGGACCAGTAAAAATAGTTCGTTATAAGCGAAGTTCGCTGTGAGCGGGGTATATTTTTATCAACCAAGTTTTATTTCCAAAAAAAAATAGATTCAATTTTGTTTTATTTGATGTTTTTTCGTAAATATACTACTTATTGAGAAGAAATCATTAAAAATATAAATAAATTCTGATTAATTTTTATTAAAAAATAAAAATTGTTTTATTCGACCTTTAAAATATTATATTTTGAGGATGTTTATTCTGGCTCGAGGTCATTATTTTCTTTACTAATTAAAACCATGATATTCTCATAGCATAATTTTCAAGAAAAATTATTTTTTGTTTTAAATTTATTTATGTTGGTCATTTTTGCAAGACTTAATCGACACGTGTTTCGGAATTTGTCAAGATTCCATTGTCAAGATTATTTAGCAAAAATAGAAACGATTTACTACAAAGTAGCAAACGAGTCTAATGACAAATCGTTTAGTGCACAAACTAGCAAATTAATACATATTCGCCTCTATTCGCAATGAGAATTAGAAAGACGAAGAAATTGTACCGTACTAATAAGGCAACGATTATCAATAACCAACAAAAATATTTAAAACAATTTTACATACGATAGTCCATTGGACTACAACAATATGTTTTTTGTGTTTTTGTTGTAACAAATACTCCATATTAGGGTTATTCATCACATGGCGTGCCAACCATTATGTTCAAATTCTGATTAATTTTTATTAAAAAATAAAAATTGTTTTATTCGACCTTTAAAATATTATATTTTGAGGATGTTTATTCTGGCTCGAGGTCATTATTTTCTTTACTAATTAAAACCATGATATTCTCATAGCATAATTTTCAAGAAAAATTATTTTTTGTTTTAAATTTATTTATGTTGGTCATTTTTGCAAGACTTAATCGACACGTGTTTCGGAATTTGTCAAGATTCCATTGTCAAGATTATTTAGCAAAAATAGAAACGATTTACTACAAAGTAGCAAACGAGTCTAATGACAAATCGTTCAGTGCACAAACTAGCAAATTAATACATATTCGCCTCTATTCGCAATGAGAATTAGAAAGACGAAGAAATTGTACCGTACTAATAAGGCAACGATTATCAATAACCAACAAAAATATTTAAAACAATTTTACATACGATAGTTAGTAAAGAAAATAATGACCTCGAGCCAGAATAAACATCCTCAAAATATAATATTTTAAAGGTCGAATAAAACAATTTTTATTTTTTAATAAAAATTAATCAGAATTTGAACATAATGGTTGGCACGCCATGTGATGAATAACCCTAATATGGAGTATTTGTTACAACAAAAACACAAAAAACATATTGTTGTAGTCCAATGGACTATCGTATGTAAAATTGTTTTAAATATTTTTGTTGGTTATTGATAATCGTTGCCTTATTAGTACGGTACAATTTCTTCGTCTTTCTAATTCTCATTGCGAATAGAGGCGAATATGTATTAATTTGCTAGTTTGTGCACTAAACGATTTGTCATTAGACTCGTTTGCTACTTTGTAGTAAATCGTTTCTATTTTTGCTAAATAATCTTGACAATGGAATCTTGACAAATTCCGAAACACGTGTCGATTAAGTCTTGCAAAAATGACCAACATAAATAAATTTAAAACAAAAAATAATTTTTCTTGAAAATTATGCTATGAGAATATCATGGTTTTAATTAGTAAAGAAAATAATGACCTCGAGCCAGAATAAACATCCTCAAAATATAATATAAATAAATTTTATCAAAATTATAATGTAAACCAAAAAATTCCAACCTTTTGTTAGTTTGATAAACATGATTGCCACTCATTTAAAAATATTTATGAGAGTTCGTTATAAAAAGGTAAATACACATGAATTTGTGTTCGTGGGACCATAATAAGCAGTTCGTTTTAACCGAGGATTCGTTATAACCGAGTTCGTTGTAAAAGAAGTATTTTGTGTGAAACTTGATGCCAAAACGTTGGGACTTTAGAATAAGTTCGTTATAACCGAGTTTGACTGTAGTATGTTTGTACACTAGTTAGAAAAAATATGTGTGTAGAATTTCTATATATGAATGTGTTGTCTTTGCATGCAAATTGTATGTTGATGAGTATGATACACTTGAGGGATTTAACACAAATACATACCTACAAGTGCGTGTGGCAACACAAAAACATTTTGTATTTCCTAAATCAAAGTGAGGTGAAATAACTTCAAGTGGAGCATGCTTTATGATTAGAAATATCCGATTAAAGAATTCCCTACATGATGATTAGGCATAAATCAATTATTTAAGTAGGAAAGCGGCAGAGTCAAATACACTAAAAAAAAAAAACTGTAAAGTTAGCAAAAAATTTAGTTAAATTTAACTAAAAAAACACCTGATTTTGAACCTACTAAATTTCTAGTTAATTTAACAAAAAATATTTAGTTAACTTTTCGTAGAATGAATGTAGCAAAAAAACCGTAATTTTAACTAAAAATTCAGCTGAAAATTTCGTAACATTTTTTATAAGTTGAATTCAGCTAAACTTTTTGTAAAAAATTTTAAGTTTGTTAAATATTGGTTTTAAACACTAAAGCCATAATCAGTTTAGAAGTAAAGTAGTGAAGTAATGAGGTAGAGCCTTATGTGATTTTCAATACCTAAGAAAAAAGAGTGTAGATAATTTTTAAAATTTGTGTGTTCTTCATACACATTGAATTTTGATGTAAGCCTAAAAAGTAGAGCGAGGTAAAGAAATTCTATTCTCTACAGATTTTGTTTACGTCTCTCTACTTTTTAGTCTTATGGAAAAAATCAATGCGTATGAAGAACACACAAATTTTAAAGTTTTCTACACTCTTTTTTCTTATTGAAAATCACATAAGGCTCTACCTCACTACTTCACTACCTCACTTCTAAACTGATTATGGCTTAACACTTCACTTTTTTTTTTTCTTATTTTTTTCACAGCTTAAGTAGGACTTATGAGATTTGCATAGGAGGCTACAAAAGAAATGTTTAAAATTCTTCACTTGACAAAAATGTTACAAAAAATCAGCAAACTAATTAGTAAAAATTCGTAAACTCAGTTTTAAAGTCAAAAAAAAAATTAATTCAAAATTTGTACAAAACTAGTATTTTCGTAAATTGAACTTAACTAAAAAAAGTAGTTAAAACGCTGATTTTAACTAAAAATTTGCTAAAAAGCCAGTAAACTCGAGTTAACAAAAAAAATTTTGTTAACTTTACAGTTTTATTTTTTTGAGTGTAGCTTTACTCATAAAACGGGATAGTCTGTTGCGAAATCCCGTTTGCATCAAATTGATTTAAAAAATGTTTGGAAAATGTACACTCAAAAGAAACTCTGTCAAAAAATCTGTAAAACGACTTTCAATTTGAATTAGCAAACTTTCAGCAGATTTTTCTGCTAAAATGGGTATTTTTACTAAAATCTCCGTCATTTAGTTTTAGAAAATAGCAGAAATTTTACTGCGTTGTTACTGATTCTGTTTGCTGAATTTTAAAATATGAACATATTTTTAGCAGATTATACAGAAAAAGTTTGATGTCATCCTTTTTTAAAGAAAAAAATTTTTTTTAAGATGTTAATGTTTTTTATTTTTTGTTTGTTTTTTATGCAGTCAAAACGATATTTTTAAACATGTTTTTGAACATATTTTTAGCAGATTGTTTTGTAATTTTACAGAAATAGTTTGCTGTCATCCTTTTTTCACGAAAACTTTAAGTTTTTTGTTTTTAAATGATAATTGTTTTTCGTTTTTTATACAATTAAAACGATTGAAATTAATAATTGACAAAAACTAAAAAAACAGTTGATAATATTGCCAATTTTACAAAACTTTTTTTTTTTAGTTAAAAAAAGAAAACAACTATTAAAGTTTTCATGAAAACAAAAAAACTCTAGAAAATATCTTAGCAGATTTCTCTGCTGTTTTGACAGATTTCTCTGCTGATTTCACCTAGATAATCATGTGTCTGCTAAAATCAGCAGATTTGTCATATGGCTCAAAATGGGTGTATTTTCACCAGATTTTTCTGCTGATTTGATTTAAAGCAGTAAAGAATTATGAAGGATTGTCCTGAATTCCACCTCTTAAAGGTTTAAGGATGTGTCACTTTAACTAAGAGCATTTGCTTTCATTTATTTTTACGATTGTACTTATTTTATACCCTCCAACATGCTAAAAAAAATTATTTTTGTGGGGAGGGGGTTGGCGGGGCTCATGGGGGATACCTTCGCCCTCCCGATAAATTTTTATAAATTTATTTGTTATGCTTTTTGAGCCAAGAATACAAGAATTTTTTAATATAATTCTTTTAAATTAATTCTTTTAATCCACGCCCACAAAAAAGGGCGGTACAAAAAAATGGCACAACCTTATCCTCTGGGTCCAAGCGCAGTACTTTGAACTTCTTCATGTATAAAAATGTTTCATTTGCTAAAAAAAAAATAGGAAAAAACATGTAAAAAATTGCGTTATTTCAGAGTTTAGTTCTTCAAGGGGAAACTTTTTTCCCCTTGGTCCGATTTTTTTCAGAACTTAACCTGCTGACAATGATAAGATACATTCCTGTCAAATTTCAGGAGTCTAGCTATTTTATTTTGGAATGCATCGTATTATATACACCTATATTTCGATGCGTTGCACACGGAATGACAAAGTGAGTACACATCGTGTTATATACACTTTATAGGGTCCCGTCCTATATTTCGATGCGTTACACATGACAAAGTGAGTATACTCCCATACTGTGGTTGGGGGGTATAAAAAGTAAACGGGCAACTTCGCTTTAAAACTAAAAAAGAAAATGTAATACACAAATATAATGTAAGGAAAAATCGGACAAACCTTTGGGTAATCAAGAAGTCACTAAACAATAAATCTAACTTGGCCCTATATTTCGGAACTGCCAGTTAAGAAGTAGGCATATTGTCATACCCGGAATCCTTTTAGTCCACGATTCTCTGTACAGAATCGGGGTGATATTGTTATGCTCAACTAGACCGGGACGAAATTCTGAATATCAGATCACTGCGCCATGAGCTATGAAATAATAGAAAGAATGAATTTCCCAGAATAGTGAGTTTTTGGTAGGTAAATAAATTCCAACTGTAAGTTGGAATGTTTACTTCTAAAGAAGCAACGTTCGTTAGGAACTTTCGGTTAAAGTTTAAAAATATTATCGATTCTGGTTTAAGTATATTTGCTTTCAATAATAATCTTGTCAGTCGTCTTCAAATCAGGCAATGCTGCCTATCTATTGCTAATGTAACCGTGATGCTTCTTTCGGAATGGGGATAGAAGAGAGATGAAAGATTTGCAAGGTAGATGGGCTTCAGTATGGAAACACTGTAATTGCGCGTGTTGTTAGTTTTTAGAGCAGTTGTCGCAGGCGACACGAAATAACTCCCACATGAAAAAAATCCCACCTAAAAAATGGAATAAGTCCCAAAAAAACTCCATACAAAGTTGGGAGTTATTTCATATGAAATAATTGACATTTATCATTTTTGTTGGGAGTTATTTCATTATTTTCGGTGTTTTATTGTTTCATTGTTGGTGGAAGTATCTGGAACATTTTGACTTATAGAATATTATTAATAAATTCAAATTCGTTGTGATTTTGGTACCAAATTTTAGGACGTAGTGCTTTTTTAACAATTTTGTATGTTTTAGAAATTTTTAGTGGAGGAGGGCGCTACGATAGAAATTCGTTATAAATAGAAACTAATAAATATCTGAAAAAAATGTTGTTCTGTCTGAGCTGAAAATCAAACCCAGGCTTGCTGGGTAGTAGTCCAACGCGCTAACCACTGCGCCACAGCACCCTCAAATTAATATTTAACATCCTTCATTCATGAACTCTTGCGGACAATGTGTCTGAAAACATGTTGACATCAAAAACCAACTGTCCTGTTAAATTTATGACTGCAATTTTTCAAATGGCTGCTAATGACATAAGTCAGCGCAACTGGAGTCTAAGGTCCGTTTTGATACTCTGTTTTAGGTTAGTGTCTATCAAAAAATCCAGAAGTAATAAGTAAGTAGGCCACCTTTTTCAGAGTTTTTTTATAAGATGAAAACTTATATCGGGACCAAGGGGTCCAACAAATCAGGCAGCAGCCTAGTGGTCAGTCTACATGAGTCCTTCGAAGAACGTGGTCTCGTTGCGTAACCTATTTGAGAAGAGAGAGAAAGAAAAAAAATTATAAGGAGGGTAAGGAAGTAGTGTAAAAGGAATGTTTAGGAGGGCTTACTGGCTAAATACTATACTGGTGGGAATTACCTATGATAGAGTTTATACTGCTAATAGCCATACCATACGTTACTGGTTCCAGGGCAGTCGAATGATCTTACAGTTACGACACAATCATATGATTTTCATCCTCGTGCTAGACCTAGCCCCCTGGTTTCCCGGATTCAATAACGATCGAAATTCTACTCGCACGTGCGATATATATGTCTCTCACTACACCTAAACATAACAACGCTTATACTTATCAAAGCATAATTTTAGGGATACAAAAAAATGGACATCTCGCACGTTCGAGTAGAATTTCGATCGCTATCGACTCTGGAATTAGCACTCAGGCCTTACCGAACCGATAACAGCAAATTCTCGCTCCGCCGCTTACTCACATTAAGGGGGATGCCAGGCGCGTTAGAATGCAGAGTCGTCCGCCCCCGGCCTTTTCATCTGCAACACAGTTGTCACTTTAACAAATATGTCCCTGCTCCCAGATAAGTGCCACTCTGGAATGTCTTTCTACCTCATTAACAGAAGCCAGGTAATCTTGTACAGTTCTAGATGTGATGGTCCGATCCGCCAGCAGTGTTCCCACTTTCTGGATAATTATCCAAAAGTGGGACAATTTCAAAATCCTTGGATAATTTTTGGATAATGATATTTTTTTTGCACTTTTACCTCAATAAAGTTCCAATTTTTTATCATTTTATCGACATTTTTGGCTTAAAAAATCATTGAGAAAACAAGATAATAAATGACGAACATGCATATTTGGACCAAGAAAGCCTTAATTTTCTTCGTGAAGAAAAACAAAAATCTAAAATTTTTTAAATTAAAAATTGTCCCTGTTCCCAAATCTGAAAATTGTTATCTATATATCATGAAATCCAGCAAAGATTTTATAAAATCTGACCGAGGGTCTTCAAATTTATCTAATTTTTTGTACACATGTGCTCTATAGAGCCAATTAAACATATCCATTTTCAGTTTTTTATATTTAAAAAAAATCGCGATTTTTTCGCGAATTTAATTTTCTTCAAAAATTGAAAAAATCAAAAAAGTATGCTACTTTGAATAGCCATATCTTCGGAAGTATCTATCGGATTTCTTCAATTCAAAAAGCATTCGTTTCAGAGGATAGTCTTACTTTATATTCACGAAAATTTTTTGAAACGCCGTCACAAAAAAAACGGTACTCAATTTTGTGTAAAAAATGCCATATTTTCAAATTATGCAGGTTTCAAAAAAATTGAAGGGGGAGAAAGTTTTGAAAAATGCATCAAAAAATTGCATTTGCATCAAAAATGCACTTTTTTTGGAAAAACTTTTTTTTTATTGCATTGGTATAAAAAAGGACGAACGTTTGAATTAAATGCTTTTTGAATCGTAGAAATCCGATAGTTACTTTAGAAGATATGGCTGTTCAAATTAACATACTTTTTTGATTTTTTAAATTTTTGAAGAAAATTAAATTCGCGAAAAAATCGCGATTTTTTTAAAATTAAAAAAACTGAAAATGGATATGTTTTATTGGCTTTATTGAGAATGCATACCGTCAATATAAAGAAAATCGAAAGACCTAAAGTCAGAAAATAGCATTTTTTATGTGTTTTCTGGTGGATTTTGTGATATATAAAAGAGTAATGTGACTGACTGACTGACTTATTGACTGATTCATCATCGCCCAGCCCAAACCGCTAAAGCTAGAGACTTGAAATTTGGACTGTAGGTTCACCTCCCGGAATATAGATCCACTAAGGCTGGATTTTTGCCAGTGTTGATTCTAAGGGGGTAAAAAGGGTAAAAAACTGTACTTTTGGTACTTTTTATATCTCCTGAAATAATGGTCATAGAGACTTGAAATTTGGACTGTATGTTCACCTCCCGGAACATGGATACACTAAAGCCGGATTTTTTTCAGTGTTGATTCTAAGGGGGTAAAAAGGGTAAAAAACTGTACTTTTGGTACTTTTTATATCTCCTGAAATAATGGTCATAGAGACTTGAAATTTGGACTGTATGTTCACATCCTGGAATATAGATCCACTAAGGCTGGATTTTTGCCAATGTTGATTCTAAGGGGGTAAAAAGGGTAAAATACTGTACTTTTGGTACTTTTTTTATCTCTTGAAATAATGGTCATAGAGACTTGAAATTTGGACTGTATGTTAACATCCTAGAGTATAGATCCAGTAAGGCTAGATTTTTGCCAATGTTGATTCTAAGGGGGTAAAAAGGGTAAAAATCTGTACTTTTGGTACCTTTAATATTTTCTTAAAAAATTGTCAGAGAGACTTGAAATTTGGACTGTATGTTTACCTCCCGGAATATAGAGCCCCTAAGGCTGGATTTTTGCCAGTGATGATTCTAAGGGGGTAAAAAGGGTTAAAATCTGTACTTCTGGTACATTTTATATTTCCTTTAATAATGGTACTAGAAACTTGAAATTTGCAATGTCGGTTCACCTCCCGGAAAAAATATTCACTATGGCTGGGTTTTTGTCAATGTTGATTCTACGGGGGTAAAATGTGTAAAAAAGTGTACTTTTGGTACTTTTTTCTTTATTTACTGAAATAATGGTCATTCAAACTTGAAATTTGGAGTGCAGGATCCTTTAGTGAAATTAAACATTCTGGAACAAGTACTTTCCGATAATTTTGTACAGTTTATAAAAAGTACCTTTTATTTAAAGTACCTTTCAAAAAGTACATTTTATGAAAAGTACCTTTTATAAAAAATAACTTTTATAAAAAGTACCTTTTATAAAAAGTTCCTTTTATAAAAAGTACCATTTATAAAAAGTACCTTTTATAAAAAGTACCTTTTATAAAAAGTACCTTTTATAAAAAGTACCTTTTATAAAAAGTACCTTTTATAAAAAGTACCTTTTATAAAAAGTACCTTTTATAAAAAGTACCTTTTATAAAAAGTACCTTTTATAAAAAGTACCTTTTGTAAAAAGTACCTTTTATAAAAAGTACCTTTTATAAAAAGTACCTTTTATAAAAAGTACCTTTTATAAAAAGTACCTTTTATAAAAAGTACCTTTTATAAAAAGTACCTTTTATAAAAAGTACCTTTTATAAAAAGTACCTTTTATAAAAAGTACCTTTTATAAAAAGTACCTTTTATAAAAAGTACCTTTTATAAAAAGTACCTTTTATAAAAAGTACCTTTTATAAAAAGTACCTTTTATAAAAAGTACCTTTTATAAAAAGTACCTTTTATAAAAAGTACCTTTTATAAAAAGTACCTTTTATAAAAAGTACCTTTTTTAAAAAGTACCTTTTTTAAAAAGTACCTTTTATAAAAAGTATCTTTTATAAAAAGTACCTTATATAAAAAGTACCTTTTATAAAAAGTACCTTTTATAAAAAGTACCTTTTATAAAAAGTACCTTTTATAAAAAGTACCTTTTATAAAAAGTACCATTTATAAAAAGTACCTTTTATAAAAAGTACCTTTTATAGAAAGTACCTTTTATAAAAAGTACCTTTTATAAAAAGTACCTTTTATAAAAAGTACCTTTTATAAAAAGTACCTTTTATAAAAAGTACCTTTTATAGAAAGTACCTTTTATGAAAAGTACCTTTTATAAAAAGTACCTTTTATGAAAAGTACCTTTTATAAAAAGTACCTTTTATGAAAAGTACCTTTTATAAAAAGTACCTTTTATGAAAAGTACCTTTTATAAAAAGTACCTTTTATGAAAAGTACCTTTTATAAAAAGTACCTTTTATAAAAAGTACCTTTTATAAAAAGTACCTTTTATAAAAAGTACCTTAAAAAAAAAAAAAAAATACCTTTTATAAAAAGTACCTTTTATAAAAAGTACCTTTTATAAAAAGTACCTTTTATAAAAAGTACCTTTTATAAAAAGTACCTTTTATAAAAAGTACCTTTTATAAAAAGTACCTTTTATAAAAAGTACCTTTTATAAAAAGTACCTTTTATAAAAAGTACCTTTTATAAAAAGTACCTTTTATAAAAAGTACCTTTTATAAAAAGTACCTTTTATAAAAAGTACCTTTTATAAAAAGTACCTTTTGTAAAAAGTACCTTTTATAAAAAGTACCTTTTATAAAATGTACCTTTTATTAAAAGTAACGAAAGTACACATTTTGGTACTTTTTTATTTCCTGAAATTATATTTATAGAAATTTTTTATATTTCCTAGAATCTAAAAATTTGTAGTGTATTAGAATTCGGTAAAAAAAACATTCTGGGAAAAATACGTTTTTAAAATTCCGCTTCTTAGTGGGGTAAATTTGCTAAAAAGTGTTTTGTCGGTACCTTTGATATTTTTTGACGTAATGGTTCTAGAAACTTAAAAATAGAAATGTAAAATCATTTTTGTACTTTTAATATTTGCTAAAACAATGATACTAAAAAATTGAAATATGCAAAAGACTATCCCTCGGCGAAGAAGAAAACATTATAGAAGTAGGTCTTTTTGGAAATTCCGTTTCTAACGGGGGTAAGAAAGTGTAGATTTGATACTTTTTTTTTGTTCCTATAATAATGAAAAAGTGTAAGTTTTGGTTATTCTTATATTTCTTGAAATAATGGTTCAGAAATTTGATATTTTAAATAAAGGATCACCTAGCACAAAAAAAAGAGTTTTTGGAAAGTTTAATTTTAAGGGGAAAAGGGGGCAAATGGTTATTTTTACCTATCTAACTATTAAACTAAAAGCCCCAAAAATAACACCCAAGAAAAGGACATATTTTAAAATTTAAAATTTTAGAACGGGGAACGAAGTGGAATAGAGCAGGGAACAATATGGAATGATACCTTTTACTCAAATTTTTCGTATTTAACTTTTTTACTCCATATGTTTTCTCTCTATATGTTTTTTCACTCAAACTAATTTTTATTCCAATTTCTTTACTGACTGAAATATTTATTCACTCAAAATCCAAAGTCCCGATATAAGGGCTCGAAAATTATTCAAATTTTATTGTTGAAATTATTCATTGAAATATTATTTTATGAAAGACTTAAACGTGCACAAGTAAATAAAACAAAGACTACGTAGGGGAATTTTCATGAAATCGGTAGAGTAGTTCTTATCCTTCTATTATCCGGTATTCAATACAACCGGTAACGAAGTACCGGGATATTGAATACCGGATAAAACTAATTTTTATTCCAATTTCTTTACTGACTGAAATATTTATTCACTCAAAATCCAAAGTCCCGATATAAGGGCTCGAAAATTATTCAAATTTTATTGTTGAAATTATTCATTGAAATATTATTTTATGAAAGACTTAAACGTGCACAAGTAAATAAAACAAAGACTACGTAGGGGAATTTTCATGAAATCGGTAGAGTAGTTCTTATCCTTCTATTATCCGGTATTCAATACAACCGGTAACGAAGTACCGGGATGGTAAGCTAGTTTAATATATTTTAATATCCCCATATTGGGGGACACTTTTCCCCACGCGATAAATGTTGGAAAGTAGATATATAATGATTTTTGCACTTAATTATTACAATTATATCAATATTAAAACCATTTTATCATTATTAATTTTTTTTAACCACGCCTACAAAAGGAGGCGGACTGAAAATTGTTTCATTTGTTGAACAAAAAATACAAAAAAATCATTCAAAAAAATTTCGATTTTCAGAGGTTGGTTTAGTTTTTCAAGGGGAAACATTTACGAACTTAGCCTACCTATGACCATAAGACAAATTTGTGGCAATCTTAAGGAGTATAGATTTTTTTATTTTGGACTGCAGTATGTTTTATACAAACGGAGCATAGGACAAATTCGTGGCAATCTTCAGGAGTATAATTTTTTTTTTATTTTGGACTGCAGTATGTTTTATACAAACATTCAGACAATGTCTAAAAATCGATCAAGGATTAATAATGTAAATGTACTTTAGAGCTCTCTGACCGATATTTCATAATTTTAGTGTCCACAACTGATATAACGTCAACATTTTTATAGCAATAATTGCTTGTCAATATGTTTAAGCAACTATTGCTGGCAATTAAACATAAAAATTGTACGCCATCTTTGTTTGGAATTCATCAAAATAGACGCATAGCGGTTTTTTTGTTCATTTTGCATACCATTCATTTGCTTATTGCCACCAAAAAAATCAGGTGTAGACCAGGAGTTACAAACGGAATGACAAAATAAAAAATTTTGTGTAATTTGTGAGATTTTGGATAGTTTTTTGTGTAATTTCCAATTCCATTGGTGGCAACACTGTCCGCCAGGGACTTATTAGTTGCTTGATTGTCTTTGAAAACTCTGATAAGTCAGTCTTGCCTACATTTACCTCCATACCGCTCTCTAGGGGCTAGTTCTCGGAGTCGATAGCGACCGAAATTTTACTCGTACGTGCGGTTTTTCATTTTTTATGTATGCCTTATAATATGCTATGATAAATACACTCTTTTTACATTTTTCCTTGACTACTTAAACATAAAAACACTTAAAACATAAAAACTTAAACATAAAACGCTTAATTTATTAAAGCATAATTTTAGGGGTATAACAAAAATTTGACAAATCGTGCGTTCGAGTTAATTTCGCTATCGACTCCGAGAATCAGCCCCCTTAACTCCATACAAACAGAAGTCTGCGAGATATATAATTTCAGGCTTTCACAAAGTATTCCTAGATATTTGCCGAGTACACCAAATAGTGGATTAAAGTTTATGTTTGATTAAAAAATGTCTTAACTAACAATATTTTCATTATTCTAAAAATAGATGACGTAATCAAAATGATAACCCACCAATGTCAATCATTTATCTCAAACTTTACTTATCCAACCGCTAGTAGCGAAAATAATATTTTGAAGAAGAAAAAATAATCAAATATTAAAAAATTTAAAAAAAAATGTAAAATTAAAAAAAAAAGAGTAACGAAAATATGAAACATGGCATCATTTCCGCTGTGGTTCACTCAGCTCCTGCTTGACACACACATAAGAGCAATACAAACATGAACATACACATACGTACACCTTTAAACATTAATTTTCATGTTAAAATAAGAAGACTGACTGACGGAATCGATGGACGGCTGGCTGACAGTCAATGTAAGAAATGGATAATAAAAAAAATATATACATATGCCACACACGTAAGCACGTGTACCAAATGTATTTACATATTACTGTGCAAAAAAAAAAACTGAAATCTAACCATACATCCCGTTTCCAACCATTCATCCAAAAAAGGGTGTTTATGTCTTTGTTGTGTGTAACTGCTGCCACTGCTGCTCCTGATGATGTAGTTGTCGTTGTTTTTATTGTTGCTCTTTAGCTGATGATGTGCAATTTTAAATTTTTTTGCGAAAATAAAATGAAGAATAAAAAAAAATACTACATGACAGTTTCTTGTCATTTGTTACAAATTTCTTTCGGTACCAAAATAAAAACTCCCCCGATTTTATTTTAGTATCGTACAAGGAATATATTTCACGAATTTCCATTTTTCGTTATATTAATGTATGCTCGAGGGAGGTTTGATAAGTTTTGAGGCTACAAGTGATAAAGGTTTTCTGGTTTCTCAATATCAAATTTAGTGGTAAACTAGTGCATTTTCGTACTTTTTCAATCTCCTGAAATAATGTTCTTAGAAACTTGAAATGTTAGATCCTCGAGCCCAAAAAATATTATGAAAAAATTACCTTTTGATTTCTTTCTTTCTTTTGTTCTTTCTTCCACTCTTTCTAATTTTTCTTAACGACCTCCTGGGTCTGACTTTTAATCCTATCTATTCTTTTATAGATAACGCAACATTTGTCATTCATTTTACTACACTTACACGTCAAGCGTTAAAGCTGTGATTCAGACTATGACACACTCAATCATGATCTTATGACAATCACCGAGTGGGGTCTTGCGAATAGGATCAATTATTATGCTGATAAGATTGGTTTCTTAAAACTGTGCAAGAATAACTTCACTCCGTCTGATCTTCTCACTATTTTACCGCCTATATTCAACTGAAAATGAAATGCAACTCCTGGGCGGGTGCTTCAAGGTCTGTCTTAAATCTTCCGGAAAGGAGTGCGTTGAAGCTCATCAGCAACAGTAGGGTGTCCAACTCTCTTGACTAATTGAAGCATCGCCTTAATGTGGGTTTTGCGTCATGGTTCTATCAATATTAACACGATAGATGTTCAGCTAAGATTGGCGAAATTGTACCAGAGACACTGGTGCATGCCCGTTCATTGTCAACTGTCCATTGTATAGCACAACGCATTACAGAGATAATTTGTTTATCGGTCGAACTATCCGTATGTGGAATAAACTCCCCGCAGAGATCTTTCCAGTCAGCTATAGAGTGAAAAAAAATAAAATTACCTTCTTAAACCACCCCGTTTCGCTAAGGTATTCTGCTAGAGACGTCAATGAGACACCGCTTAGGCAACTTAGGTCATCGAAAAACCTTGCCCCAAATGCTTAAGGCGGCTTCTCATTAGACCTGGACATTCGCATAGCAAGTGCTTAACTGACTCCTCCTCCTCCACTTCCCCACAACTTCTACAATAGTCCCTATCAGAAATTCCCATACGCACGACCATTTGGCCAATTGTACAGTGTCCTGTAAGTGTAAGTAAGGATTTGGCAGTGGTCACAGGTTTCTCGATATCCTGCACGTAGTCAGTGATATCCACCTATCCTTCATTCCATTCTCAGATATCCTATCAATTTCGTTCATCAATTCCACTATAGGAACCGAGATGTCAGGTTCTACACGAGACCGCATTCTCTGTTATAACAGAGTTTTCCGCCCAGTCTTCCCTAGTCGGTATTTGGACTTCGAAAGTTCTGTCAAAGTTCGTCTGTGGTGAGATATAGTCGGTTCTCTGCTCTAGTTCCGTCCCGCCCACCGTACTTAATATAGTCGAGTGTCCCCAAGAGTGTTGCTTAAGCATTTGCGACTCTCTTAACCTGAGAGCTTATTTTGCTGCTGTGCTCTTGACGTAAATATCCACGGGCTGAATGTTTAGTATCACCTCCAGACCGGCCTGGGGTGCTGATCTAATAGCACCAGTAATACCCACACACGCCAAACTTCATACCTTCTGTAGATTGCAGAGATATGATTTCTTATCCACTGCTTTCCACCACACAAGGGCACCATTAGTAAGTATTGGTCTAATTATTGCACCATACATCCAGTGTAGTTTTTCTGCAGGTGCAAAGGGCACACAACGACTTTTTCATCCTTTCCTCTGTATTTCTTTTCCAAGAAAGCTTTGAGTCCAGGATCACACTCAGGTTTTTCGCCTCATTGGATAGTTCCAGGGTGATTCCATCTAATTTGGGAAGAACAAACCTGTCTATCTTAGTCTTTTTTGTGAACAAGACGTGTTCGGTTTTGGCGGGACTAACTCCCAGACCGTTGTTCTTTGCCTACTTTGAGAGTATCTAAAGCGCTGATTCCATGAGTTCGCTAATCGTTGGTAAAAACCTACATTTTATTAGGATCACAACGTCATCAGCGTAGGCAACCGCCTTGATACCCATTTCGTTGAGGGACTCGAGGATTTCATTTATTACAAGAATCCACAGAACAGGAGAGATGACTCCTCCTTGTGAAGTGCCCCTTGTAACTATTTTTCTCGCTTCAACATCACCTATCTTCGAGTTAATTGCCCTGGTTTTCAGCATGTTGCCCGTCCACAAAATAATCTGTGTGTTCGTGCCTGTATTCTGTAGGGCATTAAGAATAGATGATATTTTGACATTGTTGAACGCACCTTCCACATCCAAAAATGATGCCAAAACATACTCATTTTTGTGAAGAGTATCCTCAATCAGCCCGACAACGTCGCTTAAAGCCGCTTCAACAGATCTACCTTTAAGATAGGCGTGTTGGGCCTTCCTGAAATTGTATGATGTATGATGGGAGTCTCGCCGCTTCCGTAGTTCCCTCCAATTCACCACAGAAAATGGACCAGGATTCTCCTTTCGCCTTCCGGGTTTCCTTTGTGAAAGCATTAAAACTGAGACGATAGTTCTCCCAGTCTTCCGTCGTGTTATCTTTCTTTGCCTTGTTGAAGAGTATCCTACTTTCTGTTCTTAGAAGCTTGAGTTCCTGTGTCCACCATAATTGATTGATCTTCTTCGGAGGCAAGCACTCTGGGCATGATTTAAGATAAGCTTCCCTAAGGGTGTTTGTCGCTATTCTAACAGAGTTTTCCAAATACAGTATGCTGACCGGTTTATCCACTTCAGGGGCCGGTAGTGCCATAACAAGACTACGGAATTTAACCCAGTTTGTTTTCTTGGGGTTCCTATAAGGGATCCTATTCTCCATTGAGATGTCAATGCTAAAGAGTATCCAGTAATGGTCCGAGAAAGAGCATTCAGTAGTAGTCCGTATTCGTGACCAAGGTTATATTGATAACATATTCCCTAATTCTATTATAGACAGTCGGTCTATTGCCCTTATTACATATAACTAAATTAGTGGACAAAAGGTAATCAAAAATGAACTCACCTCGACTATTGATGTCAGTGCTCTCCCACAATGTATGGTGAGCATTGACATCTCAACCTACCACAATATCCAGGCCCTTGATCGTGCCAACTTCAATAGGGGTTCGTAGATGTGGTCTTGGGGGGTCATTCTCCTCATATGGCATGTATCTACCCGAACACTGTTTGCAAGCAACCAGGATTCTTGGATCAAAGCGACGTCAATTCCGTCTCTCTCCATCAAACGCTGCAATTCATCTGTAGGTGCTTCACAGTGATGCTGATTGATCTGTACCACCTTCATGCAGCCAGGATTCATTTTGGCGATTCAACCCGAATTCCTCTTGGCCTTTGGAGAGGCGCAGAAGGCGCAAGGACTGTGAGCAGATGATTAAATCAAATTTTTCCTTAAATTTTGACAAAAGGTTTTATTGAACAGATTCACTAAAACAGTATTTGTAATGCTTAGGTAAACGTGAAATGTATAAGAAGCGTTAAATTTGATATAACTCTAATTTGATATAACTCAGAAAATTTTATAATTTTAACTGCTAATTCGAAATAGCGTTTTTATACCCTCGTACCACAGTATGGGGGTATACGTACTTTGTCATTCCGTGTGTAACACATCGAAATATCGGTCGGGGACCCCACAAAGTATATATAATATTGATCCATGATAGAATCTACGACATTCTAGCGATATCCGTCCGCCTGTAGAAATAACGATGCAGTCCAAACCAAAAGAGCTAGAAACTGGGCAAGAATATCTCTTGTGTTACTGGTAAGGTTAAGTTCGAAGATGGGCAAAATCGGACCAGGGGGAAAAAAGTTATGTAATATTTTTACGAGTTTTTTTTTAATTTTTGCTATACAAATGTAACATTTTTATGCCGTATTATGTTCATAGACCTGCGCTTGAACCAAGGGGGTTAGGAAATTCTATTTTTTTCCGGCCGCCCCCCTTTGGGGGCGTGGTTATAGAAATTAATTAAAATTAACTATAAACATGTATTATTTAACAGTAAATATCATAAACAAATAATTTGTAAACACATAAAGCGGTTTTAAAGGTGTCCCCCACCGATTCCGCGGACCCCCTCTCCCCCCCCCCCCCCCGCATAAAGAAAAGACGCCCCTGAGATTTTTTTTAATTTTAAACGTGTTGGAAGGTATTAAAAATTCGGCATAGCATAACACTCTTGTTTTTTTCTAAAATAAAGTTAAATTCGTCAAGCCAACGATTTTTTGCAGTGTTTTTTGGCCATTATTGAACGGTTTTGCCCGGAGAATATGACAAACCAACAGATTTAAGTTTAGTTACTATTTTTAAGTTCAAATTATAATTGTGGAGACCCGGGAAACACCGGGCTCTATAGCTATAAAGCTAACATTCAAAAATAAAAAAATTAAAAAAAAATTTTTTTTACTTGAATGGAAATTATTTTTTTACCTTGTGAGCTTTGACCTCAAAGGAGCACGGGTTAAACTTATCCGACTTGGCTCAAATTTATTCTACAGCAGTTTAAGACCATGTGGCACAATATTCCGACCCGACGTTATTCAATTTAAAAAAAATTGAATAACCACTTGACGAAAAGAAATTTATCTGACACGGACAATATATAGGAAGAGACTGCAAAAATTTGATTTGTACAAGCACAAGACTGACTGGTAGAAGATTTCAACATCTGTGAGGACAATCGATATCTCAGACTGACTTATGGAACTCCTTCCTAAGTCAAATACTAGGCTTGAAAGCCTGAATTTTTAGGTTACCAATTTAGACTACTTAAAACAGAGCTTCTCACTAACTTTTGCTTTACGACCCCTTTTCAATATTTAAAATTTTTCGCGACCCCCAACATAAAAAAAATTAACGTGAACTTTGACCTTAGTTTTTTCAAAAACATGAAGTAAAAGAAAAATTTGGAAACAAAATTCAGAAGCAGCATTGAAAGATTAATCGAAACCGTGTGGTCAGATCCCAGACGCATTCCAAAAATTTCAAGTAAAAAACTTCTAAAAAATAAAACACAATTTTTGTGAACTTGACCTCAATTTTCTCAAAAATTTGGAAACCAGGTCCCGAACTATCGATTTTTTATTTCCGAAAATAAAAGAAAAACTCCAGTTAAACCTGATCAGAAATGATAAAATGTTTACCAAGAAAGCATTTAAAGTCTTCTTTTTTCAAATTATGTACCGATGATTGGTATTATTTGGATCCTAGACGCATCCGAAAATTTCACAAACAAAGCTCTTTAAAATGCATAACAATACTTTTTTGTGAATTTTGCCTTTAATTTTCTCAAAAACCTAACGTACTAGAAAAATTTGGAACCCATATTCGGAAACAGCATCGGAAAGTTAATAGAAAATGAACTGTCAGAACCCAGACTCAGCCAAAACACTTCACAAATAAGTGTTGGGCATACCGAGAAATAAACAACTGCCCAGTTGGAAAATGTGTCACTGAGGAAATTTCCACAGTGATTCCTTGAGGAAATGTCTTCAGGTTCTGACAAATCATAGGCAATCCTTGATGACATGTCCTAACATTGTCAGCACTGAATGTTTGCTTTAAGAGTGTGGACAATTCCTCTAAGACGTCTAAAAGGAAATGTCTTCAGAATAGCAGTATATTAAATTAGAATTTTAAATCTGGGCAACTCTTTAATTTCCAAGAAAAAGATGGCAATATTATCGACTTAATTAAAATAAAATCAAAATCTAACAAGTAGAATAAAAGTTATAAATAGACAAACAGTTTTAAAAATAAAGTTTGGAACAAGTGGTTAGGTGTGGGACTAATAAACGGGAGGTTCCAGGTTCAAATCCAGTTGGGACTAAAAAAAGCGAAAAGTTTTTTTCTAAATATGAGAAAGATAATTTATAAAGGAAAATGGATAAAAGTAAAAATTAAAGGAAATACGAAAATTGTTTGTATTTTCGCATGACCTATGTCAGACATTTCCCCAAAGAAGTCTTAGGTGACATGTCCCCAGAAGGTCAGCCCTGACCACTGCTGACTTTGAGTGAGGACATTTTGAAAATTTGTATGAAACTGTCCTCAACCCAGTACATAGAGATGACTTGTGGATGTCAGGTGTGACTCTGACATGTCATCGCTCCGTCACTGAGGATGGCTCGAGGACGTTGCCAACTGGGTGCACAGTGACTACGGAGGGACCTTAACTAATGGAAAATTTTTTTCTTTACTAAAAGTATTTGTATATTTTTTTTATATTTTTATAAAACAACAATAAACAAATGTGTTTTAAATTAACCAAAATTTAAGGTTTAAAAAAATTTGTTCGCGACCCCTCTGAAACTCTTCCGCGACCCCCTAGGGGACCGCGACCCACCGTTTGAGAACCATTGACTTAAAAGATCATACGGAAAGGAATGAAACCTACATAGAACTGGGATGAAATGGAATAGTAAAGGTGTACTTACATCATACCACTGAGTCGTTTAATTTTCGATGATTTTTATAAAAAAGTTCAATTTTTTTGTAGCATAATTTTAGGCACGTGGTAGATATATGATTGTTATTTAGAAAACGAATCAAAGTCTACATTTTGTTAAATTTAAAAACAAATATAATAAATTGTTTAAGCTTATGTCGAATTATTTATAAAAACTGTAAATGTCATTAGCTTTTAATGTCGGGATCATATTTTTACACAATGCTTAAGATTATGCTACAAAAAAAAGGAAATCTTATTTTTTCATAAAAATCATCGAAATTAAAACGACTCACAATCAGTGGTATGATGTAAACACACCTTAAAGTATAATTTTCGTTAATAATCAGGCTCAAAATTTATCCAAACAATCCATGTATTTATGTTTTCATGTTGATGATTCACGATGCAGTATGTTAAATTTGTGTTAAATTAAAAATGAAGAAAGTGTAAGAAGCGCGTGTATGTTACATGTTTGTTGCGAATGATTTAGAATTTCTTATTTCCTTTAAGTGCCACCGACGACATAAACTACGATGAATGTTGCCACCACTCATATCCATATACCATGAGGAATAACCGTACGTACGAATACAGCCTTTTTATCATATCATATGTCTTCTTAAAATGCCTTTGCTTTTTTTTTTTTTAAGCAGATATTTATTTTATTTTGCATATTGTTATTGTTGTTATGTGTAAAAAATAACAACAACAACAAAATATGCCACCATAAGTGACTGACGATGAGTCTCTGTTGTCATCATTCCCTTTGATGTTTGACATTTTTATTTTTCCAACAATTGTTTCTTACTTCCTAAGGAAGTGTATGACTCTATTTATACTAATAAACAGGGTAAATCACATATATGGATACAAATTTTAATTTAAAAACTGGATGTACCTAGAGATAATGCCAGATGGAAAGATTCAGCTGTTACTTTTTTTAATCATTATACTATAATTAAGAAATGTTAGCTATTTATCTATACCTTTTCTTCGCTGTCACTCATAAACTCAAAAAAAACGTGGGTATTCAATACTAAAAATTTAGCTACGAGTACTAATGTTTTAGTCCAAAATGATCTAGTGCAGGCGTTGCTAATCAATACTAAAATTTTTTACTAATATCTAGTACATGAAAAATACTAAAAAAACAGTAAATATTACTGCAATTTACTACAATTTTAGTAAATATAGTTACTAAAAAAATCATAAATATTTAAAATTTTTGCCCTATTTAGTAAAACAAATTACTAATTTTAGTAAATAAAATTGCTAATTTTAGTTAATGAAATTATTACCTATATCAATTTTTGTAAATACCTGCTCACGCCTACTAATAAAGCATAATTCATTTATTTTCTATTTTCATAAATTTTGAGAGAACATTTGGGATATTGATTTGTGAACACAAAATACGTTTACTTGCAAATTTTGAAAGGATACCTTGAGTCAAATTTAAAGGGATTGTTTGTATGAGGCCAAGGTCCAAACACAGACCGATTTTTCCCAATTTCCTTAGGGGTTGGGCTTAAGTTTTAAATTTCAAATCTATTAATAATATAAAAATCACAAATTTAAAAAAAAAAAATGTTGCGAAAAAATGGAAAAACACCATAAATACCCTATTTTTAAAAACGCGTATTTAAAAAACGGCAAGACCAAAAAGGCACCAGCAAATACCCGAAATTTATCATAATGACAACACTGAATTCAAATTTAACGATTTTGCAAAAAAATAAACAGTTGGTAGCTCTGCTTGAAAACAAGCGCCCCTTACGGAATAATTACTTACAAAAATAAATTAAAAACCTATTAAATTACTGTATATTAGTACTTTTACGAACTAAAAATAGTAAAAAAATTAGTAAAGCCAACTACCAACAAAAATTACTCATAAACAGTAAGAAATACTAATTTTAGCACTTTGAAGATACTAAAAAAACTACTGTAATACTGATAACACTGTGCAACAAGAAAAATGAGCCTCAATGGCTTCAACGCCATATGAAAGTAGACAATCAAATGGACAAAATCACCAAAGGGTTTTGCAAAGTCAGTTCGGATTTCTTTTTTATAGCCCACTGAAGTTTTTATTTTTTTATCAAAGGCGTTTGGAAAACGTCAAAAATACTATAATAAGAACACATCTGAGCTTCAAAATATGATTTGATGTCTTCAGTGAAATTTTATGGCGGTTCTTTTCTTAGAACATTTTAACCCTATAACTGCCGTTTTAAGGGGTCATTTTAGTCCTTTTTTAAAAACTAAACACAGAAGTTTAATAAAACGTCCATTTAGAGGGTTAAAATATTCCACAAATATTTTCCTCATAAAATTTCACTAGGGGTTGTCGAATATTCAAAGTTTGTGTGACATGCGCAAAGTGCTTAAAAAGGGTCAAGTATAAATAATCAATGTTTGTTATTTATTTTTACCAAAGCAGTTTAAAAAAATATCGACAAAAAACAGTGCAAATATAATTTTGAGCTAAGTAAAAATGATGTTCTGATGTGTTTTATAAAATGTTATGATGATTCTTTTCTTTGACCAAATTAACCCTCTAGCTCCCGTTTTAATGGGTCATTTTTGTCCTTTTTTAAAAGAAATACAAAAAAGTCTATAAAAAAAGGCAGTTAAAGGGTTAAAATGTTTTACAAATATTTTCTGCATCAAATTTTACTAGGGCACGTCTAAGACAGGAAGTTCGTCCAGCATATAGAAGATGCTTAAAAATTTTAAAATATTCAAAATTTTTTTTTATATTTTTTTTTGGGCCGAAATAAAAAAAAAAAATCAAGTAACCAAGTTAAATTCGACTTTGTCGAATGTATTAATACCCTCCACGATGTAAAAAAGTTTATTTGCAAAAAAATAAAAAATAAAAAAAATCCGCGAAAAAAAATTTTTGGTAAAAAAAAAAATTCGACGAAAATGATTTTTTTTTTTTAATGTTTGTACTTGTTTAAATACCATTCAGTGATCGATTCTGTTCACATGTGTCAACCAGCCGCCGAATCAAAGCATTTTGTGTTTTTAGGTTATGTTGAATGTATCACAATTTTCGAGGTGTTCTTACATTTTCGTTCATAACTTTTGAACCGCTGAACCGATTTCGCTCAAATGCAATACCAAACTGCTTAGGGCAACAACAACTAAATATGCTAAGTCTTTGTTATATCTGTTTAATACTTTGGCCGTGATCACCATTTCAGATATCTTGGGAAAAAGTCGCGTGATGCCGTTCTAGCGGAAATTTGTTGGCGGAGCAAAAATATATTTGAGGACGAAGAAGAATTAGGTGAGGAAAAGACCTAAGCTTTCTTTTTAGTCAAAAAAAGGGTCCAATTTGACAAAAAAGTCAAAAAAGTTTTGGATTTAAAAAAAATCAAAAATTTTTTTTATTTTATTTATAAGTCCAAACATATTAAAAAAAAAAAAAAAAAAAACATTTTCGTCGAATTTTTTTTTTACCAAAAAATTTTTTTCGCGGATTTTTAAATTTTTTTTTTTTGCAAATAAACTTTTTTACATCCTGGAGGGTATTAATACATTCGACAAAGTCGAATTTAACTTTGTTACTTGTTTTTTTTATTTCGGCCCAAAAAAAATATAAAAAAAAATTTTAATACTTTAAAATTTTTAAGCATATTCTGTATGCTGGACGAACTTTCTGTCTTAGACGTGCCCTAGTAAAATGTTATACAGAAAATATTTGTAAAACATTTAACCCTTTAACTGCCTTTTTTATAGACTTTTTTGTATTTCTTTTAAAAAAGGACAATAATGACCCTTTAAAACGGAAGCTAGAGGGTTAATTTGGTCAAAGAAAAGAATCATCATAAAATTTTATAAAACACATCAGAACATAATTTTTAGCTCAAAAGTATATTTGCACTGTTTTTTGTCGATATTTTTTAACACTGCTTTGGTAAAAATAAATAAAAAACATTGATTATTTATACTAAACCCTTTTTAAGCACTTTGCGCATGTCGCACAAACTTTGAACATTCGACAACCCCTAGTGAAATTTTATGAGGAAAATATTTGTAGAACATTTTAACCCTCTAAATGGACGCTTTATTAGGTTTCTGTGTTTAGTTTTTAAAAAAGGACTAAAATGACCCCTTAAAATGGCAGTTATAGGGTTAAAATGTTTTAAGAAAAGAACCGCCATAAAATTTCACTGAAGACATCAAATCATATTTTGAAGCTCAGATGTGTTCTTATTATAGTATTTTTGACGTTTTCCAAACGCCTTTGATAAAAAAATAAAAACTTCAGTGGGCTATAAAAAAGAAATCCGAACTGACTTTGCAAAACCCTTTGGTGATTTTATCCATTTGGTTGTCTACTTTCATATGGCGTTGAAGGCATTGAGGCTCAATGCGATGACCCAAAATTTGTTGCACAGTGTAATTAGTAACTTATTAGTAGATTTGGGTTACCAACGCACTTACTAATTTTTTTACTGTAGAATTATTTTGAGTGTATGTTACTAGATTTTAGTTCGTTATTTGGATTATGCCTTTCGGTAGGGCAGCTCTGGTTGGTGGATCTGTTACAAGGGGCTTTTCTGTGACACTTCCAGATCTGTTTTTATAATGCCATTCGGTAAGACAGATCAGGTTGGTGGATCTGGTTAAATGGTTTCCCGACCATGAATTCCGAATCTAGTAATAAATTAGACAACTGAATATCGAAAAGCGACTAGGACGCGACCTTATGCAATTGATTACATTAGTTTTGGTGGTAAAAAATACGTTCTCCAAACTTTTCCACATCAGGTTTTTGAGGAAACTGAGGTCAAAGTTAAAAAAATCGCCGTTTGGCATATTTGGAAATTCATAGCGGCTGAACCCGATGTGATGGCGACTTAAAAATAAGTCGAGGGTAAAGATTCAACATTAATCTTCAAAGTGCAGAACTCATTTGGTCTGTCATCTAACCCTTTGGGCACCAATTATCTTTCAATGATGTCTTATTACCAAGTATCGAAAAAAACATTTTTGGGGAAAAATAACTTAGTAAAACACAGTTGGTGCTCCAACGGTTAAGGCGACTGATCAAATGAGTTATGCATGTTAAAAAACAATGTTTGAACTTCATTCCTGACTTATTTTAAACTCGTCATCACATCGGGTTCATCCACTATGAGTTGTTAAATATGTCCAATAACGACATTTTTCAAATTTCTCAAAAACCTGATGTCATGAAAAAGTGTAAGGTGGCGTTCTATTCGCATCAAGTTTATTTTTCATATGATTAGTAGCGGAAAAAGTCGTTTTTGGAGAGTAAGACATCATTAAATGACAATTGGTGACCTAAGGGTTAAGGCGACTGCAATGGTTAAGCTTTAACCTCGACTTATTTTTAAGTCGCTATCACATCAGGTTCATCCGCCGTAAGTTGTCAAAAATGCCCAAAACGGCGATTTTTTTTAACTTTGACCTCAATTTTCTCAAAAACCTGATGTAATGGAAAATTTGGAGACCAGATTTATGAATACTAGTACAATTACAATTAACTGCATAAGGTCGGGTCCTATACGCTTCAAGGTTTTTTCAAAATGTTCTGTAGTGTTATCTGCGGCAGTTCAATGTCATAACTGTCTTAAAATATATTAGTTTCCAACTCCACCGGCACATTTAATCGCTCTGCATACTTTTTTGTAAGTCAGTGTCCGATAATTTCAACAACCATTGTCGAAATCTCTCCTCTTGGAAGCGATATCAGCTGACTTGTGCGCTTCTGATTAAGAGAAGTCCAATCTGTCGTGTAGTCTTACACGTCAATCCATGTTCCAAAATCTGATTAGTCTCTGTCGTGCAACAAAGCCGTATATTTTGCTTGCAAGTTTCTAGAGACATACCAACACATTCCAATTCTTTTGGAAACTGTAAGGTAGTACAGAGTCTTGCAAACTCATTGCCTTTGCAGTTTTCTGGAATGTCTCTGTGCCGTGGGACCCATATAAATCGTTTTTCGAACTGCTTGGTCATCTCATTTAAAGACGTGGGCAGTTAAGGGCAGCTCTTGTTTTCAGAAACATTGACTCCAGCGACTTGACAGCAGCTTGACTGTCAGAATAGATGTGGACTCCGGTTGTAGACAAGACATTGCAACTCAACTAGTCAGTCACTTCCTTTATTGCCAGCATCTCTACCTAGAAAACACTGCAATGACTTGGCAATCTTCAAGCCAGGCTCTATCAAGGCTCTTCCGAATAGACTCCAAAGCCCACTTGTTCGTGCAGCCTCGATCCATCTGTGTAAAAATTTCTGGAGGCTCCACTACACGGAATGCCCCTCTTCCAAGACACACTGGATGTTATCAAAGTGGTAAGGTAGCGGTCCAAAAGGCTCATAGAAGGAGCGCAGTCCGCAATTTGTGGTATTGTTATTTTCTTCAAAATACCGCCATGGCCACAATTGCTGCTCTTTCATTGCAGTGTGCTATTAACAAGGGAAGTCTCCCTGGTGTCACCCTCCGATCTTCATGAAATTTGGATATGTTGTTAAGAACGAAAATTAATTCGACACGTTTTTTTTTAGCGGCCCAAACTCATTTTTAGGGGGGGTCGATTTGTATGGGAGGAAATTGACCTTTTCCCATTTTTAAGATTTCCGCCTATTAAAACAAAATTAATATTGGCATTAAGGGTGGGATAGTGTTGTGTGAGATTTTAAGCAGCAATATTTGGAAGCGCTAGAACCGCTCATTTTGTGAGGTTGGTAAAAAAAGTGTATGAGTCAAAAAATGGGGGAGGTCGGATAGGATCTAGGGGTCGCTCATCGGGGTCAAAGTTGGGCGTAGAGGGGAAAAAATCCACAAAAAGCCCCAAAACTCCCCTGGTTTTGCTCCTAGAAGGGTCAAATGTGAGACCGGCCCCCATTATTTTTCCCCCTGAACACTTTTGCCAAACATACCTAAGCCCTATCTCCAATCCCTAAGGGGGGTCCCATACAAAGGTTCAATTTTTAAAAAATCTACCTTCTACCGCTCTAGCTGTCCTAGAAGTCACCCTAGAGGAATCAAATGTATGACCGACCCCCAATATTTTTTCAACCCCAACATTTTCTTAGAACATACCTACCCCCTATCTTTAATCCTTAGGGTGGTCCCCATACATTTTTTTTTATTTTTTCTTAAATTGTCATATTAAATCATCTCCTCCCGGTCCAATGGTGCCTCCTAGAGGGGTCATTATCAAGACCAACCCCCATTAATTTTTAGCCCCCAACACTTCTTCTGAACATACCAATTCCATATCTCCAATTCCTAAGGGGTCTCCCAAACAAAATGACATTTTTGTAAAACTTGCTCTCACCGCTCTAACTATCGCAGGGGTGACCCTAGAGAAGTTAAATGTGTGACCGACCCCCAATATTTTTATAACAACATTTTCCCCAAACAAACCTACCCTCTATTTTAAAGCCTTAAGGGTGTCCCCTTACATTTTTTTTATTTTTTAATTTTTTTTATAAAATCTGCGCCTACCGCTCCCATTCTGCCTTTTAGGAACGGTAAATGCAGACTGACCCCCATTAATTTTTGCCCCCTACATTTTTTCTGAACATACCTACGCCGTATTTCCACTTTGTAGGGGTGGTCCCCTAGGGAAAACTAAATTAGTAATGTATGTAGAGAAGTCAAATGTATGACCTGCCCATATATTTTTTTAGCCAAAACATTTTCTTCAAACATACCTACCCTCTATCTTCAAGGTGTTACCCCACAATTTTTTTATTTATTTTATCGAGAAATCCGAGGTCTTTAATTTGTAATTTAATAGTAACTTTTGTTAAGCGTAAAAAAATATTTTTTTTAACTTGAAAATAATAAAAAATGATAAATAATATAACTATAAATCAAATTAATTTATTTTTATCGTGTGATGGATATTGTTTCCGATTTTCGGCCACGATCTGAAGCAAAACTATTTTTTCCTCCTCGTTACGGCACAACACGTTGTTATAGTCTTCTATTAATTTTACGCCTCTTTCGGCAGCGTCGTTGACAAGTTGTAATTTACGTAATATTTGCAGCGCTGGCTGGTAGTCCTGACGATTTTCCCAAGTATTTGGATCGAAAGCAATGAAATGGTTGTTATTCCGAAGCGTGCAAAAAATTTTGGAGTCTCAGGTGTGACGTAGTGGCTTAAATCAGTTTTCATGAGTTCTTGATTCACTTGTTTCGATGCCATGTTAATTCTTTTCACACCTTCGAATCCAACACCATGTAATGGAGGATTACAATCCTTGTTGCCACTGTCGCCGCTATCCTCTGAGGCATCTTCTTCCCCGATATCATCGTCTTCTTCTTCCTCGCTGTCTTCGTTAGACGATTCGCCCATCTCATCGTCAGATAACTCTTCCTCCAATTCCTCTTTCTCTTCTTTAAATATACGAATTGCATTTGACATTTTTCGTTTTATTTCACAAGAGATATTCGGATCAAATAGTGCGAGAGCAACATCTTCGCCACTGAGATACCAGAGATGTCCACAGAATCTCTTGACCAATCGTTGCGACAGAATCTTATCAATTGAAGCATAATTGGCAATCGCTTTCAAAAAATTCAAATCATTATTTGGAGCTTTTATTGCTTTGGTAGCGCTAAACCAAGCTTTTACGTAAATTGTTATGATGAAAACGGTCACATCAAGAAGTGCATTTAATTCTTTTTTGGCGAAACCGATATATTTTCGGAACAAAAACATTTTTAGGCAATATATGCCTTTTGCCATCCATCGAGCATGACTGATGGGTCCTGGTGGGCTAAAATGCTTATTAGGAATATTTTCGCCAAGGTATAATAAAACAATTTCAAGAACCTCCTTGTAGTCGTCTCTGGGTTGCTTTTCTTTTATTTGAGCCCAACAAAAGAACTTGATGTCAGTTTAGACTTGAGCTGGTATGTTGCCTGCCACTTCCTTCCACTAAGACTGTACGGTTTGTCTTTTATATTTTCCCACTGCTCTTTAAAACGCGCAAACATTAGCACTCCTGGTCCAGACGTTTTGCCGAATTTGGTTTCAAACACTTAGTTTTCCCCAGGGGAGCACCCCTACAAAGTGGAAATACGGCGTAGGTATATTCAGAAAAAATGTAGGGGGCAAAAATTAATGGGGGTCAGTCTGCATTTCCCGTCCCTAAAAGGCACAGTGGGAGCGGTAGGCGCAAATTTTATAAAAAAAATTAAAAAAAACAAGTGAGAGTGTTAAATTCGGCTGTGCCGAATCTTGTATACCCTCCAACGTTAAAAAAAATGAAAAAAAATTGCAGGAGCATTTTTTTTTGGGGGGGGGGGGGCTTGTCGGGGGTCCTTGGGGACACCTTCTCTCTGGTCAAAATTTTTTACAAATTTAATTACTATGCTTTTTGTACAAAAGATATACAATTTCATCATTATATAAATTATTTGCTAATATCCACGCCCACAAAAGGGGGCGGACCAAAGAAAAGTAATTTTCAAATCCCCTGGGTCCAAGTCTAAGACTTTGAACTTTTTCAAGCATAAAAATATTTCATTTGTTTAACAAAAATACAAAAAAACCTATAAAAAGTTACCTCTTTTCATGGGTTGGTTTACTTCGTCAAGGGGGAACTTTTTCCCCCCTTGTCCGATTTTGCCCATCTCCGAACTTAACCAGCCTATGAACATAAGACATATATATGCCAAATTTCAGGAGTCTATCACTTTTCTGTTGGACTGTATCGTGTCTTCCACAGACGGACGGACAGACGGACAGACGGACCGACGGACGGACGGACGGACAGACGGACATCGCTAGAATGTCTTAGAATCGATCACTGATCAATAATATATATACTTTATGGGGTCCTAGACCGATATTTCGATGCGTTACACACGGAATGACAAAGTGAGTATACCCCCATACTGTAGTTGGAGGGTATAAAAAAAAATTGTGTGGGGACACCCTCAAGGCTTAAAAATAGAGGGTAGGTTTGTTTGGGGAAAATGTTGGGGCTGAAAAAATATTGGGGGTCGGTCACACATTTAACATCTCTAAATTCAAGCAAGATTTACAAAAATGTCGTTTTGTGTGGGAGACCCCTTAGGAATTGGAGATATGGAATTGGTATGTTCAGAAGAAGTGTTGAGGGCTAAAAATTAATGGGGGTTGGTCTTGATAATGACCCCTCTAGGAGGCACCATTGGACCGGTAGGAGCTGATTTAATATGACAATTTAAGAAAAAATAAAAAAATGCATGGGGACCACCCTAAGGATTGAAGATAGGGGGTAGGTATGTTCTAAGAAAATGTTGGGGTTGAAAAAATATTGGGGGTCGGTCATACATTTGATTCCTCTAGGGTGACTTCTAGGACAGCTAGAGCGGTAGGAGCAAGATTTTTTTAAAATTGAACCTTTGTATGGGACCCCCCTTAGGGATTAGAGATAGGGCTTAGGTATGTTTGGCAAAAGCGTTCAGGGGGAAAAAATAATGGGGGCCGGTCTCACATTTGACCCTTCTAGGAGCAAAACCAGGGGAGTTTTGGGCCTTTTTGTGGATTTTTTCCCCTCTACGCCCAACTTTGACTCCGATGAGCGACCCCTAGATCCTATCCGATCTGCCCCATTTTTTGGCCCATGCATTTTTTTTACGAACCTCACAAAATAAGCGGTTCTAGCGTGTCGAAATCGAAAACTCGTGCACTATCCCACCCCTAATTGGCATGTGTGGTATCAGATTAAAGGTATTAAATACCTATCTCGTGGTGCTAACAACGGTCCAAAGAAGTTAATATTTTTCGACTTATTAACAAAAATGTCCTAAAATGTTGGTATTTTACTCAATATAAGGAAAAGTTGTGCTTGTTTAGACACGTTCTTAACACACGTAGATAGGTTTTCCAAAGACCTTTCATTTGGTATGTAACATGACTAGGTTTCTTTGCATAGTATAGGAGATAAACGAAAAAAACTGAAAAATGGCCTTGTCTTCCCCCCTCCTTTTTACCCCCTAAATATGAATTTGGGCCGCTAAAAAAAATACGTGTCCCTTTATTTTTTCTACTCTACAAAATAAAAACAATTCCATAAAGATCCGCGGGTGACACTAGGGAGACTTCCCTTGTAAGTCGAATTGCCGACGTAGCGCAATGGTATCAGGTGAACGAGGATTCGAATGCAGCCGTAGGTGTAGTTGGAACAGCACTAGTGATGCACATCGGCGCCATTCTCTGTACCTTCGCTATAAAGACACAGTTCCCTTTAGTCTCTAATGTAGGGCGCCAGATAATGACATCACACAGCAGAATTGTACACACCACTGCTCTATAAATCCAATAAACGGCTTTAGGGCTAAAACCCCATCTATTTCCAATGGTCCTTTACAAAACTAAAAGAGTTATATTACTCCTGAAATTCTACTTCCTATCTAGCAGTACTCCAAGATACATGGCTCCATCTGAGAAGGCGATTTCAGTGGTCGAAACAGGAAAGTGAATTCGTTATAGCAACTTCAAAGTCTCTTACGATTCTTGGTATAAATACCGCCATTTCCTTTAAGAGACCCATTTCCCTTTTGTACTCAGTTAGAGATCCTCCCAGTACGTTTGGCCTCATTTAAAAGTTTCCTAACTTTTTCGCATATCCTCAAGAGCACCACTCGACCAGGGGACCTTACGTCGAACCTTTTGTGGGCATATTGAGCTGCCCTGATTGTGAGTATACGAGAAGATAATTACTTGATCAAGCTGTCCTGCTGCCACCTTTAGGTACCCTATAGAACTAAAATCGGTAATCAGCTTATTTTTGGATTAAGTTCCCATTTAAATTTTTCCCGATATTCTGTTTAGGAATTTGGTTTCTGCATGTTTTCTCCACTAATTAAAGATCTAACGAAAGATATTTCCAATCGCTTCATGTGTGGACTAAGGACTCGTTTTCCAAAAAACACTGCTGTAGAATATGATAAGGTCAGTTTTGACCGACTTTAATTTTCTTACATGTTTTTTTGTTGTTTGTCTTTGGACTCATTCTCTTCCTGATGTCTTCTAGAAACAGAATTGCTTTTCCAGTTTGTTACGCGTTTCAATTGCGTTACACTTTGAAAGTCTAACGCATCTCTATTACTTTAATTACCTCTCCCATTACCATCAAAATCCCTATGACCAGGTACCCAGCACAATCTAATGTTGTGTTGCTCTTGGGAAACCAAGTCTGTGTCCGCATTGATATTATATATTTACCTCTATCTCACTTAGAAAAACTATTGTTCCTGTATAAAATTGCCACACTGTTAATGATAATGATGATGCATGCCAACGTTTGCTGATTGTTTGGATGGATGTACAAACAATGTGTAGTTCGTACACAAACGTAGATCTTTTTTTCCCTGTTTCATTCATATCGTAAACAAACGATGGCAGATTGTCATATTTTAATTAAAACACAATATATAATGTTCTGTAAATAAATTTACAATTCATTCGGTACAATAATGAAGACTACACCCGTACATTAGGTTGGCACGAAACGTGACTTGTCGAATTTTATCAAGTGCTGGCCAAATATATTTTTATTTTAGTCTAAAAACTCCATATTTAAAATTTTTAGACAAATCGGACAATTTTAACCCATGCATGAAAAAAAAGTAATTTTAGAAACCGAAAACCTTATCCAATCAATTTGAATATTTTTGTCGTTAATAAAGAATAAAAAGACGGAAAAAAATTTTAGTACACGATTTTTTTCCAAATCCTGAATGAAATTTTCAATTTTGTATATAGAGTTTTTATACTAAAATGGTAAAATATCTTCCCGAAACTTGGCGAAATTCAAAAAAAAATGATTTTTGGTGCCACCTTAATGTATATGATAATACATATTATGTAGGTATATTATTAAATGTATGCATGCATACCAACCTTCAGCTCCTGCCAGTATAAAATTTAATCACAAAATTATGTACACTCCACATAATAATGCTAGCTAGCAACATATACATAAGGATTCCAAGCTGTCAGCAAAATTCAGTCAGGATATCAGTTAAACATGAGGTTATGAATGAGTAAATTTTGCAATAATCTGCAACCATATTATTGCAATATTGTTACTTTATCAAGGATTTCACTTATTCAAACCTTTTGAAAAAAAGGATTTAATTGGTAATTATAAGCAGAATTCTTTGTAGATTTTAGTAACGGTTTGAATGTTAAAAACAAATGATATTTGACTGATTACACTGTTAAAAAGCACTTTTCAAACCAAATAAGTGTAAAAATGTAAAAAACTGTATATTTATGTACTAACAATAAGTGTTTTAATAACTAGTCCTTTTATAACCTACAGCACTTTGTAATTGCCAAAAATATTGGTCCTATACCCACCTTCTCAAGTATACCGATCAAAATTATTGGTTCGTTTCGCAAGGGAAACTAATAAGCGATTAGCAGATGGATAGGCGAGTGAGACTTAATGACAGATTTTCCATTTTCTTAGTCAAAGGCGCATAAATGAGCTGCTATCGCTTCCAAGAGGATAGATTTTGGCGGTAATGGCTACAATTACCGGAAACGGCCTTATGGGAAAGAACGCTGAGCGGTTAAAGGTGCCGTAAAATTACTTCTGCTGGAGTTACATAGATGAGGAGGAGTAAAAACTATACGCCATTGACTGCACTTTCTGGTCAGAGACATGAATCACAGGGATCTAGGGACAGATTTGCCCTTATCTTAATCAAAAGCGCGAGAAGACGCAAGCTATCGGACACTTCAATTGCAATTGCCTGGCAATTTCTGGTCATAGACAATGTCTATTAGACATGCTTCACTGGGATCTAGGGATCAATATCTTAGAGGTTGAATAGGAGTTTTCATAGGATATAAGACAAGGACTAGTGATGGAACCACGTTATCATCCCGTGGTACCACAACGGACCCCACAGTCTATGCGGGCCCTCAGTGTCCGGCATGTAATATCATAATTTCCTTAGACCCAAAATCCACGATGACGTTAACAGGTCGTGGTGGTTTGTTTGTTACTGCAACCTCGGTTAGTCAGGTGGCTTCACTAGGCTTGACTAATTGAATAACTACCGGTGTGCTTGCAAAACTGGGTCATAAAACTATCTCTAAGGGTGGACGGCAAGACTACCGCTGCTTGGCTGTCCAGGCCTTTATTGACAGCAAATCGATTAAAACTTCTTCCTCGGGTGCCAAAAAGACAACTCTGAATAACAAGGAAGATCTCCAACCGATATATATGAAATTGATTTTATTTTTTAGAGCAGGAAAAATAAAGGGGCTCTTATTTTTTTTAGTGGCCTAAATTTATATTTAGGGGGTGAAAATGAGGGGGGAAGAAACGGTAACTTTTTCGCGTTTATCTCCTATATTATACAAAAAAAACCTAGTCATGTTAGGTTAGGTTGTAAGTGGCTGCTGACGTTTTACGTCAACACACGTAGACTCTGAGGTCCATTGTGATACCACGGGACCGTAATAGGTTTCCCCACTAGTCCCTGTCGTTAAACCAGTTTGAGCTTCTTATGAAACTCCTTAGATGTTGAATTTTGACATCCGACAAATCAGAAAGATCATACAGATCCCTAGATCCCAGTGAAGCAAGTCTCTGACCAGAAAGTGGCGGGCAATGGCAAATAAAGTGTTCGATAGTTTCCAACTCCTCTTCATCCATGCAACTTCGGCAAAAGTCATTCGACGGCACATTTAACCGCTCTGCGTGCTTCCCTGTAAGACAGTGTCCGGTAATTATAGAAACCACCGTCGAAATCTCTCCTCTTGGAAGCGATATCAGCTCACTTGTACGCCCCTGATTAAGAGAAGACCAAATCATTCGTGTTGTCTCACACGTCCATCCATTTGCCCATCTTTGATTGGTCTCAGTCGCAGAACAAAGCCGTAGGTTTTGCTTGCAAGTTTCTAGACGCATACCAACACATTCCAATTCTGTTGGAACCTGTAAGGTAGTTCCTAGTCTTGCAAGCTCATCGGCTTTGCAATTCCCTGGAATGTCTCTGTGCCCTGGAACCCATATAAGTCGTATGTTAAACTGCATGACCATCTCATTTAAAGACGTGCGGCAGTTAAGGGCTGATCTTGTTTTCAGAAACATTGAATCCAGGGACTTTTCCGCGGCTTGACTGTCAGTATAGATGTCGGCTGCAGTTGTAGACAAGACATTGCAGCTCAACCAGTCAGCCACTTCCTTTATTGCCAGCATCTCTGCCAGGTAAACACTGCAATGATCTGGCAATTTTCGAGCCAGGCTCAATCCAAGCTCTTCCGAATAGACTCCAAAGCCCACTTGTTCGTGCAGCCTCGATTCATCTGTGTAAAATTTTATGGTGGCTCCACTACCCGGAATGTCCCCCATCCAAGACTCCCTGGATGGTATCATAGTGGTAAAGTGGCGCTCAAAGAGGAAGCACAGTCCACATTTTGTGGTATTGTTATCTTCTTCAAGATCGCGCTATGGTCACAATCGCTGCTCATCCATTGCAGCGTGCTATTAAGTCGAATTGCCGATGCAGCCGCATACTGCCTACCCAATATGTCCAATGGTATCAGGTGAAGGAGGATTTCTAACGCAGCCGTAGGTGTAGTACGAAGAGCACCAGTGATGCACATCGACGCCATTAGATTAGATGATAAAGACACAGTTCACTTTCGTTTCTAAAGCAGGCCACCACACAATGATTCCATACAGCAAAATTGGACGCACCACTGCTGTATAGATCCAATGCACGACTTTAGGGCTAAAACCCCATCGTTTTCCAATGGCTCTTTTACAGGAATATAAAGCAATCTTTGCTTTTCTTACCCGTAGCTCAATATTACGCCTGAAATTCAACTTTCTATCTAGAAATACTGCAAGATACTTGGCTCCATCTGAGAAGGTGATTTCAGTGCCGTCCAGAGAAATAGGATCAAAAGCAGGAATCTTATTTTTCCTTGTAAACAAAACAAGTTCTGTTTTACTTGGATTAACTCCTAGACCACAGTCTCTTACCCATTTAGACAGATCTTTCAGAGAACCCTGAAGAATGTTCCTCAATGTTGGCAGATGCTTCCCCTTTACCGCTATCGCGACATCGTCAGCATATGCGACAACATGACAACCACGTGCTTCTATAGAAAACAGCATTGAATTCAGTGCCAGGTTCCAAAGAAGCGGCGAAAGAACTCCTCCTTGTGCCCCTATTAACAAATCGAGATATGAAGGACGCTCCCAATTCAGACGTTATACGTCTATTGGCAAGTAGGTTTTCCACCATTAAAACGATCCCACGCTTTACTCCTAGACCAGACAATGCTAAAATTATCGAGTCTGGGATGACATTATTAAAAGCCCCCTCTATATCAAGAAAGGCTTCCATAGTGTACTCCTTTACCGAAAGCGATCTCTCGATGGTACCAACGAGCTCATGCAGAGCTGTTTCCGTTGATCTACCCTTGCTGTATTCATGTTGCTAGTCATGTTACATAGCAAATGAAAGGTCTTTGGAAAACCAATCTTCGTGTGAGAAGAACGTGTCCAAACATGCACTACTTTTCGTCATATTGAGTAAAATGCCAAATTTTAAGACATTTTTTGTAATAACTCGAAAAATATTTACTTTTTTGGAACGTTGTAAGCATCACGAGATAGGTATTTTAAATACATTTAATCTGATACCAAATATGCTAATATTCATTTTGAGGAAATACGCGTAAATCGTTAAAAACTAAAAAAGGTGAACTTTCCCCATAAAAATCGACACCCCCTAAAAATGAATTTGGGCCGCTAAAAAAAATGTCGAATTCATTTTCGTTCTGAACAACATATACAAATTTCATGAAGAATGGAGGGTAGCATCAGCGAGACTCTTGTAAGTCAAACAGTTTCAAGGCTTTTCATGTGACAGTTGCAAAAAAGGAACAAAGGAGAGGGATCCCGGTTTCCCAAATGTGCCCTTTTACGCAGGTTTGCAGTCCCCCGTCACAAACACTTTTGTAACGAGGTCTTTCACCTTCACAATTCTTCGTCAGCTTGGCGACGGATGGGCTCACCGAGAAAAAAAAATCTCAATATCTCAAATTACTGAGCTACAACGCGCTCAACAACCTGCTGGAACTTTTCCTGCAAGGTCAACTGGCTCTAAAACGGCAGCGATCTGTGAAAGAGGAGCAGCATTAATGGACAAAACATCTTATAGCTTTTGCAGATGAGCGCTATGCGCGTTTGTACAAGCAAATTATTTCGTCCCTAGAGGAAGTATGTCAAGGAGCTAGGCTGAAGGCAGTTTCTTTTAATAAGGTCCCCCGTAAGCCTAGACCCACTTCTAAACTACCAGCTGTGCCATGCGATCATACGGAAGATTTTGAAAATCCTTCAGAACAGCAAACCTCAACTGCTATGATTAAAAAGTAGTTAAGGTTGCTGGGCCTGAATGACTTTCAAGACTGGTAATTGTTGTTTTTAACGAAAAATTATTTTTGTCACTTCGGGAGAAACGGAGGAAGGTAAACCTTCGTGTCTATCGCGGCGATGACAAGAGGGTTTCCTACCCTCTAGTACTAAGCCTGATTCTCCGGCTGAAAGGGACCGCATGTGAATGACGGTAATGCCAATCCGCCTGACTTAGAAGACACCCATTCGGATTAAGAATTGATCGGTGATTTCTTTGAACACATGAATGAAGCGGTAGACAAAGACACCCTTTAAGATTCAGACCCGAAGGATGCCAACGTCACTGTTTTACACAGTAGTCAGAACCCAACCCAAACATCTGTCGTCTCAAAAGTTTCCTAGGAAGCTACAATTCTTAATTAAGTAAGTATTGAACGAAACACTCATGCAACCCGAGGTATAACGGAATTAAGAATATTGAAGAATTGTTTAACAGTCTTTTTGAACCTCTGACTAAATAAATCGAAAAGTAATAATCGCGTTTCAGACTCATCAAAACGTAATGCCAAATTTTAACAACTTGGGCAAAAAATCGATGTAACTTTTCCAGTAAGTTGTGTTTTCCTTACTCGAAAACTTCATACAACAGATTTTCTAGTTAAAACTTTGTAAACCAAGCAGTTTCGCATACGTTTTAGAATACATTATTTTTAGATTGAATGAAAATGCAATTACTTTAATGTTGTTTAGCCAGAAAAACAAACAACACACCTTGACAATAACATCGAAATAAAAATAAACCTAAGATGAACTAAAGAAAAATATATATTAAATGTAATAAGTACAATGATATTTACATGTGAACGAGTACAAATAGCACAATATTTTGGTAAAGGGTTCCATAATCGTTTTATTAAAAATATTTACATAGTTACACATACAGCATATGTAAATTTCAACAGTGAATACGAGGAAATTGTGTTTGTTGAAATAACAAACAGAAACGATACAATTCATATATGTATATAATGTAAATCTACATAGTACATGCAACGTGGTGTGTTTAACCAAATATTAGCAAATGGAATTATTGTGAAAATGGATTTTCGGTGTTTTAACCTTCTCGCCCATATTTAAGCAAACAACAACAGTAATAACAATATTCAGAAACAACAATGTACGTACACAAATAAAAATATTCATTTAACTTATACATGAACCTATTATTATGAAAGTTAGATAAGTCCCTTTCATTTGTGGATTTAGTCTTTTGCATTGCCGCATCAGGTTTTTTTTTTTTTAATATTGAGATATGTTAAAAATCTCAAAAACTAGATGCTGTCCATAAAAATTTCTTAAAAATAAAAAAAAGATTCGTAAAGGGTAAAATTTTTGTGGAAACATAGAAGTCGTTTTTAAGGCATCCAGGCTGCGCAAAGTCCTGGCTCTTTTCCTTGCACCCTGGGATACCAGAAAGATCCTAATGGATCTTTCTTAACACGCATTTTCCGGGTAATTCCGTGTCACCGTTTCGAGCTTTGGGTTCTGAAACCAAAGCCTATGAAATTGCTTCGGAAACAATTAAATATGTGAAGATTAATCTGGGTGATTAAAAGCTTCAGGCCCTATAAATCCCCTGGACCTGATTGTATAATCCCGGCTGAGATGCAGCAATTGCCAATAGACGTATAACGTCTAAATTGAGAGCGTCTGTCATAACTCAATTTGTCAATAGAAGCACACCACAGGGAGGTGTGCTTTCGCCGCTTCTTTGGAACTTGCCACTGAATTCAATGCTGCATGAGAAATCCTCATTCAACTGATACCATTAGACATATTGGATAGGCAGTATGCGGCTACGTCGGCAATTCCACTTAATAGCACACTGAAATGGAGAAGCGGCAAATGTGTCCATAGTGCGATCTTGAAGAAGATAACAATACCACAAAGTGGTAACAATACCACTGTGCTCCCTCTAGGATCCTTTTTGAGCGCCACTTTACCACTATGATACCATCCCGGGAGTCTTGAATGATTCCATACAGGGAGTCTTGGATGAGGGTCATTCCGGTTAGTGGAGATTACATAGACTTTTACACGGATGAATCGAGGTTTCACGAACAAGTGGGCATTA
The DNA here is from genome assembly GCA_963921195.1 of Pegoplata infirma. Classification (NCBI taxonomy): domain Eukaryota; kingdom Metazoa; phylum Arthropoda; class Insecta; order Diptera; family Anthomyiidae; genus Pegoplata; species Pegoplata infirma. The sequence continues at coordinate 173,054,080 of OY992539.1, forward strand.
GAGTCTATTTGGAAAAGCTTGGATTGAGCCTGTCTTAAAGATTCCCAGATAATTGCAGTATTTACCAGGCAGTGATGCTGGTAATAAAGGGAGTGACTGATTGGTTGAGTTGCAATGTCTTGTCTACAACCACAGTCAACATATATTCTGACAGTCCAGCCGCAGTCAAGTCCCTGAAGTCAATGTTTCGGAAAACGAGATCTGGCCTTAAATGCCGCACGTCTTTCAATGAGATGGCCCAAACAGTTTGACATATAATTCATTTGGGTCTCGGGCACATAGACATTCCAGAGAATTCCAAAGCCGATGAGCTTGCAAGACTGGGAACTCCCTTACAGGTTCCAACTGAATTGGAGTGTGTTGGTATGCCTCTAGAAACTTGCAAGCGAAATCTACGGCTTTGTTCCGAGACGGAGACTAGTCAGATATGGGCAAATTGATGGACCTGTGAGACAACACGACAGATCTGGCCTTATCATAATCAGAAGCGGCAGGGACTAGTAGGGAAACCTATTGCAGTATCACATAGACCTCAGAGTCTATGCGTGCTGACGTAAAACGTCAGCAGCCATTTCCAACCTAACCTAAGGGTTAAAAATATGATAAGCCTAATAAAATCTGCCCAGTCTTTTCTTTAATTTTAACTATTTCTTTTTTTATTTTTCAAAATGGACTTATCCCATTTTCATAATAAATGATTTACATACATTTAGAGTTTAAAGCCGACATATAATTTTAAGGCAATATAAAGCGCTACGTTGAAAGTTGGCAATACAGTAAACTGTATTGAGATAGTATAAAACTAACTCACTAACATAATATACAAACAAAATTTTAAACATTTCTGGCCACGGTTTTCCTATTTTTGACAGCATTGTTTCGAAAGCTCAAACATTTCAAGCTAAATCCTTTTTTTTAATTTATATACTTTTGTGGCGGGTTAAAAAAGGTTTAAATTTTTACCAATATGTTTCAATTCCATTAGATGACGAATTGGGAATCCAAAATAATAACTGTTCAACTTTTTAAATTTTGGACTTTATTTTCGGACTCAGCTAGGGTTTTAATATGCAAAATAAATGTAACATGTCGTGGATCAAAATCTCTTAATACTAATGTAAGAGTCCTGAAACCAGTTTAAAAACAGTTATGTCTTAAATTTTAGTTATAAAACCTATCTGTTATCTGATCTACAGAAGTGGTTCTAAAAAAATGAATCTTGAGTTAAAAAATTCTCCCCCCCCTCCAAACTCAAGAGCTGGATCCGCCCCTGCACAGTGTAAAAGACACTCCTATCCGTCCTATTAAAGATTGCAACAATTGTCTTTTAAAATTTAACAGGAATTACTTTCCAGCCGCTAGCCCATCAATATTTTCCTCGATATCTCAAAAAATGGCTTGAATTTCTCGAATAGTTGATATTTTTTTCACTCTAAAAAGATTAGAATGTGAGTGTGTGTGTAAGTGCCATATTCATACATACTTAAGTTATATACACCATATCGTAACGATTATGGCTTTATTAAAGAAAAACATGCCGGCTACAACATACAAATGTAAAATACTTGTATTATTGGAGACAAAAACTTTTGGACTAAAATCTACAAGCACAAAATTTGTAAACGATGGAACAAAACAAACACCTCTAGATATTCTAATGGTATCCCAGCAAACAGTTTGAGACACATATCACCACAGAAAGAAAATAATTACAAAGTTATATTTTGAAAATAAAACTAAATATTTCGGTGTTTACAATGTTCAGAACTGATATCAGTGTTCTTACTGTCAACTGTATTTAAAATAAGAGGTTTTGTTTACTGGGATGTCTTAGAATATACAAAATATCTATTTGTTACAAACTTAACAAGTAGAACAATAAAATGTAAACAAATATATTTATAAAACAAGTGAGAGTGTTATATTCGGCAGTGCCGAATCATTTATACCCTTCAACATGTATAAAAAGAAAATCAGGGGCGTTTTTTTGTGGAGGGGGAGGGGGGTGGTGTTGTGGGGGACACCTTCCCATTGCAATAGATGTAACCAAATGTATTTATTATGATTCTTGCAATTATTTGATCCAATTAAGCGTAATTATTTTTAATATCCACGCCCACAAATGAGGCGGGTCAAACTTTTTTTTGTTATTCGATGGGTCCACATGCAGGGGTTTGAGCTTCCTCTGACATAAAAATGTTGCATTTGCTTAAAAAAACCCTGTGTCCTGACCGATATTTCGATGCGTTACACTCGGAATGACAAAGTGAGTATACCCTCATACTGTGGTTGGAGGGTATAAAAAAAATCAAGTGAGAGTTATAAATTCGGCAATGCCGAATCTTTTATACCCTCTAACATGTTAAAATTAATAAAAACAAGTGAGAGTGTTACATTCGGCTGTGCTGAATCTTTTATACCCTCCAATATGTAAAAAAATATAAAAAAAAATTTTCAGGGGCGCCTTTTTTTTCAAATTTATACTTTATAGGGTCCTAGACCGATATTTCGATGCGTTACACACGGAATGACAAAGTGAGTATACCCCCATAATGTAGTTGGATGGTATAAAAATTGCAATGGCATTTTTTTTTGGGGTGGAGGATGTTTAGCTGGGAGGTAGGTGATGCCTTCCGCTTCGCCATAAATGTATAAGAATTTTTTTATTACGCTTTATGAGAAATTGTTGTACAGCTTTATCATTATGTTAATGCTTTTTTTATATCTATATCCACAAAAGGGGGCGGGCCTCAAAAAACGATATTTTTTATTTCCTGGGTACAGGACTTTTTTACGTTGAACCAACACTCATGTGATGCCCCTATTAATACACTGCATTGTGTTGATATCAGGAAAATAGGTTATGAGGAAGAGGAAAGGGAAAGTAGTGTTTGTGGATATTTGACTTGAATTTATCTACATTGAAAGAGACTGGAAAGGCCTCTGCGGAAAGATTATTCCACATACGGCTAGTTCGGCTGACAAACGAACCTTCTTTGTAATGCGCTGTGCGATCAACTGGAAAATCGACCACAAGCGGATGTGATCTACTAGACAACCGTGTGTTGCGAACAAAAACTGGGGCTCTAGGAATAAGTTCACTTATCTCAGCAGAACACTTTCCATGGTAATAACGATAGAACAGAGTCACACAATGGAAATGCTCCAATGAGTTCATAGAGTTGGATACGCTATTGTCACTGATAAGTATTAACGCCCTCCTTTGCACACGATCCAAGAGCTTCAAAATAGACTTTGAAGCCACCTGCCCATATATGGGAGTTGTATTCCAACTTCAGTCGGATGTAGTTGATGTAAATAGTGGGAAGATCTGATGAGGTAAAGTACTTCCTACACCTGTTTGAAAAACCGAGACACTTGAATGCTTTTTTTGACACTTGAAAAACGTGATTATTTCAACGGACATCACACTGAATTTTCATGCCGAGAACATCAAGAGTGTTAGATTCCTCGATATTTATACCACTCATATGTACAGATGACGTGGTTGATTCCACATTCCTGTGGGTCAACATTCAACATTGAGCCTTGCGTGCATTAAACTTGACCCTATACGCAAGACCGCACTCAGAGATTGTCAGCAGGTCTTGATTAAGTGTGCCATTCATAATCAGCCTTTTCCCCACAACCTCAACAAGGCTTGGCCTACGATCAAAGAAAAATTAATGACAAATGTTGCTGTCATCTTCAAAAGAGTATGTAGGATTTAAAGTTTGACTTAGAAGGCCGTTAAGAAAAATAAGAAAAAGGGTAGGAGAAAGAACGGAACCTTGGGGTACCCCTGATTGAAAACCTATCTATAACAACACATATAGAACCACAATCAAATGCCTTAGAAATATCCAGAGCAACCACCTTATTCTCACGAAAATTGTAGAAAGACTACAACGTTCCCAGTTTCATTTGTTTAACAAAAATACAAAAAAAATATTTAACAAAATAACATTTTTCAGAGGCATGTTTAGATCTACGAGGGGAACTTTTTTCCACCGGTTCGATTTTGCCCATTCACGAACTTAAACTTCTTATGACCATGAGACATATTCTTGCCAAACCTCCGGAGCTCTTTTATGTTGGACTGCGTCGTGTTAACTGCAGACAGACGGACATTCACAGAACGTCTTAGAATCGAACATGGAGAATTAATGTATATACTTTATGGGGTCCTTGAACGATATTTAAAATCCGTTACAAACGGAATAACAAAGTGAGTTTGCAACCATACTGTGGTTAGAGTGTATAAAAAATTACGTTTTTTAGAGTTTGGTTTAGTTCTTCAAGGCAAAAAAAAATCCGTTTACGAACTTAACCTGCCCAGGACCATAAGACATATTCGTGCCGTTCAGAACTGTAGCTGTTTAATTTTGGACTGCATTGTGTTATCTACAGACAGACGATTCTAAGACATAGAATGTCTTTGAATCGATCATGGATCAACAACATTCATACCCTAGTTGGCAACGTCATCGAAAAATATGTTCAAAAATATTTTGAAATTCAGCAAACAGAATCTGTAAAAACGTAGTAAAATTTCTGTTGGTTTCTAAAACTGAATGACAGAGATTTAAGTAAAAATATCCATTTAAGCAGAAAAATTTGCACATTTTTTGGCACAATTTTTCATTTGAGTGCAGCATATGCGTCCATGTACCAGTTTGGGGAGCAGTCCTATTTTAACCAGTCACATGATAGGCACTTTTAGATCTATTGGTATATCTTTACTCACAGGTTTGTTACCAAACCAAATCTGTCAAATTTTGACATTTTAATTATCCTGCCCCTTTTTCGTATCCATTAGAGCTTCGAAGGATTTCATTCCTTAATTCGATTTGTCATTCTGAGTGAAAATTTAGTGATTCCATTCCCCAATCACATTTTAGCGAATTGAATGAATTCACTTTAGACTCATTCGATTTATTAATATCGAATGCATTCGTTTTATTTTCCATTAGACTTTCAAAAATCGAATGCATTCGATTTTTTTTCATTCGACATTTAAAAATCGAATGCATTCACTTGCGAATGCAATCGATTATCCTTTCATTCAAATTGGAAAATCGAATGGCTTATCCATTCATTGCATAAAAAACTTAAAAAAACTAACCAAGATAGAGCAAAACGAAGCCAATTTTTTGTCCATAGTATCGCTAACACTCTTCACATTTTTAAAATTTTCGGGAACACCAATTTTTTGGATTCAAAATTAGAGCCCATTAGGGTTATCGTATGTAAAGAGAGTAGGCGATACTATGGACCAAAATTTGGCTCCGTTTTGGTCTATATATTTAAAAAATCGATTGCATTCGCAGTGGAATGATAAAAAATCGAATGCATTCGATTTTTCTAAATCGAATGAACAAGAAATCGAATGCATTAATTTTTTTCCATTCAATCGAATGAATTCCAAGGACTGCATTCAATTTTGATTTATGAAATCAAATGCATTCACTGACTATGAAAACTGAATGGATTTTTTTTAGAATTCATTCGAAAAGGATTTCAGTCTTCGAAGCTCTGGTATCCATAAAGCTTTTCAGCTATGCATTTCAATAATTTTGATCAAAACGATTTGAAGGCTTTTTCTTCAAATAAAAAAAAATATGAAGTAAAAATTGTTCAAGGCCCTACAATTTGTTTCTGCATATCCCATATAAGGTGGAGCTTCCTTGGTCGGTCTTACATGTTAGCCCAAAACATAATTGGATACCGAAAGGTATTTAAACAAGTAAGAACATGTGTTTTGTTTCCCAAAATTTTTTTCGCCAAATTTATTGTTTCGCTGAAATTTTTTTTGAAAATTTTTTTTTTCTTGATTTATTCCTTTAACCAATTTTTTACCTCAAATTTTTTTTTCGCAATTTTTATTTTTACCGAAATCGTTTTTTTTTTTTACAAAAATTGTTTTGTTACAATTTTTTTTTTTTTTCAAATTAAGTTTTTTGCAATAATCTTTTACACATTTTGGTGGGTATAAGTACATTTGGCCGAAATTAACTTTTTTACTTGTTTTAAATCAATTAGCGATTTCGCGCAAATTGAAATAAATTCACTAATTCTGAAAGTGGCGCTAAAAATAAAATACCCTTGTTTTACAGTCTCCCGTCGATATAAAAATTTTATTTTGTATTAAGTGCAGAAAATCGTAATAAATCAAGTTGCAAATATACTATCGCGTGGAGAAATGTGTCTCACAGCGCCTATCGAATCATTATCTCATAAGCATTATTTGCTTTTCCTTAAAAACAAAAATTCACTTACGCCCGTTTTTATTTTATGTGACGGTTTATATTTAAGAAACACAGATATATTATAATATTTAATATATAATAATAATTATTTAAACTCTTTCTTAAATACACTCAAAAAAAATAACTTAGTCAAAATATTAGTAAAAGGTGTTGTAATTTACGTCAACCAAACTTTAGCAAAAAAATTGTTAAATTTTAATTTTTACAGATTTTTTTGGCAATTTACTATTGGTAAAATACAAAATTTTTTTGGTATTTTTACTATATTTTCTTGTTAGTTTTTTATTTTTACGATAATTTTAGCAAAAATATTAGTATTTTCCTTAAAGAAATGGTTATACTTTTTTTTTTTTCTTAGTTTAGTAGAAAAAAATTTTGTTTAAAATGTTCTAGTGTGAAAAAAAACATTGCAGATTCTGCTGCTGTTGAATGTCCAGCTGCCGAGAAGAAGACAAAAGATGATGCTGCCAACTCCATAGCAAAGTAGGCATCCATCAACTGGAATAATGGTTGATGATGCTATTAGTAACTTTAAAGAACGTGGTGCTCAAAAATAGGCAACACAATTTTTTGTATTCTTTACCATTTTTTATATGAAACATTTTTAAAATTTGGCAACTAAATTGTTAATAAAAAGTTGCTAATTATGAAAATTTTTTATTTAAACACATATTTAAATATCTAACCTTCAATATCCAAAAGTTTTTTTTTTATTTTTTGTTTTTCTGTAAAGACAGTTAAGCTCAGGCTCTAATTGTAATTATGTATTATAATTTTTTAATCAGGTTATATATGGTTTGAATTGAGAAAGGTGTGAAAGAAAAATTTATTTTTCTAAAAATTTAAGACATCCTGGTTTGTTTTTTACTAGTTTCATATAATCCAGTTATTATAATCATCAGAAAAACTTTTAATGTCAAATTTATTCAGTTAATAGTCAATTTTATTCTATACGTGAAAATTATTAACAGATCGCAGCCACCAGGGATTGAACCTATGATCTGTAATGTTTTTTTGCTATTAACTGCCTCTTAGGTACGATCACTCTAGACCGATACGCTAAGTTGGCTGTTAAGCAAGTATCAACTAAATCATGGTTTTTTAAATTCATGTGTGGTTGTTGCTGTTGTTATTTCGTACAGAAGAAGGTGAAATTGCATTATGGTGAATAAATTCAATTTTTTTATTTTTTAAAAAATACATGTGAAAAAAACTAAAAATTCGAAAAAAAAAATCTTAATTTTTAACAGTTTTACGTGAAAATGTAAGAAATTTCTTGTGCAGACTACTACGCAATTCTCATTTGTTCTACTTAACCTAAAAAAAATGACGCAAAAAAATAAAAAAAGATAAATGTTGTTCTTTAAAATTTAAAGCCCTATTCATAACAAAAAACGGGTGGCTATCATCGAGCAGCTAACTTTTTCAAACACAATTTTTTTAAAGGGAAAGCTTGGTCCTTGATGTTAGGCACTTCTATCTTCATTAAAATGATAATACGATTGCCTTTCATCAAGAGAAAACCTTTCCTTTATTGAAAATTACGAGTAAAAAAGTTAGCACCTCGATGATAGCCACTCGTTTTTTTTTGTTATGAATACGGGTGTAAGTGGTTAAGTGAAGATTTTTTTTTTGGATTTTGATGTTGTTGGAAGTCCAGTTACAGCAACTACAGCTGCTGAGAAGATGGCAAAAAAAGTTGCTGCCACCATCAAGCCGAAGAAACCATCCAACAACTGAAGTAATGGTTGATGCTGCTATTACTACATTAAAAGAATGTGGTGCTTAAAAATAGGCTATCAATTTTTTTTGTATTTCACCAAATTTGTAATCAACTACTAATCAGAGAAAAAAAATACTAAATAAAACTGTTTTTTGACCAAATTACAATTTTTTATCTACTTCAATTTTACCATTTTTTTTTTTTGAAAATATTACTAGGTTGATTTTTAAAAAAAAATAAAATGGTATTCTTGTAATTTTACCATTTTTTTCCTAATTTTTTGATTAGAAAAATGGTTTTGCTAATATTACTAAAATTTTTGCAACGTCCAAAACTACAGTTTTTATACCCTCCAACTACAGTATGGGGGTATACTCACTTTGTCATTCCGTGTGTAACGCATCGAAATATCGGTCGGGGACCCCATAAAGTATATATATTATTGATCAGTGATGGATTCTAAGACATTTTAGCGATGTCCGTCCGTCCGTCCGTCCGTCCGTCCGTCTGTCCGTCCGTCCGTCTGTAGTTAACACGATGCAGTCCAAAATAAAAGAGCTAGGAACCTCAAGTTTGGCACAAATATGTCTTATGTACCTAGGCAGGTTAAGTTCGCAAATTGGCCAAATCGGACCAGGGGGAAAAAAGTCCCCCCTTGAAGAACTAAACCAACCTCTAAAAAAATACACGTTTTTGCATGTTTTTTTGTATTTTTGTTAAATAAATGAAACATTTGGTATATTTATCGCGATGGGAAGGTGCTTTCAACGAGCCACACTGACCCTATCAACTTACCCCCCCCCAAAAAAAAAAAAAAGAAACGCCCCTGTATTTTTTTTTTTTTACATTTTGGAGGGTATAAAAGATTCGGCACAGCCGAATTTAACACTCTCACTTGTTTTTGCTAATTTTAACCATTTTTTTGCTAGTTTTACAATATTTTTTTTAATTTAGCCGTATTTAACTAAACGGGTTCTACATTGTCAATGCCAACATTGACAATGACTATTTTTTTACAAATCCTTGTTATGTTTGCCTTAAAGTGGCGATATTTTGCACTCAAATACAAAATTCATCCATAATTCCGAGCACGTTTACCAAATAAAATACAATACACACACCAACAAACGTATAACGGAAACACATTCAGGACCCACCAAAACTTTTATAGGCTTAAAAAATAAACATTAAACTCTTACCCAGTTAGCCAAATGTTAACGTTTTAGAAAGTAATGAGTTTTCCGCGATAAGGTGTAAATCATAGATAATCCAATGATCAGTTTTTTTTTTATTTTTTTTTATTTATTTTTCCAATTTAATTAAAAATCATTTTTAATAATTTAAACCTAAACGAGAACTGGTAACAATGACCGTCGTCTCGTTGTAGCGAAATCGACCAAGGGTTTTTGTGGGAATCGAACCCACGACCACATGTTTCATAGGCTAGCACGCTACAAATTAACATACAGGGCCCCCTTTTTTATACCCTCCAACTACAGTATGGGGGTATACTCACTTTGTCATTCCGTGTGTAACGCATCGAAATATCGGTCGGGGACCCCATAAAGTATATATATTATTGATCAGTGATCGATTCTAAGACATTCTAGCGATGTCCGTCCGTCCGTCTGTCCGTCCGTCCGTCCGTCCGTCTGTAGTTAACACGATGCAGTCCAAAATAAAAGAGATAGATCCCTCAAGTTTGGCACAAATATGTCTTGTGTTCCTAGGCAGGTTAAGTTCGGAAATTGGCCAAATCGGACCAGGGGGAAAAAAGTTCCCCCTTGAAGAACTAAACTAACCTCTAAAAAAATACACTTTTTTTACATGTTTTTTTTTATTTTTGTTAAGTAAATGAAACATTTGGTATATTTATCGCGATGGGAAGGTGCTCTCAACGTCCCCCACTGACCTTATCAACCCCCCCCCCCCCCAAAAAAAAAAAAGATACGCCCCTGACAAATTTTTGTTTTAATTTTTTTTTTACATTTTGGAGGGTATAAAAGATTCGGCACAGCCGAATTTAACACTCTTACTTGTTTTTTTTTTTTTTAATAACTTGATCCAATGATCAGTTAAAATCATCCATAATTACCAACTGGTCTCAAATAACTTCTTTGACAAAGCTTTTAAGTTTCCATCATTCTTATTCAAACGACGACAAGATATTAAATTGACATACTGACATACTATTGCCCAAAACATTAAATCATGATAATGTTTTGCGAAAGATTTGGGTGTACTTGCCAAATCAAAGTTTTTTTTAGAAAAAAAAATAATGTTATATTACTTTGCTATTCCATTAGAGTTTTTCACGGGAATTCCCGGGAATTCCCTTAAATTTTCAATCCCCACATCCCGGGAAATAGGGCGGGAATTCCCGGGAATTTGTATGTGTTTGAAATTTTTTATTTTTCGACTACTATTGATTATTTTGTATGTGATTTTTTAGAGGTTTTATTGAAATTCTTGATAACTGATGGCAGAAACATACGCAGGGACCAGGAGGGCTTAAAAGGTATTTTAAGAGAGACCTTCTTACTAAAAAATTTCATAAAATCTGAGACTTACGAAATGAAAAAGTCTCGCAATATCTAAATCTTCGATAGGATATAATTACACTGTGCAACAAATTTCGGGTCATCGCATTGAGCCTCAATGCCTTCAACGCCATATGAAAGTAGACAATCAAATGGACAAAATCACCAAAGGAATTTGCAAAGTCAGTTCGGATTTCTTTTTTATAGCCCACTGAAGTTTTTATTTTTTCATCAAAGGCGTTTGGAAAACGTCAAAAATACTATAATAAGAACACATCTGAGCTTCAAAATATGATTTGATGTCTTCAGTGAAATTTTATGGCGGTTCTTTTCTAAGAACATTTTAACCCTCTAACTGCCATTTTAAGGGGTCATTTTAGTCCTTTTTTAAAAACTAAACACAGAAGTCTAATAAAACATCCATTTAGAGGGTTAAAATGTTCTACAAATATTTTCCTCATAAAATTTCACTAGGGGTTGTCGAATGTTCAAAGTTTGTGCGACATGCGCAAAGTGCTTAAAAAGGGTCAAGTATAAATAATCAATGTTAGTTATTTATTTTTACCAAAGCAGTGTTAAAAAATATCGACAAAAAATAGTGCAAATTTACTTTTGAGCTAAAAATGATGTTCTGATGTGTTTTATAAAATTTTATGATGATTCTTTTCTTTGACCAAATTAACCCTCTAGCTCCCGTTTTAAAGGGTAATTTTTGTCCTTTTTTAAAAGAAATACAAAAAAGTCTATAAAAAATGCAGTTAAAGGGTTAAAATGTTTTACAAATATTTTCTGCATCAAATTTTACTAGGGCACGTCTAAGACAGAAAGTTCGTCCAGCATATAGAAAATGCTTAAAAATTTTAAACTATTCAAAATTTTTTTTTATATTTTTTTTGGGCCGAAATAAAAAAAAAAACAAGTAACCAAGTTAAATTAGACTTTGTCGAATGTATTAATAGCCTCCACGATGTAAAAAAGTTTATTTGCAAAAAAAAAAAAAATTAGAAAAAAAGAAATCCGCGAAAAAAAATTTTTGTTAAAAAAAAAAATTCGACGAAAATGTTTTTTTTTTAATATGTTTGTACTTCTTTAAATACCATTCGGTGATCGATTCTGTTCACATGTGTCAACCAGCCGCCGAATCAAAGCATTTTGTGTTTTTAGGTTATGTTGTTTCGTTCATAACTTTTGAACCGCTGAACCGATTTCGCTCAAATACAATACCAAACTGCTTAGGGCAACAGCAAGTAAATATGCTAACTCATTGTTATATCTGCTCAATACTTTGGCGGTGATCACAATTTCAGATATCTTGGCAAAAAGTCGCGTGATGCCGTTCTAGCGGAAATTAGTTGGCGGAGAAAAAATATATTCGAGGACGAAGAAGAATTAGGTGAGGAAAATACCTAAGCTTTCTTTTTAGTCAAATAAAGGGTCCTATTTGACAAAAAAGTCAAAAAGTTTTGAATTTAAAAAAAATCAAAATTTTTTTTTTAATTTTTTATAATTTTTTTTCGATTGAAGAAATAGCTATCTAAACTATTTGGGACACATTTTGCTAAAAACAATTGGTAAGATGTTACATGGACCTCTTTGGCCAAAATATCAAATTCGACCCCCTCTAACCCAGAGAGTCCTTGACCGATCTCGTTGAAAAATTGTGTCTGCACTACTATCCAATAGGATAGTAGATCGGGATCAAAAGTTGTGTCAGTTGACACGAAAACCCCCATATATGTTATTGATCAGTGATCGATTTTAAGACATTCTAGCGAGACATTCTAGCGATACCTGTCCGTCTGTGGAAATGGTGATCACGACCAATGTATTAAACAGATATAACAAAGACTTAGCGTATTTACTTGTTGTTGCCCTAAGCAGTTTGGTATTGCATTTGAACGAAATCGTTTTAGCGGTTCAAAAGTTATGAACGAAAATGTAAGAACACCTCGAAAATTGTGGTACATTCAACATAACCTAAAAACACAAAATGCTTTAATTCGGCGGCTGGTTGACACATGTTAACAGAATCGATCAACGAATGGTATTTAAACAAGTCCAAACATATTTAAAAAAAAAAAAAACATTTACGTCGAAAAGAAAAATATAAAAAAAAAAAATTTGAATACTTTAAAATTTTTAAGCATTATCTATATGCTGGACGAACTTTCTGTCTTAGACGTGCCCTAGTAAAATTTGATGCAGAAAATATTTGTAAAACATTTTAACCCTTTAACTGCATTTTTTTTATAGACTTTTTTGTATTTCTTTTGAAAAAGGACAAAAATTACCCTTTAAAACGGGAGCTAGAGGGTTAATCTGATCATAGGAAAGAATCATCATAAAATTTTATAAAACCCATCAGAACATAATTTTTAGCTCAAAAGTATATTTGCACTGTTTTTTGTCGATATTTTTTAACACTGCTTTGGTAAAAATAAATAACAAACATTGATAATTTATACTGGACCCTTTTTAAGCACTTTGCGCATGTCGCACAAACTTTGAACATTCAACAACCCCTAATGAAATTTTATGAGGAAAATATTTGTAGAACATTTTAACCCTCTAAATGGACGTTTTATTAGACTTCTGTGTTTAGTTTTTGAAAAAGGACTAAAATGACCCCTTAAAATGGCAGTTAGAGGGTTAAAATGTTCTAAGAAAAAAACCGCCATAAAATTTCACTGAAGACATCAAATCATATTTTGAAGCTCAGAAGTGTTCTTATTATAGTATTTTTGAACGCCTTTGATAAAAAAATAAAAACTTCAGTGGGCTATAAAAAAGAAATCCGAACTGACTTTGCAAAACCCTTTGGTGATTTTGTCCATTTGATGGTATATTTTCATATGGCGTTGAAGCCATTGAGGCTCATTTTTCTTGTTGCACAGTGTTATCAGAACCTGATACTTTTTCTTTCTGAGACCTGCATTAGGAAAATTTGCGGCATGATTATTTGTTTCTATAGAAAATATTTATGTCTCTGGACATGATATTTTTTAAATCGATAAATTAATATAAAATCTGTGTAAGGAATGACTCCGAATTAACGGCTTTTTATTTTATAAACCAGAATTTTTAAATTTTTCAATAATTTTTTGGGGTAAATTTTCTTATTTCATTTCTCTGAAACAGTTACATTCAGTTTCAAAGACATAATTGAAAAAATCCTCTGAATCAGATTCATTGTGTTTTAGAGCCGTGAGAACCAATTGTAAATATGAACTGATATGAATTAGAATAAATGATGAATTTTTATTATTAAAACAGATAAAGCGATGTGAAATAACATATTCCCTTAAAATTACTTTTAAAAGACTTTGACATATTTGTGCAAAAAAATTGTCCTTTTTTATCGAACCTATTTTTTTTTTTTTGGTTTTTAAGGTTCTAAATTAAATTTTTATGGTATTAATAAACATTATAAATAGTGTAATCGCATTCATAAGGTTTTCATATATTTTTTTAGACAAAAAATTTTGGTTTTTAGTTTTTGCGGGAATTCCCGGGATCCCGGGAAATTTAAAAATGAATCTCGCTTTCCCGGGAAATGAAAAAGTCCGGGAAAAGAAAAACTCTATATTCCATGCAAAACGAATTGAAATATCAGTCGAGTACCCCATTAAAAAACCAAAATAGCTGTACATTTAGTAATTGAGTGCAAACATAAGTGCAAAAAAGTGTTTTCACATTTTGGAGAGTATTAAAGATTCGGCACCAACGAATATACCACTCTCACTGGTTTTATGTACATTTGATAAACAAATGGAACATTTTTATGCGAAAAGCTTAGACTTGGTAAAAAGTAGTTTTGGTAAAAAAAATATTTTTTTTCACGAAAAACAAAATTATGTTAAAAAAAATTTAATGAACCCAAAATTTTTGGTGAAAAAAAAATTTTTGATGAAAAAAAGTTTTTGATGAAAAGAAAAATTTTTTGATGTAAAAAAAATTGATGAAAAAAATATGAAAAAAAAAATTTTGGTGAGAATAAAATTGATAACAAAAACTTTGATGAAAAAAAATTGATGAAAAAATTATGATAAAAAAAATTTATGAAAAAACAAAAAGATTTATTAAAAAACAAAAAAATTTGATGAAAAAAAATTATGAAAAAAAAATTATGAACAAAAAATTTGATGAAAAAAAATTTGATGAAAAAAAAAATTTGTGACAAAAAAAAATTTGATAAAAAAAAATATGAAAAAAAGAAGTTTGATGAAAAAAAAAAATATGAAAAAAAAGTTTGATAACAAAAAAATGAAAAAAAAAAATGATGGGAAAAAAAATTTATGAAAAAAAAAAAATTGATGAAAAAAGGTAAGTTTACCGAAATACCTTTTGATGAAAAATTAAAAAAAAATCAAATAAAAAATTTTAAGAAAAGATTGAAAAAAAACAAAGAGTGCAATCATTTAAAAATCGCATATTAGAACACTAATAAATTTTTAATAAAAAAACAAAAATTAAAAAAAAAATGTTGACCATTTTTGAATTTGTTTTGATAGAAATACGGAAAACTATTTTTTTTTTGAAAATTCGATATCTTTGGAACGGGTAATTTAAAAATTTTGAAAACTAACTTGGATGGGGGTTTTAATGGGTTTTAAAAAAAAAATTAAAAATAATTAAAAAATCTAAAATATAAATTTTCAAAGTGTCCAATTTGGCACTGAATACCCCATATATATTTAGGGAAATCCTAGACAGATGTTTCGGTGCGAAACTCACGGAATTACAAAGTGAGTATTCGCCTATATTGAGGTTGAATGGTAAAAAAAAGAGATTCAGAGAAGAACTTTGGGATTTTTTCATGGAAGGGTCGATATATTTTTGCAAAAAAAAAATTTTGGAAAAGTACATTCAATACCCTAGTGAATTGTGCAAAGAGCTCAAATTTTCCCCAATTTAAAAATTTACGAGAATTTTTAAAAAAAAAATTTCTGACCCAAATTTTTACTTTAACCGCTTAAAACACCGCGATCGGACATATTTAGGTCTAAACAGTATGAGAGAAAAATCTTTGCATTTTAATTCTACATAAAAATTGTTATGAAAGTTAATTGCGAAAAACTTTTATTTTAAGAGTTACAGCCAAATTAATCTATAAAGGGTTTTTAGCCCATTTTTGAGGTCAAAAGTTCAAACTGCTTGGTCTGTTTGCAACCTAGAAGTCCAATTTCTGGATAGATATTATTTTCTACTCCCAACTCAACCGAAAATGAGCGGGGAGCGATAAAAAATACACTTTTGCACATCCCATACATTTTGTGGGTGCTCTAGTGTGTACAAATAAAATGTAAACATTAACTGGGCTAGAGATGGGCGCGTGAGTGGCCCATCACGCTCACGCAAAAAATAATCGAATCACTCACTAATCACTCACGCAATTTTTTTTGTTACTCACGGTCACTCACTATACACGTGAGTAATAAAAAAGTTACTCACGCTCACGCGTGCCTCACGCAAGATTCAATCACGCTCACGCGTGAGTCACGCAAAATCTACTCACGCAATAAAATTTCTTACCAAAAAAAAGTAAAAAATTCCAAAAAAAAATTTTTTTACAAAAAATTAAAAAAAAATTGGGCAAATCAAAATATCTAATCACGCAAATTCACGCAAAAAATAAATGACTCACTCTCTAATCACTCACTCAGATTTTTTTTCAACTCACACTCACTCACAATCACGTGATTGAAATGAAAATCACTCACACTTCACGTGAATCATGCAAATCACGTGACCAGCGCCCATATCTAAACTGGGCTATTGATAATGAGAATATTAAATCTAATGTAGGTTTATTTGACTGATATTGCATGAATATTTGTCAAATAAACCTACTTTAAGTATTAAGTATTATGAATAGGGATGAGATTTTCATGCACTAAAAAATTGAAAATATGCGCTTAAAATATGCGCTAAAAACTCAAAATATGCACTAAAAAAACTAAAAATATGCACTAAAAAATAAAATGCGTACAATAAAAATCTTGTTTTCATAGAAAAAACTTATAAAAAGCAAAAGGTAACGCCGGGTTTAAATAGTAACATTTAAAACTTTATATAAGCAAGATTTTTTTAGAACTTAAGACAATCTATAATAAAAAATTTAAAGAAAAAAAAAATATTTTTCTTATTTCCAAAATAAATTTTTAAAATTTAAAATAGTTTTTGAAACAAATAAATTTCAATTTGTGTTTTTGTTAATTTATGCCAAAATATGCAAAAATATGCACTTAAAAGTCGGAAATATGCACAAAATATGCATTTAAAACCAAAATATGCAAAAATATGCATTTTCACCAAAATATGCACAAATATGCAAAAACAAATCGATCCCGAGTAAAAATAAACATATATAACAATATATAACTTGATGCAAACATAATAAATCATATATGATTATACATCGCGTGAGATATTTTCTAAATTTTTTAAATGCAGTCATATTTAGTTACATATAATTCAATCATGATTCGGATTAAAAGGTGTACGTTTGATATAATTATATAAAATTATATAAGGGTCAATACAAAATTTGTTTTTCTGTATAATTTAATATAAAATTATATATATCTTATTCTGTTCCATATATAACTATAAATGTTTCCAATTAACCAAAAATGTTCTAAGTTTTTTAGTCTAAGTATAAGAAACTTTTTAAAATGTTCCTAAACATTTCCTTGTTAGGGTTATGTATATCACCTATCTGGTTCGAAGCGTACCCAAACATTTTTGTTGTTTTAGGAAATTATATGTTTGGTGAATGTATCGTTGACCTGTGGTGTATTGTATCTCAACCCAAACCAAAAAGACCAGGATTTTATATGTTTTTATGCAATTAGATCTAATTAGATCCACTAATATATGGGGCAAAACGCGTCAAAGGTCCACACCAAAAAACAAATGTTGTCCAATTTAAGTATAATTTTGGTAAAATAGTAGGTTAATGATAGGTATTCTAAATTACAAATATAAATTTTTTTGATGAAATATTGGCAGAGTTACAGGGTTGGAAAGTTTTGATGTTTTTGAAAAGAACATATTTTGGTGAATTTTAATTAACATTTTGATGAAACAAAAATTATAATTTTAAAAAGGACTTTTAAAGTATTTTTGATGGCCTTTAAAATGGCATTTGTGTTTTTTTTGAAAAAAATAAATTTGACCTTAAAATTCAAGGTCAAAATATTAAATTGTAATTATCTTATAAGGGTCGCACTTTAAGATTTTTTTCACTAAGCCCACTAGAAAGGTTGACATTTTTTTTAATTTCGGTTTTAAAAAAAAAATGGTATGTATGATACTTTATGAGAAATCAATTTTTTTACGAGTACATAACACCCAAACTGTACTGATTTCTTTATTTTTTATGCGTACAACGTTTGTTGTGTGTGTTTACAACGCACACTTTATCTAAGCATTGATTTTTGTTGTTGTTATTATATGCAGATTAAAGCGATTTCAGTACAATTTGAGTGTTATATACTCCTAAAAAATTGATTTCTCATAAAGTTTCATACATACCATTTTTTTTTAAAAAACCGAAATTAAAAAAAATGTCAAGCTTTCTAATGGGCTTGGTCAAAAAAATTTAAAAGTGCGACCCTTATAAGATAATTACAACTTAATATTTTGACCTTGAATTTTAAGGTCAAATTTATTTTTTTCAAAAAAACCACAAATGCCATTTTAAAGGCCATCAAAAATGCTTTAAAACTAGTTTTTTAAATTATAATTTTTGTTTCATCAAAGTGTTAATTTAAATTCACCAAAATATATTCTTTTCAAAAACATCAAAACTTCCCAACCCTGTAACTCTGCCAATATTTCATCAAAAAATTTTATATTTGTCATTTATACTACCTATCATTAACCTAATATTTTGCCAAAATTATACTTGAATCGGACAACATTTGTTTTTGGGTGTGGACCGTTGACGCGTTTTGCCCCATATGGCAATGTCTGGTCAAAACTCGGATGAAATCAAATCATATTTTATACAAGTTGGTCTTTTTTAATGCAAAAACATCCACCATTATTCGGATTAAATTGCGTATAAATATATATTGTGTTATATATCATGATATATTGCATCATATAAAAATTTTTACTCGGGATGCCATTTTAACGCAAATTTCTTGATTCGGAAAGATAATTGATCGATAACGTTTTTAGACTATCGACAAAAAACATGCATTTGCATGGAAATCTCATCCCTAATTACGAATAAAGGCCTAAATTTATTACTTGTCATACAAGAACAAAATTTTATATTCATATTCCAGCAAAAACATGGTAATGAGTTGTGAAAAGTAATCATTACCAAGTACATTATTTATAATGAGTACTCATTACCATTAACATTATTTTAAGCCCAAAAGTAACTACTTCTCAGTAATATGTTATAAAAGCACCTCTAACAATAAGTAATAATATCTTCTTGCATCTGCAGTTTTTAACCTTAACAATTCAATTAACTTTAAAAGTACTTCAAAACTTAATAAAAACTACGCAATTTTTAAGTTTGAGTAAAAACAAGTTAAATTTTAAAAGTTTTAATTAACTAATTATTTTACTTCTTATTGGTAATGGGTTTTTACTCCTTATTTGTAATCCGAGGAAGTAACTACTGGTCTATCTCCATACTCTTCACTAGTTATTTTTGTCTCACGCCCTTGTTAAAATAATTAGTGTTTCATTCAATAAGTAACTACTTAATAACATCTGTTTCGGATTACAAAACCCATTACTAGTAATGCCAATTTTTGCTGGGATACTTCAATAAAATAAACAAAATGGGAATCCCACAAGCAAGCATGAAAAAAAATCTATATTTTTCCAAAGTTATGAAAAATTATCTAAAACAGTGGAAAAAACTTCCTCAAATTAAATAAGATAAATATGATGAACTAATTTGAAGTGAATTACGTCCTAAAACTAAAAATGTCTGCGAAGTTTGTACTCGTGTCCAAACCATTGAATCATGATAATGTTTTGCTGTATTAGTAGGTGTTCTTTCCAAAGCAAAATTTTTCTAGGAAAAATAACGCTATATTAATTTGTCATTATATGCAAAATGCATTGAAATATCGGTCGAGGACCCCATTATGTTTTTATATAGTATTGATCCGTACAGTTTTCTAAGACATTCTAGTGATATCCATCTATCTGTTTGTCTATGTTTGTCGATAACAAAAAGTTTTTGATGACAAAAGAGTTTTAATGAAAAAAATTTATTGATAAAAATAAATATTTAATAAAAAAAAAAAATTATGAAAAAAATATTGATGAAAAAAAAAATATTGATGAAAAAAAAATATATTGATGAAAAAAAAATATTGATGAAAAAAAAAAAATATTGATGAAGAAAAAATATTGATGAAGAAAAAATATTGATGCAAAAAAAAAAAAAATATTGATGAAAAAAAAAAAAATATTGATGAAGAAAAAATATTGATGAAAAAAAAAAAAAAATATTGATGAAAAAAAATATTGATGAAAAAAAAATATTGATGAAAAAAAAAATATTGATGAAAAAAAAAAAATATTGATGAAAAAAAAAAATATTGATGAAGAAAAAATATTGATGCAAAAAAAAATATTGATGAAAAAAAAAAATATTGATGAAAAAAAAAAAAATATTGATGAAAAAAAAAAAAATATTGATGAAAAAAAAAAAATATTGATGAAAAAAAAATATTGATGAAAAAAAAATATTGATGAAAAAAAAATATTGATGAAAAAAAAATATTGATGAAAAAAATATTGACGAAAAAAAAAATATTGATGAAAAATAATTATGTTACGTGTTATTCACCAGCTGGTGAATATTTTTGTTATTCACCAAGAGGTGTATTATTATCCAAGCTACAATCCCAAGTTAGTAAAATTTTTGGTTTTAAGAAAATGAAAACAGTAATTCCAATTTTCTTTTTTGTTAGTCGTTAGCTTATATAGTCAAACTGAGGTGGCGTCCTGCAACCATTGGCGTAGGAAGCCAACATTTCTGGGGGGGGCTAAAGCCCCCCAGATTTTTTTGAATTTTTTGTTTTTTTTTTAATAGAAAACCCCAGACCTATTTCTGAAGCGTTCCCTATATCATGTGTCTAGGTGTCCTAGAAACGAATGCCCTCCGAAAGCGGTTAAAAATTCATATTTTTTTTAAACAAATTTTGATTCTGAAGATTTTTCGGAAATTTAGAACTCCCAGATATGTTATGAAAATGAAAGATTTTTAATGTTTTTCCTATAGTAAAATCATTAGATTACTATGATTTTTTTCAAGAAAAAGTTCTGATGATTGCAAAAAATGATGATTATTAGTCAAAATTCTCAGATTCTTTCTTCCAATAACTTTTGTCTATAAAAAACCACTTAGAATTTATAAACTTTTTTAAATCAAAGAACTTAAAATGTTTTCCTGAAGTTAAAATCCTAAGATTCGCTAAAGTTTTTATTACTGACATAAACATCAGATTCATATAAAAACTTTTTGCAATAATTCAGACTATTTTTCAATAGGAAAAACTATTAGATCTAATATAATAATCATTACGAGTCCTTAAGACTCGTAGAATAATCATAACGAGTCCTAAAGACTCATTATTATTATTTATTGTTGCAAAAATTAATGAAATCATTAAATTATTAAAAAAAAATTGTGAATGATTAAAATTCTGGGGGGGGCTAAAATTATTCTGGGGGGGGCTAAGCCCCCCCCAGACAGGGCTATCTACGCCAATGCCTGCAACTTTTTTTAAAATTAGACACCAGCCTAAAAACATTATCATGTTAAAAGAGAAATATGTAACTGTTTGGTTGTCGGGACTTTTTAAAACTACGCAAACATTATTTCCAATAGAATTTGCATAAAAATTAGATGACAATTAAAACACCGATTGTGTTTGGAAAACCATTATTATGTAACTTTATTCGTTGACTTTTTTTGCACAGTTTGGTATTAGTTTTTTTTTTTATCAATTTTTGTGTTGCATCGCAAAAAAAATCATTTCAACTTAATCACGCTTCGCCTGAACTGACTTTAACCTTAAGTTGCAAACACTGTAAATGTTACTCTTGATTATGAATCTGGGGCGTACCGCTACTATATTTCATCAAAAATCGATTCCCGACGTCAAAAAATTGACATATTAAGCTTATCTCGAAAACAATATTAAATATAAAAAAACTAATAAAACAAAAATTATTTTTCGGGAAAAATGCAATAAAACTGCATATTCACATTTTGTAATTGCAAAGTTTTTGTTGCCAAAAATTACGTGAGCGATTTTATTGAATTTTTTGCAGGGACAAATTTTAGTCGTAGGGTATTTTTTGTTATCTCGCTTCCATTTCAAGTTATTAACACACAAAGTTGCAGTTGAACATTTATAAAAACAAAATCGATCAAATTTAAGGAAAGTAAGTAAATAAAAAATTTTGAATATTTTTTGCTAAAAGCGAAGTTTTTAGTTTGGATTTTAATAGAGCGATTTTTGAAAACAAAAACATTGCTAAATGTGAATAAGCAGTTTTGTTGCATTCATAGGCGTAGATAGCCCTGTCAGAATTTTAATCACTCACAATTTTTTTTTTAATAATTTAATGATTTCATTAATTTTTGCAACAAAAAATAATAATATGTAATGAGTCTTTAGGACTCGTTATGATTATTCAATGAGTCTTAAGTACTCGTAATGATTATTTTATAATATCTAATAGTTTTTCCCATTGAAAAATAGTCTGAATTATTGAAAAAAGTTTTTATATGAATCTGATGTTTTTGTCAGTAATAAAAACTTTACCGAATCTTAGGGTTTTACCTTTACACACAAAAAACAAATTTGCTAACTTCCAACTGAAATTCAGTTCTTGCAACAAAAATTCGGTTGATGCATTTGAATTAAGGTTAAAACAACTAAATATCGGTAGTTACAACTAGATTTTATTAATACAACAGTCTTTTAATTGAAACAACTAAAAAATTCGTCTGAACAGTGAAATTTAGTAGCAGCAACCGAATTTTGAGTTGCAACAACTGAAGAATTCAGTTGGAAATTTATTTTTCTCTGTGTAGGAAAACATTTTAACTTCTTTGATTTAAAAAAGTTTCTAAATTCTAAGGGTTTTTTTTATAGACAAAATTTATTGAATGAACAAATCTGAGAATTTTGACTAATAACACTGAAAGTAAAATTTACACACAATAACGCCGAGACACCCCAACTTATTTTTGGGTCATAGAATCCAGTGATATACTCGGTTTTAAAAAGTAAGCTCAAAATAACAAGATATTTCGATTTTAAATTTGCAAATGTAGAGTAAAAATTGAATAAATCCAAAAAAAAATTATAAAATTCATCAAAATAAGAGCAAGTGTGGTTCCATGTCCGCTTGAAAATGGACGTCCATTATTTCTAGATATAAATTTTGACAAATAACAAGTTTTTAACAAGTTTTTAAAGTTTTTTCATTCAAATAAAATGAAAAATCGCCTTAAATCTACTACAAATTTAAAATCGAAATATCTCGGAATTTTGAGCTAACTTTTCAAAACGGGGTACACCACTGGATTCTACGACCCAAAATTAGGTTGACGTGTGTCGGCGTTTTGGTGTATCATTTTCACCTACTTACAGTGTAATCATCAACTTTTGCAATTATCAGAACTTTTTCTTGAAAAAAATCATAGTAATCTAATGATTCTACTATAGGAACAACATTAAAAATCTTTCATTCTCAAAACATATCTAGGAGTTCTAAATTTCCGAAAAATCTACAGAATCAAAATTAAAAAAAAAATGAATTTTTAACCGCTTTCGGGGGCATTCGTTATTAGGACACCTAGACGCATATTAAAGGGAACGCTTCAGGAATAGGTCTGGGTTTTTCTATTAAAAAATACCAAAAAATTTAAAAAATCTAGGGGGCTTTAGCCCCCCCCAGAAATGTTGCCTTCCTACGCCAATGGTTGCATTTTTCCTAAGCATAATAATTACTCTGTTAAATACTCTGTTAAATACTCTGTAAAACGACTGCAATCTTAATTAGACAGATATTTGCCAATGTTATCTGTCGAAATACAGATTTTAAGAAAATTCTTTGTATTTTCTTGTGACCGAAATACAAAATTTTGTAAAACTGGAGTTACTTGTTAAAAACTCGTAATTTTCACAAAAATAAAAAAGCAAATTTACAATTTGGAAGCATTAAAGCGGGCAAATTTAACAAAATTTTAATTTTAATTAATTTAATTTTAATTAATGTTTTTGAAGCAAAGAAGTTTTACTCATAAAATGGATTTAACGTAAACTTTGTAAATTTACAGAGTTTTTTTGTAAAATTTTGAACTAATAAAATGCATTTAACTAAAACTTTGTAAATTTACAGAGTTTTTCTGGTAAAATTCTTTTTGGTTTTATCAATATTTTACAGATAATTCTGTAAATTTACATTTTTTTTATCGAAATCATTTTATAGAGTTTTTTTTCGTAAAATAACAAAAAAATCTTGCTGGTTGGAAATCTATGGCATTTTCTGCATTTATTTATATAAAAAAATATCAAATGGGTTTATTTGGATATGACCAAAATTCGGATCTAATTGTATCATTTTTTATATTTGTGTATCTAAAATAATACAATTAGATAATTTTTTTATACAACTTGATTCAGCCAATTTTTGAGATCAAATTAGATCTTAAAAGTTATTTTTCAGCCAATTTTGAGATTAAATTAGATTACTCGGGATCTCTCAACGTTTGAAAAATAAGATTGAAATGCCTATTTTTTGACGTTTGTACGTGATTTTTTCAAAAACGGCTCAGGCGAAGATTTTGATTTTTGTCGAAATATGCACTCAAAAAAAAAGCCTTGTAAAATTATAAGAAAAACTTGAAACTTTTTTTTGTTTGCTATCTCCTATTTGACAAAAATTCATAGTAATTTTACAAGATTTTTACCAATAATTTTTTAATTTTACAAGGTTTTTACCAATAAAATTGTAAATTTACAAATTTTTTGACACGATAAAATTTACAAAGAGGTTTCGTAATTTTACTAGATTTTTTGCTACCTCCTATTTTACGAGAATTCCTAGTAATTTTACAAGATTTTTACCAATAATTTTGTAACTTTACAAGCTTTTTACCAATAAAATTGTAAATTTGCAGTTTTTTGGCGCAATTAAAATTACAAGAAATTCTCGTGAATTTACTAGATTTTTTTGTAAAATTATCTTGGAAATTTGTAAAATTAAAAAAAAAATGTAAAATTACAAAAAAAAAATGTAAATTTCGATTTGTTAAAAAACAAGGAAAACTGTCAAATATTGGTAAAATGGGATAACGAGACTTTTCCTAGCAATTTGACAAAGTTTTTTTTTGTGTGTAGTAGTTGGGACCACCAGTTTCATAATCATAAAAGACAGTTACAGTTTTCGCAACTTGAGGATAAAGTCAGTTCGGACGAAGCGTGTTATAGATGGTAATGCTAATATCATTTGCTAAATTTGGGAATGCCAGTCTTGGGATTGTATCCCCAAATTTTTGTTTTGCTTTTTGTTCATTCATAACACCGTACAACAGCCAAAATTAAACATGAACCGGATGATATACATCTGCATGAAGAGATCAAATGGAGTAAAACTATTTTTACAGTTTTTCATTTCATGATCCTATTTTCTTTTAAAAGGACTTTAAAGATAAGAAAGTACTTGAATTATAATGTCACTATTGATGGACAATAAAAGAGGATAATTTTCGTTAATTTTGAGCCATATGAGAAATCTGCTTATTTTAGCAAACGCGGTTTGCTAAATATCTGTCTTCATTATCTAGGTGAAATCAGCAGAGAAGTCTGTCGAGACTGCTAAAAATCTGCTGATCTAGAAGCAAAATCTTAGCAATTTGCGAAATTAAAAGAAAAATCTGCTGAAATTACATCGAGTTTGAGTCATATGATAAATCTGCTGATTTTAGCTAACATAGTTGGCTAAAACTTTGTACTGTGCAATGAAAACATTTATGAACATTTTCTAAGTTTTTTTTTTAAGTCTTATGTTTTGTAAGTTATTCTGTTTTCCAAGAATAAAATTTCAACGTTTTTTTTTAAATTAAAATTGTGAAAAAAAAACTTATAAAATTATTTTCAAAACGATATAACTAAATACTTCTGTAAAATAACCAAAACAAGCTGCTATTTTTTTCTGCTAAAAGTTTGCAGATCATTTTACAGATTTTTTGACCATGTTTTTCAATTTGTTACACTGAAAAAAATAACTATACTGAAATTAAATAAACACTGTAATTAATTTAAGTATGCAAATTTTTTTGAATTTATTTCAACTTATCTTAATATAAGGTGGTTTTACTTAAAACAAAGAAAATAAACTTGAAGAAAGTACATGCAAATACTTAAAAAAGCACAAGAGTGTTCCTTAATTTGTTTTTTTAAATTAAGTTAAATATTCTTTACATTTATGGCGAATTGATTACATTTAAGATAAAAGGGGTTTATTAAAAATTTTTGTCTTACTTAAAAGAAAAAAAATTAAATTGTATGCAAAAAAAATAAATAAGTACTTAACTTACTTAAAAATAGTATAGACATTTTCAAGACATTAAATCAAATAAGTACTATTCTTTAAATCCAAAACGCATTTTCTTTAATTTAATTAATTTTTGTTTTAATTTAAGAAAAAAGTAATCTTTATATTATTTATTTCATAGACTTTATTTGAATCTATATCTTCATCAGTTTAAGAAAGAAGTTAGAAGAAACTTAGGTAAAAACTACTTTAGGTATTTTGGGGATCCCATCTGGGGGTCCCATATGGAGACCCCATGAGACCATAACTTTAAATCCAAATTTCGATTTTCGCGGAATTTTCAAATGCCCATAACTCTGCAAATATTGCAGATATCAAAAAAAGTCTAAAGGCATTTTTGTAGTCCTTAACTTGTAGAACATGACCGCCGAAGACCCCAAAGCCCTCCGAGTTATAGTTTTCGAGTTACTTTATGATCAAATTTCTCAAGACCCCATTCCAATATCTCAAAAACTAAGCAAGATAGAGCGATTCTGACCAAAATTTTGGATCAAAATCAATAGTGACCCTATAATAGTGAACGCGAATACTCATGGGCGGACCCCATATATTGGGGGCCCGTAGGGTCCTCACATTGGGACTCCATAGGGTCCACAGAATCCGTACGCTTAAGGAAATTTTTACTTATTTTAAAAAAATATTTTTCCTCTGGATAAAAACAAATAAACTTATATTAAGTACAATTTTACTTACTTTTAAGATATATTTAAGTAAATGCATTACTATGTTTTAGGAAAAAATAAACTTGGAAGAAGAATTAATATCTTTGGAGCCCTCGCATACCCTTCTTTTTTTAAATTAAGTTCAACATGCTTTAAAAATGGTAAAAAATTTTTTCAGTGTATATTTGAGAGATCCTTAACATCCTTATTTTTTAATGGATGTCATAAAAACCGAGAAATAAAAATATCATCTTATTGATACGACTTTCATAATTTCACAACTTTTTTTGTATTTCAACGATTTACTGAAACAGTTTTCATACCACTCTATCACCAGCATGCGCGGGTACAAGGGGGGGAAAAAGGGGAAATTTCCCCCCCCAGACCAAATTTCAAAAGGAAAAAAAGAAAAAAAAAGAAAAGAAAAGAGAAAAAAAGAAAGAAAAAGGAAGAAAAAGAAGAAAAAAAAGAAAGAAAGAAGAAGGAAATTTTCTAAAAAAATTTCCGAATGAAAATTATTTCGAAATCCGAAAATTTTTCATAGAAAAAATCTGAAAGTTTTTATAGGGAAAATTTTTAAATTTTTAAAGGAAAAAATGTGACTCAATCTGAACATTTTCTGTGAAAAAATATCTGTCAATCTTATTATGAATTTTGGAATCTTTTAATAGTACTTATTTTTTGAGAATTTTTCTGCAAAAATCCGTTAAAGAAAATGTTTAAGGATTGAAAAATTTTTCTTTGTGAAAAATCTGACACTTTTTCTATAGGAAAAATGTGTCGGAAGAAAAAGGTCTTAGAATCTGAGACTTTTTCTATATTAAAATGTTCTCAAAGTCTGAGACTTTTTTATAAAAAAGGTGCAGGAAAACTCTACAATTTTTTACATTCTCAAAAATTTTCTTTTTCGGATTTTTTGTAGAAGAATTCCCAAATTCTAAAAGTCTCAGAATCGGAGACATTTTCTAAAGGAAAACTGTCTCAGAATCTGAGTCTTTTTCTATGGGTTTCAAAATTTGAGACATATTTATAGGAAAAGGGTCGCAGAATCTGAGACTTTTTCGAAAGGAAAAAGGTATAAGAATCTGATACTTTTCTATGGGAAAAAGTCTTAGAATCTCTTAATTTCAAACTTATTTTAAGGAAAAAGGTCTCAGAATCTTAGTCTCTTTTAAAAAGAAAAATGTCTCAAGGTCTGAGACTTTTTATTGTTGAAAAAAAGTCTTAGAATTTTAAACTTTCTCAATTGAAAGAAGGTTACAGAATCTGAGACTTTTTCTATGGGGAAAAGGTCTTAGAATCTAAAAATTTTTCTATAGGAATAAGGTCTCAGAATCTCAGAATTTTTGACTTCTTCTATAGGGAAAATGTTTTAGAATCTGAGACTTTTTCTTTAGGAAACAGGTCTCAGAATTTATGACTTTTTGTATAGGAAAAGGTCTCAAAATCTGCGAGATTTTTTTTTTTAGAAAAAAAAAGTGCCAGAATCTTTGTCTTTTTTATATACCTAAGAAAAGTTCTCAGAATCTAAGACTTTTTCTAAAGGAAACCCGTCTCAGAGTCTGGGACCTTTTCTTTTTGAAAGTCTTGCAATCTCAGACTTTTGCTATAGGAAAAGGGTCTTAGAATCTGAAGAATCTGAGACTTTTTCTATAGGAAAATGTTTCAGAATCGATACTTTTTTTGAAGAAAAAAGGTCTGACAATCTGAGACTTTTTATTATGAAAAAATCTATCACTTTTTCTTAAGGGATAAAAGTGCCAGAATTTTAGACTTTTTCTATATAAGAAAAAACTTTCAAAATCTAAGACTTTTTCTATGGGAAAAAGGTCTGAGAATCTGAGACTTTTTTTTAGGAATAATGTCTCAGAATCTGGGACTTTTTCTAAAAAGAAAAAGGTCTAAGAATCTAAAACTTTTTCTATAGGACAAAGGTCTGAGAATCAGAGACTTTTTTCACAAAAAAAAGATCCAAGAATCCGAGACTTTTTTTTATAGGAAAAAGGTCTGAGAATTTAAAACTTTTTCTTTAGGAAAAAGGTCTCAGAATCTGAGACTTTTCCTATAGAAAAAAAGTCTCAGAATCTAAATGTTTTTCAGCGCGAAAGACATCTACTAATCTGAGACCTTTTTGACAAGAAAAATGTATTAAAAATGCTTTAAAATATGAGACACTTTCTATAGTAAAAGGTTTCAGAATCTTAGACTTGTTTGTGGAAAAAAGTACTTAGAATCTAAAAAATTTTTTATACGAAAAAAGATTTTGAGACATTTTTTGTAAAGAAGAAGTCATAGATGTAGACATTTTATACGTCAAATGTGTTAGAATCTGAGACTTTTTCTATGTATACGAAAATGTACAATTTTCTTTTTAGACAAATTAAAAAAAAAATATTTAAACGAAATACTTATGATCATGAAAAGCAAACCTCCATCAAAACTAATAAATTTGATGATTTTATAGGTTTCCATCACCTTTTTTTTGCAAAAAAAAAACGAATCCCTGGTTTTGCTCGTCCAACAAAGGTGAATTTATGATTTTTTTTTTCGAAGTGAAAAAAAAAAATTTTCCCCCCCCAAACCCAAAAGCTGTACCCGCCACTGATCACCAGTGTATGTCTGTGTTTATGTTTGTGGGGGTTTTCCTTCCTTAAGCAAAAGGATCAATAAGGTTATCGCGCGTTCATAACTTAATTTATGGATTTTCTTATATTTTCTAGTTTATGTTATTGGTTGGTTGGTTGGTTGGTTGTAACATTTAAACTTTTTTTTAGTTTTATTATGATTTTTCGTTTTTGCTCCATTTTAGACACCATTATGTAGTGGTTGTGGAGTAGAGTAACAGCCAGCCAACATCAGTTAAGTCTGTATTTATAGGAAAGTGTTTAGGGCTTGATAAGCGATTTGTTTGTGTGTGTGTTAAATTTTTATGGTCGTTAATGGAAAGTCAGTCAATGCATATGTTCTGTTTTCCTTTTTTTATTAATGTTTTTTTCTGGTTCCAAAATTGTAAAATAGTTTATGATTTGATTTAGCTTTGTGATATAGTGCACAGTAGGGGTGGGATAGTGCACGAGTTTTCGATTTCGACACGCTAGAACCGCTTATTTTGTGAGGTTCGTAAAAAAAATGCATGAGCCAAAAAATAGGGCAGGTCGTTTAGGATCTAGGGGTCGCTCATCGGGGTCAAAGTTGGGCATAGAGGGGAAAAAATCCACAAAAAGCCCTACACCTCTCTTGGTTTTGCCCCAAGAGGGGTCAAATGTGAGACAGACCCCCATTATTTTTTCCCCCCAAACACTTTTCCCAAACACACCTAAGCCCTATCTCTACTCCCTAAGGGGGCTCCCATACAAAGGTTCAATTTTTAAAAATATTTGCTCTACCTCTTTAGCTGTCTCAGAAATAACCCTAGAGGAATCAAATGTATGACCGACCCCCAATATTTTTTCAACCCCAACATTTTCTTAGAACATACCTACCCTCTATCTTCAACCCTTAGGGTGGTCCCCATACATTTTTTTAATTTTTTCTTAATTTGTTTTATTACATCAGCTCCTACCGGTCTAATGGTGCCTCCTAGAGGGGTCATTATCAAGACCGACCCCCATTTATTTTCCACCCCCAATATTTCTTCTGAATATATCACTTCCCTATCTCTAATTCCTAAGGGGTCTCCCACACAAAATGACATTTTTATAAAATTTGCTCCAATCGCTCTAACTGGCACAGGGGTGACCCTAGAGAAGTTAAATGTATGAGTGACCCCCAATATTTTTTCAGCCCCAACATTTCCCCAAATAAACCTACCCTCTATTTTGAAGCCGTAAGGGGGTCCCCAAACATTTCTTTATATTTTTGATAAAATCAGATGTTATCGCACCCATGGTGCCTCTTAGGGATAGGGAATACAGACTTACCCCCATTAGTTTTTGCCCCCCACATTTTTTCCGAACATACCTACGGCGTATTTCCACTTTATAAGCGTGCTCCCCTTAGGAAAACCAAATTTGTAATGGTACTGGAACCCAACGTTGGAGTATTTAGAATTTACAAAAGTACAATAATTAGCAACACTTTTATTTATAAATTCAGCTCTTACCGCTCCCATAGTGCCTCTTAGGGACGGGAAATGCAAACTGACCCCCTATATCTGCCATGCAAACATCATATTAATGAACTTCAATTAAAAGAAGTGTTTGAAACCAAATTCGGCAAAACATCTGGGCCAGGAGTTCCAATGTTTGAGCGTTTTAAAGAGTAATGGGAAAATATAAAAGACAAACCATACAGTCCTGGCATAGAAGATTAGAAAGTGGCAGGCAACATACCAGCTGTAGTCCAAACTGCATCAAGTTGGTTTGTTGGGCTCAAATAAAGGAAAAACAACCCAGATACGACTTCAAGGAGTTTCTTGAAATTGTTGTATTATACCTTTGTGAAAATATTCCTAATAATCATTTTAGCCCACCAGGACCCATCAGTCATGCTCGATGGATTGCCTAAAAATGTTTTAGGTTTGACCAAAAACAATTTACGTGAAATTTTGGTTTAGCGCCACTAAAGCAATAGAACCTCCATATAATGATTTGAATTTTTTTAAAGCGATTGCTAATTATGCTTCAATTAATAAGATGTCTCAACGGTTGGAGAAGAGATCCCTGACATCTTTGGTATCTCAGTGGTGAAGCTGTTTTGATCCGAATATCTCTTGTGAAATAAAATGAAAAATGGCAAATGCAAGGAGGAAGAGTTATCTGACAGCGAAGAAAAATAAGACGATGATACCGGGGAAGATTATGACTCGGGGGATAGCGGCGAAGGTGGCAACAAAGATCGTGATCATCCAGTACACGTGGTTGGATTCGAAGGTGTGAAAATAATTAACATGTAATCGAAAAAAGTAAATCCAGAACTCATAATATAAAGAATGATTTTGGGGTGTAATATAGATCGCCTCCGTGAACTAACTGTTTGCAGGTGCACCCTGGGTAACGCTAACTGATCTATAACTTCTGGCTGCCAAACTATCAGATCCAATCTGATCTCCTGGTAAAACGACGAAAATTGTATTCACAAAATACTTAAACAATGCAGCCCGCAAATAGAACCAACAGCTCTTCTAAGGGCTTCCAGACAAAGAAGATCGGACCTTCAGTCCGAATACTACAGCTTAACATTGAAGGAATGAGCAAAGCAAAAGGTGATTATCTTAGCCGTATGCTTAATGAAGACAACATAGATGTGGCAGTGATACAGGAAACACACATAGCATCGGAAGATGAGTTTAGAACCCGTGGTATGATTGAGGGCTACAATGTTATTGGGGTCCTGTTCCATCGATCATATGGGTCTGCTACATATGTTAGACGTGGTATTGAAAATGCAAAACTTATTAGTATCAGCTCCAATGATAATATATTCACCATAACAACTCAAGTAGGTGAAATCAACATCACGAACATCTACAAACCGCCTAATGTGTTGTGGCCCCAAACAGTCCTTCCAGTTTTCCCACATCCATCGGTATACACTGGAGACTTTAACAGCCAACACACATCCTGGAGATACACGTTCGACGATATCAGTGGTACAATGTTAACCGAATGGGCGGAAATAAACAATACTCGTCTAGTTTTTGATGCTAAGGACACAAGCACGTTTCATTCCGGCCGGTGGCGTAGGGCCTATAATCCTGACCTTACATTTGTTAGCTTAAATGAAGATCACACTCCACTCTCTACACGACGCAAGGTACTCCATACATTTCCAAACAGCCAACATCGACCCTTATTCCTTGAAACTGGAATCCACAT
Organism: Pegoplata infirma; assembly: GCA_963921195.1. Taxonomy (NCBI): domain Eukaryota; kingdom Metazoa; phylum Arthropoda; class Insecta; order Diptera; family Anthomyiidae; genus Pegoplata; species Pegoplata infirma. The sequence goes on from OY992539.1 coordinate 173,086,708, forward strand.
TCCGCTGGTCCAGTCAGCTCCAAAACCAAGATGGAATTTCCGAAAAGCCTCTTGGACTACGTTTGCTTTAGCTCTTGACGCTAATATAAGATGGATTAATCCAACACCAAAAAATTACTCACGCCTTATAAATACAATTATTTCAACCGCTAAGAAACATATACCAAGAGGTTTTCGTAAGCAATATATACCAGGTTGGTCAGAAGAAAGCGATGCACTTCATGCTGAATATCTTAGTACTGAAGACCCCCTAATCGCTAATGAATTGCTAAACTCCCTCGACAACTCTCGTACTCAGAAGTGGCAGCAGACCTTGGAAAATACAAACTTCTCACATTCCAGTCGACAAGCGTGGAGCCTACTTCGTAAGTTGGGAAGTAGCACGCCTATCACAACACACAAGTCAGCAATACACCCAAACGATATTGCGCTTAATATAAAGAAATCATCCAAAATTATTTCGGACAAAAGTGATACTATCGCCATCAAGAAGAAACTCAAAGCGCTAAGATCAGAAACACAAATTATTCAGGATTACTCAGGCCCATTCTGTGTAGACGAAATTAATGTTGCCATCCGGCAGCTTAAACCAGGAAAGTCTGGAGGTTCAGATGGTGTGTTCCCTGAATTCTTCATTCACAGTGGTAAAAACTTTAGAAAATGGTTATCTCAATTCTACTCTAATATCATGTTGACTGGACACGTACCTACTGCGATGAAAAGATCCAAAATCCTTGCCCTACTAAAAACAGGCAAACCCAATGATCACGCTGATAGCTACCGTCCTATTGCTCTTCTTAGTGTCGTGTATAAAGTTTTAGAAAGACTTATCTATAACAGAATTGAAACTACTGTGAACAACATTATTCCAGTGGAACAAGCGGGGTTCCGATCAGGACAAAGTTGCACCGACCAAGTACTTGCCCTGACCACATATATCGAATCCGGCTTCCAAGCTAAGCTGAAAACGTCTGTAGCTTTTGTTGATCTAAAATCAGCTTACGATACAGTGTGGAAAGATGGTATGATATATAAATTCTTTAAAATTATACCATGCATCAAAACGGCAACTCTACTTAACAACATGTTAAGTGACAGACATTTCATAGTCTTTCTTGATGGAAAGCAAAGTCGTCAATGTAAGCTTAAAAATGGCCTCCCACAGGGTTCGGTACTTGCTCCTCTTGTTTTCAACGTATATACTCATGATATACCATCTACTTTATCCAAAAAATTCGCATATGCCGACGACATAGCTATCGCCACACAGCACTCTGATATGATGCATTCTGAAAGGGTCCTCACCCAACACCTGTCCTCATTAGGCGAGTACTTCAAAAAATGGCGCCTATGACCCAGTTTAAACAACACAAAGGTTTCTTGTTTTCACCTTAATAACAATCAAGCAGATTGCAAGCTTAAAGTATACTTTCACGCATAGATGGGAATTTTTCATTACCATTGGAATTTAATTACCATTCATATCAATGGTAATGAAAAAATTTTCATTACCATTTAATGGTAATTAAATTTTTTTAATTGAAAAAATAATTACTAATGGTAGTGAAATGCACCAATTGTTGAAAAACACCAATTATAATTGGTTTCAAAACCATTGGTTTGCACATTTTTGTTTTTTTGAAAAGTTAAAAATTTTAACATCAAAGTATGTTTTTAAAAAAAAATATGAAAATGTTAAAGACAAAAAACAAAACGCAAATAAAAATTTCAAATATTGTGTTATACAAAGGCAATCAACATGTGTTTGGTTTATAAAATGTGAAAAACTAAAACACCATATAACAAAAAACAACAGATATTTCTAAATATTAACGATTTTGACAATATTGTGACGACTTTTACTAATGGTAATTATTTTTTTAAGTGATGCCTTACCAATGGTAATTATTTTTTTTTTATTTTCATTAGTAATTAAATTGATAAGTAATTTAATTGGTACAATTGATACAACCAATGGTAATGAAAAAAATTTCATTACCATTGACATCAATTAAATGGTAATTAAACCATCAATTAATTGGTCCCTTTAATTAATTAGTCCCATCTATGCTTTCACGACGTTCTTTTAAATCATAATCCAACACCAAAATACTTGGGCGTTACACTAGACAGAACTTTAACGTTCAAACGCCATATAGAAAATACAGCGGGGAAAATAAAAACAAGAAACAACATTATACAAAAATTAGCATCTACAACCTGGGGCGCATCAGGTAGTACTCTCCGATCTGCAACTCTTGGTCCAGTATACTCGGCTGCAGAATACTGTGCTCCAGTCTGGTTAAACAGCGCTCACGTTGGTAAAATATATGTCCAGCTAAACGCATCAATGCGAATTATATCAGGGACAATGTCCTCAACACCAATAAGATTCTTACCAGTTCTTTGCAATATAGTTCCAACCGATATAAGACGTCAAAATGCTCTACTTCGAGAAAATAACAAAATCTTATCGAACCCAAATCTCCCAATCCATGACTACATCGACACATGTTTGGAAAACAGACTGCCATCTCGTAAACCACCTATTAAATTAGCGAGGGATTTAAAACAATCAAACTTTGAGGCTCATAACTTCTGGCAAAATGAGTGGAACATCTCCTCCCGTGAAGATCTTTTCCAGTTCCAAGACCTCACTAGCATGCCACCTGGTTCTGAGCTACCCAGGCTACTATGGGTAAGACTTAATCGTATCCGAACCAACCAAGGCAGATGCGCGGCAACACTTTATAAATGGAGTTCCGCTAATACTCCCTATTGCGACTGCAGCAACGTTGTACAGTCGATGTACCACATAACATCAGAGTGCCCGCAGATAAGATTTTCACAACACTTTTAAATGGGGATCGGTCTTACTAATGACCCCTCTAGGAAGCACCGTTCGACCGGTAGGAGGTGATTTAATAAAAAAATTAAGAAAAAATAAAAAAAATGTATGGGGACCACCCTAACGGTTGAAGATAGCGGGTAGGTATGTTATAACAAAATGTTGGGGATGAAAATATATTGGGGGTCGGTCATATATTTGATTCCTCTAGGGTCACTTCTAGGACAGCTAGAGAGGTAGGAGCAAATATGTTTTAACATTCAACCTTTGTATGGGAGCCCCCTTAAGGAGAGGAGATAGGGCTTAGGTATATTTGGCAAAAGTGTTTGGGGCGAAAAAATAATGGGGGCCGGTCTCACATTTGACCCCTCCAGGGGCCCCACAACCGGGGGAGTTGTGGGGCTTTTCGTGGATTTTTTCCCATGTACGCCCAACTTTGACCCCGATGAGCGACCCCTAGATCCTATCCGACCTCCCCCATTTTTTGGCTCATACCCTTTTTTTACGAACCTCACCAAATGAGGGGTTCTAGCGATTCCAAATACTGCTGCTTAAAATCTCACACAACACTATCCCACCCTTAGTGCACAGTGGGGCAACATATGAATTCAAAAATATTTTGAAACTAAATAATAATATACATATTGAAACTTATGTTAGCCACCAAAATTTTAATTTTTTTTTTAATAAGCAATACTACACAGAAAAAAATAAAAAAAATATTTGACTATTGAGTAAAAAATTACTCAATTTTGCACCAGTAAACGATTTAATAGTATTAAGTAAATTTTTAGTAAAAATTTATTAAATGTTTGAAAAAAAATTGAGTAAATTTTTAATTGACACAATTAAAAATTTACTCAAAATGTATCTATTTATTTTTGTTTTAAAGTTTAAAAAAGGTTTATATTTTTTTACAAAAAAAAAAAACAAAAACTTGTTTTTTCAAACTTTACCAAACATATTTATGTCTCAAAAACATAGAGAAATTTTATAAAGACGATTACAAACTTTAATACATACACTAAAAACTATAAACTAAACGAGAATTCAAAAAACTATTAGAGTTAAAAAAAAAAAATAAAAAAACTATTAAATTTTTATTAAATTATTTACTTAAATTGTTTTTAAAATTTTTAAGTAAATTTTTAATTGCGTCAATTAAAAAATTACTCAATTTTTGTTTTTAAATTTAAACAAGTGATTACTCAATTTTGTTTCCTCCATATTTTTTTCTGTGTATATTCTTATGTATCACATCTGATTCGAGATTTGAAAGATCAGTACTGATCCGAGTAAGCCAGTGGCGGGTACAGCTTTTGGGTTTGGGGGGGAAATTTTTTTTTACTTCGAAAAAAAAATCATAAATTCATTTTTGTTGGACGAGCAAAAATAGGGATTCGTTTTTTTTTTGCAAAAAAGGTGATGGAAACCTATAAAATCATCAAATTTATTAGTTTTTGCTGAAGGAGGTTTGTTTTTCATGATCATAAGTATTTCGTTTAGATAATTTTTTTTAATTCGTCTTAAAAGAAAATTGTACATTTTCGTATACATAGAAAAAGTCTCACACATTTGACGTATAAAAAGTCTAAATCTGAGACTTTCCTTACAAAAAATGTTCTCAAAATCGGAGACTGTTTTCGTATTGAAAAATTTTCAGATTCTAAGAACTTTTTTCCACAAAAAAATCTAAGATTCTGAAACCTTTTACTATAGAAAGTGTCTCATATTTTAAAGCATTTTTAATTTATTTTTCTTATAAATAAGGTCTCAGATTAGTAGATTTGTTTAGTACTAAAAAAAATTAGATTCTGAGACCTTTTTTCTATAGAAGAAGTCTCTGATTCTGATACCTTTTTCCTAAAGAAAAAGTTTCAAACTCTCCGACCTTTTTCCTATAGAAAAAGTCTCAGATTCTTAGACCTTTTTTTTGAGAAAAAAGTCTCTGATTCTGAGACCTTTTTCCTAGAGAAAAAGTTTCAGATTCGTAGACCTTTTTTTTTAGAAAAAGTCTCAGATCTGAGACCTTATTCCTAAAGAAAAATTCTGAGATTCTCAAACCTTTTTCCCATAGAAAAAGTCTTAGATTCTGAGAGGTTTTTCTTATATAGAAAAAGTCTAAAATCCGGGCACTTTAATCCCTAAAGAAAAAGTGATCGATTTTTCCATTATAAAAAGTTATAGATTGTCAGACCTTTTTTCTTCAAAAAAGTATCGATTCTGAAACATTTTCCTATAGAAAAAATCTCAGATTCTAAGAAAAAGTCTGAGATTGTGAGACTCTTTCCAAAAGAAAAGGTCCCTGATTCTGAGACTTTTTTCCTATAGAAAAAGTCTTAGATTCTGAGACCTTTTTTTTAGGTATATAAACAGAGTCTAAAATTCTGGCACTATTTAAAAAAAAATCTCGCAGATTTTGATACCTTTTTCCTATAGAAAAATTCATAGATTCTGAGACCTTTTTTCTATCGAAAAAGTCTCAGATTCTGGGACCTTTTTTCTATAAATAAGTCTCACATTTTGAGACCTATAGAACAAGACTCAGATTCTGACAACTTTTTGCTTTAAAAAGTCTCAGATTCTAAGACTTTTAGAATTTGGGAATTCTTCTACAAAAATTCGAAAAAGAAAATGTTTGAGAATATGAAAAATTTTAGATTTTTTTTGCACCTTTTTCTATAAAAAAAAGTCTAAGATTCTGAGACCTTTTTAATACAGAATAAGTCTCAGATTCTAAGACCTTTTTCTTATAGAATAAGCCTCGAATTCCAACACATTTTTTCTATAGAAAAAGTATCAGATTTTTTACAAAGAAAAATTTTTCAATCCTTAAACATTTTTTTTACGGATTTTTGTAGAAAAATTCTCAAAATATAGGGTGTATTTTTTAGAGGTTCACAACTTTGAATTGGTAATACTGCTTTATTTGACAACCGATCTAACTGCTGATAGTTGTGTTTTCTTAAGTATGGTTTGACATTTTATCATGCAAAGACTTATATAAGAGCAACGCTTTCAAATTGTAGAAATTTTTTATCAAAAAAATTCTTTTTTCGTCAAACTTAAATTTTATTCAAAGATCCTATTAATTGGTTACAAATATCGTTTGATTTAACCCCATTGGATTATTTTCTTTGGGGATATGTAAAGTAACTTGTCTTTTCCGATAAATTAGTGACAATTAAACACCTGGAAATAAACCTTCGACGAGTTATTGGAGAAATTCGAAAAACAGCCTCAAATTCTGTAAAAATTGTGTAAAAATGGAGGTTCAGGTTACTCCATGTACGAGCCATTTTTGGTATCGATATGGCTCCAAATCATTTTTAAACATTAATGTCATAAAATTATCTATCCAATAAAGTTAGTTTGATTGATATTAAAAATATTTTTCCTTACTTTATTTTAATTTAAAGTTCGGTAACAGTAAAAAATCACCCTATATAAGTACTATTAAAAGATACCAAAATTCATAATAAGATTGACAGATATTTTTTCACAGAAAATGTTCAGATTGAGTCTTTTACAAATTTTCAAATTTTCCCTATAAAACTTTCAGATTTTTTCTCTGAAAAATTTTCAGATTTCGAGATTTTTTTCATTCGGAAATTTTTTAGAAAATTTCCTTCCTCCTTCTTTTTTTTTTTCTTCCTTGTTCTTTCTTTTTTCTTTTTTTTCCTTTTTTTTGAAATTTGTTCTGGGGGGGAATTTACCCTTCCCCCCCCCCCCCTTGTACCCGAGCATGGAGTAAGCTCACTACTGATCCGAGATTTGAAAGATCAGTACTGATCCGAAAAATGGATCGCTAAGATTAGATAAGTTTTAATCGGACGGATACAATTTCAACCGAAAAATGGGATGGATATTTGGATCTAAATGGGTTTATCTAATTAGATAAACCCATTTTTCGGATGAAATTATATTCGTGCGATTAAAACGGATCTAATCTTAGCTATCCATTTTTCAGATCAGTACTTACAAAAAAAAAACACTGTCAAATTACTAGGAAAAGTCTCGTAATCCCATTTTACCAATATTTGACAGTTTTCCTTGTTTTTTAACAAACAAATTTGGATAGAAATTTAAATTTTTTGTAATTTTACATTTTTTTTTGTAATTTTACAAATTTCCAAGATAATTTTACAAAACAAAATCTAGTAAATTCACAAAAATTCCTTGTAAGTTTTATTGCGCCAAAAAACTGTAAATTTACAATTTTTTTGGTAAAAAGCTTGTAAAATAACAAAATTATTGGTAAAAAGCTAGGAGGTAGCAAAAAATCTAGTAAAGTTACGCAAGCTCCTTGTAAATTTTATCGTGTCAAAAAATTTGTTAATTTACAATTTTATTGATAAATACCTAGTAAAATTACAAAATTATTTTATTTATTTTTGTAGATTAGTGTAATTAGAATCGAAGGTGAAAATTATCTAAACACAAATTTACACAGAAATTCACAATGAAATTATAAATTTCATGAAAATCCTTTAATATCAATTAATTGAATGCCAAATGGAACACAAAAACTGACAAGGATATTTAATAATTTTATGTACTACACATTTATTTTGCACATTGTCATTTTATGTTTATGCTTAAAATAAAATTAATGTTAAAATTAATATGTATTATGTATAAAATATTTTAACCAAAGGCTATTTTCAAATCCAGCTGTGTATTTAAAAAAAGTACGTAAATTGTGAATATCTTCATTCATAAATTTCAGCTGGTAAGCAATGTTCATACGTACATACTAGGGTGATCGGAGTGGTTTTCGAAACCGGTTTAACAGTTATTTTTGTTGATTTGCAACTTTTGGATTTTTTTTAACTTGACTATTATACCGGTTATTAGTAAAATGTAAATTTTCAAAAAAAAAAATGTTTTTAAAAATTTAACAAAAATAAATGTAAATTTACAAAGAAAGTTGTAATTTTGCAAAAACTGTTTTGTAAATTAAGGAACAAAATTTTAAATTTTCATGTTATTTTTGCAAAGTAAAACTTTTTCTTTGTAAATTTAGTTTTTTGTAAATAAAATTTATTAAAAATAAATATTTAAATTACGATTAATTTGTATTAAAAAATAAAAATTGTTTTATTCGAGCTAATTTTTTTCTTTACTTATAAAACCATGATATTCTCATAAAATAATGCTCAAGAAAAGTATTTTTCTGTTTTAAATTTGTTTATGTTAGTAATTTTTGTAAGACTTAACCGACACGGGTTTCAAAATTTGTCAGATTCCATTGTCAAGGCTATTAAGAATATAAAAACCCTATTCTATAGGCAGCATAGGGAATTTAAATGACAAATCGATAATGTTCAAACAAAAATATATATATATGTATATTCAACGGTTCCTTCATTGAGAACAAGAAGAAGAAAATTGTACCTTCTCTTAGTTTGATCACTATTATCAAACAACCAACAAAAAAATAAAAACAGATTTCATATGACTACTAAGGGTGTTCTTAACAGTAAGGGAAAAATTTAAAATGTTTTAATTGCTTGGCACTGGGCAAATTATTGTTCCTTTATACTTAAAACTTAAAAAAATAAAATTTGGAGTTAATCCGATAACTTTAAGTGGACGCGGAAACGACCTGAAGTTTGAAAAACAAATTACAAGGGGAAAAAATGACTTTTTACTTATTTTCTAAATTTTTTAGACATTTAAAGTTAAATTTGAATTCAAATGGTTACAGAATTGTGATGTGGAGTACATTACCTTTGTAATAAGGCAATAAAAACTAAAATCGGTTAAAAATCAGCCAAGTTATTACAACTGCCCCAGGCGACTAGCGTGTGGCAGACCACTTGATCAAAGATTTCGAGCTCCATTTTTGAAATTGATTGAAATTATCTACTATAGCAACATTTTTTTATTCCTTAAGTCCCAATGTACTAAGGCGATAGGTATTTCTCATATTGTGTTATGCTAACTTGTTTTAAATTAATGGTAAAAAAGTCTTAATTTTTTAACCCTGTTTTCAAATCTCCAATTTTAAATTTTTATTTTTTTTTGCAAATAAAATTTAAAAAATCGACCATTGGACTATAGGATTTTATTAAGCACATATTAGGGAATAAAAACTAAAAAAATTGTAGATATTTCTTTTTCCAATCAGCTAGTTCAGCGATTTTATTTGGGAGGATTTCGAGATAATAGTGATTTTGGTAACTTTTTTAACCTTTAAGTTATTTTTTTTTAACAAACTTCATATGTTTTCTACTGAATTATTACAGCATAATATAGAATAGTTCAATTCCCTTAATAAGGGCAAATTTGTTTTAATATCAGTAAACATAAATGGTTTATTATTAAAATTCAGAAAATTAACCCTTAAGTGCTACTGGGGTCTATATTTTTTTTATTTAATGGAGAAAATATAAGTATATTATTTCATAGGGTCATATAGACCCCAACAGCACTTAAGGGTTAATGTTCTGAATTTTATTAATAAACCATTAATTTTTAGACATATTAAAATAACATCAAGGAGTTTCATTAATACCCGCTCGAAAAATCTGTTAATCTTTAAAGATTAAAATTCTTCTAAAATTTGACCTTTGACCTGTAACTGGGTCAATTTTTCATATCTCAATTTGGCCCTTATTACAGGAATTGAAGTATTCTATATTATGCTGCAATAACTCGGTAGAAAACATATGAAGTTTGTTAAAAAAAATTAAAAAAATTAACTAAAAGCTAAAAAAGTTACCAAAATCACTATTATCTCGAAATCCGCCGAAATAAAATCGCTGAACTAGCCTAATGAAAAAAGGAATGTCTACAATTTTTTTAGTTTTTATTCCCTTATATGTGCTTAACAAAATTCTTTGGTCCAATGATCGGTTTTTTAAATTTTATTTGCCAAAAAAAATAAAAATTTAAAATTTTAGATTTGAAAACAGGGTTGAAAATTTTTGACCTTTTTACCGTTAATTTAAACCAAGTTAGCATGACACAATATAAAAAATACCTATCAGCTAAGTACATTGGCAGGTAAAGAATACAAAAATGTTGTTTTAGTAGATAATTTCAATCAATTTCAAAAATGGAACTCGAAATTTTTGATCAAGTGTTCTGCCACACGCTAGTCGCCTGGGGCAGTTGAAATAACTTGGCTAATTTTTAACCGATTTTAGTTTTTATTGCCTCATTAAAAAGGTAATGTACTCCACATCACAGTTCTGTAACCACTTGAATTCAAACTTAACTTTAAATATCGAAAAAATTGAGAAAATTAGTAAAAAGTATTTTTTCCCCCTTGTAATCCGTTATTCAAACTTCGGGTCGTTTCCGCGTCCACTTAAAGTTATCGGATTAACTCCAAATTTTTTATTATTAAGTTTTTAGTACAAAGGAACAAAATTCTGCCCAGTGCAACACAAAAATCCGAAATAAAAAATAAGAACACCTTTAATGACTACCCATTGGATAATACTATATTCTAGTTGTTTTAGCATTTTTTTAGAGTAAACATTTGCACATATCCCTTGCGAAATAATTTGAGAGACAAAAAAGTTGAAAGAAAATATGAAGTGAGGTTGAGATTGCTAAAAATAGAATTGTAGTGTTGGAAACTGTTAAAATTTATTTTGTAGAAACTATAAATATACACATATGAGGCATTCCACACCAAATGTCCACCGAAAAAAAAAAACACGTGTACCATAAACTTCTGAATAGCTTATATGGATAGCCCTATATGGAACTTAGAAAATTGCATTTTCGGTTTTTCAATTTTTCAAAAACTGGGCTTAGGAGGCGTGGTCAAATATTGGAAAAATGGTCAAATTTGTGGCGAGTTGCCTTGATTAAATATTTATCACGTTAAAACGAAATGCACCACAATCTTAAAAATTTACATTCTTATATTGTTTCGTATGGGCTATCGAATAAAATTTTTTTCCAAGAAAAATTTTCAGAACCCGTTCTGAAATTTTCCATTTTTTAAAAAAGTCAATTTATCAAAAATCCGGCCACTTTTTTTTTCTTTTTTTAAATTTTTTTTTTTAAAGTTCAGATGTTTGTCCATCCACACAAAAAAAAATCAGAAATGTATTTTTCTTTTTTTTCGAGAAAATCCCATTTGAATTTTAAATTTCATAACAATTTTGTAATTTGCTTGTATTTTCTTGTGTCAACAGAGCGTATGACGAATATTTATGCAATTAATATTACTCATTCGTAACTTTAAAACAAAGAAATACAAGCAAATAACAAAATTGTTATGAAATTTAAAGTTCAAATGCGATTTTCTCGAAAAAAAAGATGAACGTGTATCTGATTTTTTTTGTGTGGATGGACAAACATCCAAACTTTTAAAAAAATTAATAAAAAAGAAAAAAAAAAAGTGGCCGGATTTTTGATAAATTTATTTTTTTAAAAAATGGAAAATTTCAGAACGGGATCTGAAAATTTTCCAAAACAAAAAATTTTAATCGATAGCCCATACAAAACTATATAAGAAAGTAAATTTTTGACATTGTGGTGCATTCCGTATTAATGTGATAAATACTTAATCAAGGCAACTCGCCACAAATTTTACCATTTTTCCAATATTTGACCACGCCTCCTAAGCCCAGTTTTCGAAAATTTGAAAAACCAAAAACGCAATTTTCTTAGTTACATATAGGGCTATCCAAACAACCTATTCAGAAATTTACGGGACACATGTTTATCTGTAGCGGGACATTTGGTGTGGAATGCCTCATATGTATGTGTATTCAACTGTACCCTCACTGAGACCAATAAAAGAAAATCGTACCTTCTCTTCGTTTGATCACTATAATCAAACAACCAACAAAAATTATTAAAACAGATTTTCATATTACTACCCATTGAATAATTATTCATAATATTATAATACCATATGCTAGTGGTCTTTGCATTTTTTTTTTTTTTTTGAAGTGTAAATTTTTTTTGAGAATAAAAATTTTTTTTAATTTAAGCAGTTTTGAAATATTCTAAAAATTTTGAACGGTTTTTCTGAAATCCAATACCGAACTTCTCTAAGCACTGAAAAATGTCAGCGTTATCAGTTATCTTTGTTTCACATAGAAAAAAATATGGAGGAAACAAATTTGAGTAATCACTTGTTTAAATTTAAAACCAAAAATTGAGTAATTTTTTAATTGACGTAATTAAAAATTTACTTAAAAATTTTAAAAACAGTTTAAGTAAATAATTAATTAGTTTTTTTATTTTTTTTTTTTAACTCTCATAGTTTTTTGATTTCTTGTTTAGTTTATAGTTTTCTCTATATGTATATGAAAGTTTGTAATCGACTTTATAAAATTTTCCTATGTTTTTGAGATATAAATATGTTTGTTAAAGTTTAAAAAAAAAAGTTTTTTGTTATTTTTTTTTTGTAAAAAAATTTAAAACTTTTTAAAAAAATAAATAGATAAATTTTGAGTAAATTTTTAATTGTGTGAATTAAAAATTTACTCAAATTTGTTTTTAAACATTTAATAAATTTTTATTAAAAATTTGAATAAATTGAGTTTGTAACTTGGATAATAATTCACCTCGTGCTGAATAAACCCGTTTTTCACCAGCTGGTGAATAAAGAGTAACATAATTATTTTTCAACAAAAAAAATTTTTTTCTTCAATTTTTTTTTTTCATAATTTTTTTTTTCCGTCAAATTTTTTTTTTCATAATTTTTTTTTTCATCAATTTTTTTTTTTTCATATTTTTTTTTATCAAGCTGTTTTTTTTCATCAATTTTTTTTTATCAAATTTTTTTTTTCATCAATTTTTTTTCATCAAATTTTTTTTTCATCGAATTTTTTTTTCATAATTTTTTTTTTTCATTAAGTTTTTTCATTCATTTTTTTTCATCAAAATTTTTTTTTCCCATAAATTTTTTTCCATCAATTTTTTTTATCATTTTTTTTTTTTCATCAAACTTTTTTTTCATAAATTTTTTTTTTTTCATAATTTTTTTTTATCAAATTTTTTTTCATAAATTTTTTTTCATCAAATTTTTTTTCATCAAATTCTTTTTTTTTCATCAAATTTTTTTTTTCATTAATTTTTTTTCATCATTTTTTTTTTTCATCAAAATTTTTTTTTCATAAATTTTTTTTTATCATATTTTTTTCATCAATTTTTTTCATCAATTTTTTTTATGAAATTATTTATTATCAATTTTTTTCTCACCAAAAAAAATTTTTATACCCTCCACTTAGTGATAGAGGGTATATATAAGTTTGTCATTCCGTTTGTAACTCATCGAAATATCGGTCAGGGACATGATGCCCGATCGATTTTAAGACATTCTAGCGATGTACGTCTGTCTGTCTGTGGAAAATGCTATCACGGACAAAATATTGCACAGAGATGACTGAAACTTGACATATTTATTGGAAGTTCTCCCGAGAAGTTTGGTATTGCATTTGAGCGATATCGCTTCAGCGGTTCAAAAGTTATGAACGAAAATGTAAGCACACCTCGAAAATTTCAAAACATTCAACATAACCTAAAAATACAAAATGCTTAAATTAGGCTTCTGGTTGACATATGTGAACATAATTGAACACCAAATGGTATTTAAACAAGTACGAACATATTTTTTGACAAAACAAGAAAAAAAATCGCGGATGTTTTTTTTACCAAAATTTTTTTTCGCGGAAATTTTTTTTCAATTTTTTTTTTTTTTTCAAAAGTAATTTCCTTTTAAATAAAGTTTTTTGCAATAATCTTTTTGAAATTGTGGAGGGTATCACTACATTCGGCAAGGCCTAATTTAACTTTTTTATTTGTTTTTCCATATTTTTTTTTCATCAATTTTTTTGACATCAAAAAATTTTTCTTTTCATCAAAAAAATTTATCAAAAACTTTTTTTCATGAAAGTTTTTTTTCACCAAAAATTTTGGGTTCATTAAATTTTTTTTAACATAACATTGTTTTTCGTGAAAAAAAAAAAATTACCAATACTCCTTTTTCACCAAGTCTAAGCTTTTCGCATAAAAATTTTCCATTTGTTTATAAAATGTGCATAAAACAAGTGAGAGTGTTATATTCTTTGGTGCCGAATCTTTTATACTCTCCAAAATGTAAAAACACTTTTTTGCACTTATTTTTGCACTCACTTAAGAAATGTACAGCTCTTTTTTTAATTGGGTCCTCGACTAATATTTCAATTTGTTGTGCAGGGAATAGCAAAGTAATATAACATTATTTTTTCTAAAAAAACTTTTTTTTGGCAAGTACACCCAAATCTTCCGCAAAACATTATCATGATTTAATGTTTTGGGCAAGAGTACAAAATTCGCAGACAGTTTTCTGTGCATGTTTTAGCAAATTGTTTCCCAAAAAAATGCAAAATAAACGGTTTAACCAGTTTTTTTCAATTTAAATCTCGAAAACAGTTTTAAAAAAAAACATGTTTTCGAATATTCGAAAACCGGTTTTTGAAAAAAGTCGAATAATCGATCACCCTTAGTACATACAACAATTAATGTATGCAGCAGCATGTGCTGCTTGCTGCTGGTTTGGTTCTGTTTCATTTGTACTGGCTGCTTGAATTTTACCTTGAATTATCCAGCACCTAATATTTACTCACAGTTTCTAAAAACGAAGGACATTCGCAAATAAAGGTCGTTTCAAAATGTTTCATACATGTATGTATGTTAGTATTTTCGTACGTACGTATGTAGATTGTACGTACGTATGTTTGTACATGGCATCCGTATGTAATGCAAATACATTAATATAATGCAAGGTTGAACAATAAAAACTTAAAATGAAAACATCAAAGTAAAAAATTTGTAATGAAAATATCAACAAACTAAAAATAAACTCATACACGCAAATAAACAACAGCGGTTTAAACAAGTTCTTTCTATTACAAGAAGTTTCCCCAGTGGTTCTCTCTCCGATTTATGATATTCTGAAAGATAAAAAGAAATTTTTGAAATGTACATACACTCAAAAAAAAAGTTTGTAAAATAACATAAAATCCCCGTGATTTTACGGAGCAGGTTTTGTAAAATATGTACTAGCAAGAATCCCCGTAATGTTACTGGGATAATTTGTAAATTGATTCAACAAAAGAAAATGTAAATTTACAATTTTTTTTGTAAAATATTAACTTCGGGGTGAACATTTTTAGGAAATTTACAAAGAATTTGGTAAATTTACAAAACAAAATTGTAAACTTGCAGAAAATAGTTGTTATTTTACAAAGCAAAAATAGAAAATGAAAAAAATAAATTGTAGATTAACAAATTATTTGGTTAAACTACTGTTTTTACCACGAAAAAATATTAAAAAACACGTGTATTTACAATAAAAATTGTAAATTTGCAAAAAAAAATTAAAATTTACAAAAAAAAATTGTAAACTTACAAAAAAAAAGTTGTAAATTAACAAAACATAGTAGAAAATCAAAAAAGACAAAATTGTATATTTACAAATTGTTTGGTTAAACTACTGTTTTTTATGGCAAAAAACTTGTATATTTACAATAAAAAGTGGTAAATTTACAATTTTTATTGTAAATATACCATTTTTCTTATTTTTTGCCGTAAAAACAGTAGTTTCACCAAATAATTTGTAAATTTACAATATTGTTTTCGTATTTTCTATTTAATTTTTGTAAAATTACAACTTTTTTCTGTAAGTATACAACTTTGTTTTTTAAATGTTCATATTTGTTTTGTAAATTTACAAAAAATTTGGTTTATTTACATATTTGTTTTGTAAATTTAAAGGTTTTTTTCCATTGGTGCATCTCATTTTTCTTTCTTCGGCAGCTGAAGTAGCACTTCAACAACCTGAAATGATTTTTTTTTCACTTGAACACTTTTAACAAACTTTTTAAAGTATAACACTCCACTTTTTTATTTTTTCGACATTTCGTTTTTCTTAAGTAGAACATATGAGAATTGCGAAGGAGGCTACACAAGAAATTTCTTATATTTTCAGGAAAAATTAGTCAAAAAATAACATTTTTCTTTTTGAATTTTTAATTATTTTCACAAGTATTTTTAAAAAATCGGAAATTTTTTTTTTTTGGATTTTGTAGATTGGATGTTTAAGTACCTGTTAAAATAAGAAAAACTTAATTTTTCATAATTGGCAGCGTTTTATTGACATTTTAGGTGTCAAATTAAAAAAAAAATGGTAAAAATAAAAAAAAAAAAACTAGAAAAATTATATAGTAGAAACACATAAAAATTGTGGTATTTTACTTAACGCAAATTACCAAAAAATGGGGTATAAATTTAATTTTTTGCTAAAGCTTACAAAAAGTTGCAAAATGTTTGTGTCCGGAACTTAAAAAATTTCCAAACTTTTTTTTCATGAAATTTTTATTTATAAAAAATTATTTTTAACTAAATTTTTTACTCCAAAAAGCAAAAAAATCTAAACTTAGAAAATTTTTGCGTGTCCTATTGTTAAATAATTATTTTTTTTTTTGTAAAACAACATTAATTCTAGTAATAAAATAAGTTTTTTATTTTTGAAAAATTACATTGGAATTTTGTACTTTTCAATACATACATTTCAAACTGAAAACCTTGTAAAAAAACCTCTTAAAAAAATGTTTGTAATAAAACATTTTTTTGGTAGAAAGACTAAATAACATCAAGCTAAATTTTGTTGTACAATTACAGTTTTCTTGTGTAAAATAAATTAACACCTTGTAATATTTTTTTAATTTGTAAAATAACTCACTTTTTTGTAAATTTACCTAAAAAAATTGTAAAATAAATTTACCAACATATAATAGTAAAATTATAAAGCAAACTGTAGTTTTCGTTTTATTAAATATACTACAATTTTTGTAAAAAGACAAAAATATTAGTAAAATAGAATTACAAGGCCTTTTACTTGTAATTTTACAAACTTTTTTTTTTGAGTGTACATATGTGCAATTTTCTAAAATGACTTTGTTTAAATACATTTTTAGCATTTTAGGTTACATTAATATATTTTGAAATGTATTTGGAAATATTTTGAGTAGGTTTATTCTGGCTCGAGAGCATTATTCCACTCAAAAAAAAAAAACTTGTCAAATTACTAAAAAAAAGTCTCGTAATCCAATTTTACCAATATTTTTTCTTGTTTTTAACAACACATTTTCCATCGAAATTTACATTTTATTTTTGCAATTTTACAATTTTTTTCGTAAATGTACAAATATCCAAGGTAATTTTGAAAAAAAACTAGTAAAGTCCTTGTAAGTTTCATAGCGTCAAACAATTTGTAAATTTACAATTTTATTGTTAAAAAGCTTGAAAATTTACAAACAAGCTCATAATGTTTGCTAGGAATTCTCTTAAAATAGGAGATAGCAAAAAATCTAATCAAGTCACTAGAACTCCTTGTAAGTTTCATAGAGTAAAAAAAAGTTGTATAATTACAATTTAAATTTTCTTGGCATTTTACAAAGTTTTTTTTTAGTGTGTGGAAAAAATATTATAGAATCTGAAACTTATGTATCAAAAATTTGGAATTTCGGGTAAATATGGTTACGAATGTTAAGTCTCATCTTTCTGCAATTAAAAAAAATATCCCCACTTCACCACCGGAATTTATGTGTCCATAAAATGCAATACAAATCAGCTCAGAAATTGTTTCAAGCAAAAACGAATATTTAGGATTTTTTGATTTTCGGCTCATAAGTTTTTTGTTAATTAATTTAAATATAAATTTAAATTTAGATTCAATTAAATATAAATTTAGATTCAATTTATAATCAAATTCTACTAATTTGAATCACTTTGAAACTATTTATTTTGAAAATAATGAAATAAATTAATAACCCAGTCGGCAAAAAAAATCTCACCTGACATACTGCTGACTCTCCCTTTATAAAATTGCTGACATCTTCATACAATTTTTCAAAATGTCATCAATCACATGTCAGCAGTTGGTCAGCGGTTGTTTAAACGAATTGTTAGTGTCCATCGATACTGGTGGACACTGCTGACCAACTGCTGACATGTCATTGATGACATTTTGAAAAATTGTATGAAGATGTCAGCGATTTCATAAAGGGAGAGTCAGCAGTATGTCAGGTGTGCTTTTATTTTGCCAACTGAGAAAATAGCAAATAAATACAAATATTAAAATTGCATAAAAAGTTGAAATGCAGACTTTTCTGAGATAACGGCACATTGAAAATTTTGTTTGACAAGAAATTTGAAATCAGCGGGTATTAATTGCGTTAAAAAGTACCTTTTTCCAAAAAAGAAAAATAAAATTGAATCTTGATCCAAAATGGGTTAAAAATCAGCATCTGGGGACCAAAGTCGGGGTTTTAGATTTATTTTAAATATTTTACCAATAAAGCATGGTAAAAAAAATTCGGACATGAATTATGGTCGAAATACGTAATTTTTTCCAACTTTGATCGCTGGTTGCCAACTGAAGATGACCTTGCAATTTTTTTTCAAAATTTTCCAACAATCAGCTCTAACGTGGCCATGGTTTGGCAGGTATTACGACATGAAATTCAAAAATTTAAATTTGACGGGACGCCCTAGTCAGGGATGCCAACTTAGTGCTTTTCGCGCTAGATCTAGCGCTTTTTGATGTGTCAAAACGCGAAAATTTTTGGCCTATTGCCAAATTAGAAAAACGCACTAACATGGTGCTTTTTAAATTTTCAGTTGGTGCTTTTAGTGCTTTTTAAAATTATTTTTTATAGCCTCCAAACAAAGTATGGCGGTATACTTACTTTGTTATTTCAAGTGTAACGCATCAAAATATTAGTCAGAGACTCCACAAAGTATATATTTTATTGATTTATGATCGATTCAAAGCAGGGTTGGCAACCGAAACCCACCTAGAATAACGGTATTTGGCTATTGTACCGCAACTAATAAAGATATGGACATTTTCAAAAGCGATTATGAAAGCTGATGAAATTTCTAGTATTTTAAATGTGTCACTTCGTGTTTCTACCGGTTAGTTATCGAAATATAGGTCAATACCGTTATAAAACCGTTTCAAACGGTATTATAAAGGTATTGGCCTATATAACTAAAACGAACCGGTAGAAACACGAAGTGAAACATTTAAAATACTACAAATTTCATCAGCTTTCATAATCGCTTTTGAAAATGTCCATATCTTTATTGGTTGCGGTACAATAGCCAAATACCGTTATTCTAGGTGGGTTTCGGTTGCCAACCCTGATTCAAAGACATTTTTTGAATGTCCGTCTGTCTTTTCTGTATGTTT
This sequence comes from Pegoplata infirma, assembly GCA_963921195.1. Lineage (NCBI taxonomy): Eukaryota > Metazoa > Arthropoda > Insecta > Diptera > Anthomyiidae > Pegoplata > Pegoplata infirma. The sequence goes on from OY992539.1 coordinate 173,105,772, forward strand.
TCCCTTGAGGAACTAAACCAACCTCTAAAAAACGCCATTCCTTGTAGGTTTTTTTTTTTATTTTGGTTTAAAGTTTGAATTCTGTTCTGGGTGAAGTTCAAAGACTAAATTTGGCTTTTTAAGCGGAAAATGCAGGCCATGTAAAATTGTACAACGATTTATATCGGTTGCTCAAAATCAAAAATTTTGTTTGAATAAAAATATTATTTTTTTTTACCAATTTACAAAAACAGTACAGTGCGTTTTTACCCTTTTTTCAAGCAAGTTTACGCGTTTTTACCCGTTTATAAAATTTTTGTGCGCGTTTTGCTCTCAAATAGTTGGCATCTCTGGCCCTAGTATTAAAATTTCTGTTTCGGATAAAACCGTAACCGAAACCGCGCTTATTGAAGCCAAAAACCGATCCCGAAACCGACCCATATATTTTCAGTTGCCCGCTTTTTAATAACAGAATAGATTTTCTATATTTGTTTTGCATTTAGAAAAATTTAGTTAAATAAACAACTATTTACATATGTATATGAGGCATTCCACACCAACTGTTCCACTACATAAAAACCATAGTGGTTTCAATGGAATATCATTTGCAAATTTTTCGCTCTTAGAGTACTATAAAATAACAAAAATAAAATTTAAGTTTTTTCAAAAAGTCGGCCTTGTAGGCGTGGTCAAATATTGAAAATATCAAACTTTTTTGTCTGAGTATCTTTACTTCAATATTTATGCAAATCAAATGAAACGCAGTAAAGTCTTTAAGACAAAAGTTTTTTATAGATTTTTGCGCTATCGATTAAAAAAATAAAAATTGGAAAATTTTCATAAGAAGTTCTGAATTTTTCAAATTTAAACTTAAACTTTATTTATCAAAAAACATGCCGCAATTTTTTGAGGATGTTTATTCTGGCTCGAGGTCATTATTTTCTTTACTAATTAAAACCATGATATTCTCATAGCATAATTTTCAAGAAAATTATTTTTTTGTTTTAAATTTATTTATGTTGGTCATTTTTGCAAGACTTAATCGACACGTGTTTCGGAATTTGTCAAGATTCCATTGTCAAGATTATTTAGCAAAAATAGAAACGATTTACTACAAAGTAGCAAACGAGTCTAATGACAAATCGTTTGTGCACAAACTAAAGTATAAGAACATATTCGACTCCATCCACAATGTGAATTAGAAAGACGAAGAAATTGTACTATACTAGTAAGGCAACGATTGTCAATAACCAACAAAAATATTTAAAACATTTTACATATGATAGTCCAATGGACTACAACAATATGTTATTTGTTGTTGTGAATGTAATAACCACATTAGGGTTATTCATCACTATGGCGTGCCAACCATTATGTTCAAATTCTGATTAATTTTTATTAAAAAATAAAAATTGTTTTATTCGACCTTTAAAATATTATATTTTGAGGATGTTTATTCTGGCTCGAGGTCATTATTTTCTTTACTAATTAAAACCATGATATTCTCATAGCATAATTTTCAAGAAAATAATTTTTTTTTTTAAATTTATTTATGTTGGTCATTTTTGCAAGACTTAATCGACACGTGTTTCGGAATTTGTCAAGATTCCATTGTCAAGATTATTTAGCAAATATAGAAACGATTTACTATTTTTTTTTTTTAATGTTTTAAAAAAAAGTTAAAGTGCTTTTCTATCTGTTGTGAAATTTTCAGAGATGTGTTTTGCCTTGTTTTCGAGAAATCAAATGTCAAAGATTGCAATACGCTAATTTTATACAATAATGTTGTATAAAACGTGTACGTATGAGTAATATCAATACTTAAAAAATATTTTAAGAGGCGATGGGAGCGTGAGTGAGTTTTTATTTATGATCACGCACGCTAATGAAAGAAAAAAAAATATTCACGCACGATATTTTATTTTACTCACGCTCACGTGAACATCGTGACCGTGACTTATTTTTTCTACTCACGTGTGCCTGAATGAGCGTGAGCAAAATAAAATATCGTGCGTGACTAAATTTTTTCTTTCATGAGCGTGCGTAATCGTTACTAAAAACTCATTTACGATCCCATCTCTTTTTAAATATTGTTTAGTGTTTTTATTACTCATACGCACACGTTATATACACCATTATTGTATAAAATTAGCGTAGTGCATTCTTTAACATTTGATCGCTCGAAAACAAGACAAAACACATCTCTGAAAATTTCAGAACAGATAGAAAAGCAGTATTTAATTTTTTTTTTTAAATTAAAAAAAAAATAAATAAAATTGCGGCATGCTTTTTGATAATTAAAGTTTAAGTTTAAATTTGAAAGATTCAGAACTTCTTCTGAAAATTTTCGAATTTTTATTTTTTTTAATCGATAGCCCATACAAAAATCTAAAAAAAAACTTTTGTCTTAAAAGCTTTACGTGTTTCATTTAATTTGCGAAAATATTGAAGTAAAGATAATCAGGCAAAAAAGTTTGATATTTTCAATATTTGACCACGCCTACAAGGCCCACTTTTTGAAAAAACTTAAATTTTATTGTTGTTATTTAATAGTTCCCTAAGAACTTTTTTTTGCTGAACATTTGGTGGGGAATGCCTCATATGTAGTCTGTCCATCTGTCTGTGAAAAGCAAGATGCAGTCCAAACCAAAAGAGTTGTTGGTAAATGAGTGTTTTACTTAAATGCAAAAAAGTATTTTTACAATTTGGATGTAAAAATACTTCTTTCACAGAAGAATTTAACACTCTCACTTGTTTTTTGTTCATTTGTTAAACAAATGGAACATTTTTATGTCCGAAGTTTAGATTTGGCGAAAAACGTTTTTGATGAAAAACAAAGTTTTTATGAAAAAATAATTTTTGATGAAAAAAATTTTTTAAAGATGAAAATAAATTTTTGAGGCAAAAAAAATCAGAAAAAAATATTTAATGAAAAAAAAAATTTATGTAAAAAAGTTTTGATAAAAAAAATGAATGAAAAAAAATATGAAAAAAAATGTTTATTAAAATAAGTTTTGTTGACAATTTTTTTTAATTAGACATGGCCCGTACCAAAGAAAAACAAAAAAGTCTATTTTAAAAAAAGTTTTATTTTAAATTTTAAGTTTTCCATACATTTTTTGAAATTCAATTTTAAAAACAAAAACAATTTTATTTGATTTTTTCTGTAACTACAGATCGAGCACGGGCTCTAATTATATTTGTTATAAGGGTTCAAGTTGAAAAAATGCAGAAGAAAAATTGAATTTCTAAAAATTATAGACATTTCTGGTATTTCCCATACCGGTTTCAAACACCCCAGTTAGTGTCATCATCAGTAGGATTTTAAATGTCGGTTTGTCTTGTTAATGAAAACTGTTTTTTATATATGTGAATATTTATAGTTTCTACAGAATAAATTTTGACAGTTTCCAACACTACAATTCTATTTCTAGCAATCTCAACCTCACTTCATACTTTCTTTCAACTTTTTTGTCTCTTACATTATTTCGCAAGGGTTACCAACATGATCTGGAATTGCAGACACAAATTAAGGAATTTGCATTTTCAGTTTCGGAGACGTGCCTAATGGCGACATATTTTGTCAGTAATTTTATTTGATTTTTTCTGTAAGTACAGATCGAGCACGGGCTCTAATTATATTTGTTACTAGTTAAAAAGTTAGAGCACGTTAAACGTCATGTATTTTTCTGACTTTTGCTAAAAAAGTCGAACTTTGACCCGCGATAATTTGAAAACTCCCTGCAAAAAAAGTCATTACCACTTCTCAGTGGAGTGCTTTAAAACTATAACAAATGTAATGAAATACAACAAAAATAACAAAAAACACAAGACAAAAACACACAAACAGTTTTTTCTACTCCAGAATACATAGATATTCAGCACTTAACTCATTACCTATCGCGACACCTCCATACAAATGTAAGTAGATATTCAGTAGATAAGAAGTACTCCGAGCTTTCAAACAACTTCCAACTGCTTCCACGGAGTAGTTCGACGATCCAACATTCCAAATTTCAAGTTTCCAGTACCATTATTTCAGATCAAATGAAAAGTACCAAAGTTCTCGTTTTTACTCCCTTAGAATCGAAATTTCGAAAAAAGTACTTTTTACAATTTTTTTTTTCTTTTGTTTGATCCTACATTCCTAATTTAAGTTTTTATGACCTTTATTTAAGCATGGGATGCTACATTCCGAATTTCAAGATAATAATACCATTACTTAAGTATATATAAAAAGTATCAAAATATCTTTTTTACCAGTTTTACCCCCATAGAATCATTATTTCAAAATCCCAGCCTTAGTGGATCTATATTCCGGGAGATGCAGCTACATCCCAAATTCCAAATCTCTAGCTTCATTGGTTTGCGGAACTATAAAAAGTACTAACGTACCTGTTTTTGCACAATTTAGCCCCTTATAATCAACATTTTCAAAACCCAAGACTTAGTGGACCTATTTTCCGGGAGGTGCATCTATATTCCAAATTTCAAGTCTCTAGCTTCAGTGGTTTGTGGAAATATAAAAAGTACCAAAATACCTTTTTAACACCATTTCAACATTTCCAAAAACACAGCCTTAAAGGATCTATATTTTGGGAGGCGCACCTACATTCCAAATATCAAGTCCCCATTTCGTTCCCTGTTTTATTCCATTTGATTCCCTGTTCCATTCCGATTAGTCCTATGTGGCTTTCTTTCCGTTCCGAATATGACCTTACATGCGCTAAAAACAAAAAAATCTTTGCCTTCTTTAGAAAACTTTTTTCGATAAATGCATTCCAAATTTAAAGTTTCCAGGACCATTATTTCAGGAATTATAATAAGCACAAAGAAAAACATTTTTTTACCCCCTTAGAATCGGAATTTCGAAAAAGTACTTTTTCAGAATTTTTCCCGTTGTTGGAACTAACATTTTATTATTTTTTGTAGGACCTTATTTTCAAAAAATTTAGAAAGTACCAAAGTAAATTTTTGTACCCTTATGAGTCCGAATTTCCAGAAAGTACTTTTTTGGAAAGTTTTTATGTTAGAGGATCCTACATTTAAATTTTTAAATTAATAGGATTTTTTTTTCAGAAAAAATAAAAAAGTACCAAAGTGCTCGCTTTTTACCCCCCCTTAGAATCGGTATTTCGAAAAAGTACTTTTTCAGATTTCTTTTCGTTGTTGGAAACAACATTGCAAATTTTATTTTTTTTTTAGGACTTTAATTTCAAAAAACATAAAAAGTACCAAAGTACAATTTTTTACCCCTCTTTACCCTTAGGAATCCGAATTTTCAGAAAGTACTTTTTTTGGGAATGTTTTTCCGTTAAAGGATCCTATATTCTAATTTTCGAATTAATAGAATTTTTTTTTAGAAAAAAAAAAAATAAAAAGTACCAAAGACTCGCTTATTTACCCCCCCCCCCCCCCCCCTTAGAGTCGGAACTTCGAAAAAGTACGTTTTCTGAATTTTTTCCGTTGTTGGCACCACCATTGCAAATTTTAATATTTTTGTAGGACCTTAATTTCCAAAATTATAAAAAGTACCAAAGTACCATTTTTTTATCCTTTTTAAACCTTAGGAATCCGAATTTCCAGAAAGTCCTTGTTTTGGAAATGTTTTTCCGTTAGAGGATCCTACATTTCAAATTTCAAATTAATTGAATTTTTTTTCAGAATAAATAAAAAGTACCAAAGTACTCGCTTTTTCCCCTTTTTCAACCCTTCGTTTTTACCCCTTAAAATCAACATTTCCAAAAACCCAGCCTTAGCGGATATGTATTCCGGGAGGTGAAACTACAATCCAAATTTAAAGACCCTAGCTTCAGTGGCTTGGGATGTGGGATGATGCGTGATTAGTATGTCAGTCAGTCATCAGTCAGTCACGTAACTACTTTATATATATAGATAAGGGTTCAAGTTGAAAAAATGCAGAAGAAAAATTGAATTTCTAAAAATTATAGACATTTCTGGTATTTCCCATACCGGTTTCAAACACCCCAGTTAGTGTCATCATCAGTAGGATTTTAAATATCGGTTTGTCTTGTTAATGATAACTGTTTTTTATATATGTGAATATTTATAGTTTCTACAGAATAAATTTTGACAGTTTCCAACACTACAATTCTATTTCTAGCAATCTCAACCTCACTTCAATTTTTCTTCTGCATTTTTTCAACTTGAACCCTTATAACAAATATAATTAGAGCTCGTGCTCGATCTGTACTTACAGAAAAAATCAAATAAAATTACTGACAAAATATGTCGCCATTAGGCACGTCTCCGAAACTGAAAATGCAAATTCCTTAATTTGTGTCTGCAATTCCAGATCATGTTGGTAACCCTTGCGAAATAATGTAAGAGACAAAAAAGTTGAAAGAAAGTATGAAGTGAGGTTGAGATTGCTAGAAATAGAATTGTAGTGTTGGAAACTGTCAAAATTTATTCTGTAGAAACTATAAATATTCACATATATGAAAAACAGTTTTCATTAACAAGACAAACCGACATTTAAAATCCTACTGATGATGACACTAACTGGGGTGTTTGAAACTGGTGTGGGAAATACCAGAAATGTCTATAATTTTTAGAAATTCAATTTTTCTTCTGCATTTTTTCAACTTGAACCCTTATAAAAAACAATTTGTATTGAAATAAAATTAAAAGTCGATTTTAAATTTATATTAGGTCTATTCGATTACCTTAGTACAATCTACTACTCATTTTACTACAGCTGGAAATTTTCAATACAAAAAGTAAACAAGACTTTCCAGTTGTAATAAAATTTGGTAAGAAATTTGAGTAATCGAATAGATCTATTATTTTTCTGTGGTAAGACTGATTATCATGTTAAAAACAAAGTTAAATAAAAAAAATTTGAAAAAGTGCCAAAGAACTTGAAAGTCGACAGAAAATTATTTTTAGTTAAACACGTTTTTTTATTATACAAAAAGTCGAAAATAGAGAAAAATTTAATTTACAGGAAAGCAATGATATTTGTACCTCCTGAAAAATTAATTAAATTCGATTAATCTGTTTTTCACATTAAGCTAATGATATTTATATAATTTCACATAAACTAATTGAAAATTCAAAAGCAACAATAAAATTTTAGAAAACGTAATAATGCCAAAATCACAGACTAATACAGACTCGACATAAGTGACAGATGTCATAAAAGTAGTTCTGAACCATATGGTTAATATTTTCAAATTATTCTACGAATTAGGTTAGAAAGAGAAAACTGATACAACGCGCCATAAGAAAAATGGATGCCAGATCGGTTTTTGTTGTTTCACTCACTCCTAATTCGTAGAAAGTGTTGCCATGTTAGCGTAAAACGGACTAAAAACCGCTGTGTTTTCTCCCAAAATCGCTTATTTTTTCCCCATTTTTTCTTGTAAAACTCTACTGTCTAGTCTGTATTTAGTCTGTGCCAAAATTATGTAATCTAAAAAATACATATTTATTGTTGTCACAATGAATAGGATCAAAATCACGAACAACAACAAAGAGAACATTGACAGCATAAAAACATAAACATAATTAACAATAGAAAGGAAATTTTGTGAAATATAAAACTAAAGATTTCTACGCAACACAAAATATTTTTAATTTACCACAAATACCAACATACATACATATTTCAAACAATAGCTTATGTTGAAAAAGTATTTTAAAAATTAAAGGTAAATTTTCCGAGAAAAGGAAAACAATTATAATTTTCTGCATCAGTAATTTTCCTATGAAAATTGAAATTTGATGCGTTTGAAAGAACAAATTGACAAAAAAAAACTTTAAACCAAATATTCCTGATTATTCATTGAACTCTTAGTTAAAGGAAAATACGTATGTATGTCTAATTGGAAGTAATTTCTTTCTAGCAAATGAATCTATTAATAACGCAGTGCTAGAAAATTTTATAGCAAATTCGCATTTATATGATAAAGCTCATTTTTATACCCTCCACTCTAGTTATAGAGGGTACATATGTATTAGAGTTAATTTTCAAAAATAGATTTTTGGATATCATCACTTTTTAGAAGGTTTTTGTATCAATAAAAATAATGGCGTATTTTTTGTTTTAAATTCCAACTCCTTCCCGTGCCTATAGGCGACTCAAATCGCGGATTTTGGGTCCCTTTTCACATACAACAAAAACGGCTGAATATATGTCAAATCTGACTTCACTATTCGATTCTACAGGAAAACTTAGGCCCATAAGCTTTTTTTTAGTTTTTGGAATGCACCAGAATGCATGATTAGAGTGGTCCAAAAAACTGATTTTTTAAAAAAAAAATTAAAATATTTTTTTTGTTAATATACGATGAAAAAATACTTACATCTGAGAAAAATGATCCACAAATTTTAATTTTGTTGTTACCCGTCAAAAGTTATTAAAGTTTAAAATTTTTTTTTTAGTGAATACAAAATAATTTATAAGTTTTGTTATTTCTATTTAACAACAATAATTCTAATCAATTCTATTTCTTTCAATAGCGGATATAGCTAAACAATTTAAATTATCTTTATTTTTAACTATACACGAGTTGTTCAGGCGCGAAATTTTACCACCAAACAACTTGTTGGTAAAATTTCGCGCCTGAACAACCCGTGTTTAGTTAAAAATAAAGATAATTTAAATTGTTTAGCTTTAAATGCTGTCAAAAGGAATAGAATTAATTAGAATTGCTGTTAAATAGAAATTACAAAACCAATAAATTTTTTTTGTATTCACTAAAAAATTAAATTTTTAAACTTTGTTGAACCCACTTAGTTCAACAGGGGTTAATTGTAGCGCCAAAGCGACATCATTGTATTTTCATTCTTTATTAATTTTCTCATATGTATTTTTAGTTGTGTTAGTTAATATTCCAGGAGAATAATTTCCCTTTTTTGTTTTGTAGTTTTTATATATTTAATTTTGGCTACATGAAGTAGCATATAATTTTTAACAGTTATTATTGTCATACCATTAGAACTTGCAAGAAGCAAATAAAGTTCATAATAATTTGTTCAAGAAGAACATTTCTGGTGTTTTAATTTTCCTGTTAACTTGGCTTTGGAAGCCTAATCCAGTTAACAAACTTTAATAACTTATGAACGGGTAACTACAAAATTAAAATTTTTGGACCATTTTTCTCAGATTTAAGTATGTTTTCATTTTATATTAACAAAAAAAATATTTTAATTTTTTTTTAAAAAATCAGTTTTTTGGACCACTCTAATCATGCATTCCGGTGCATTCTAAAAACTAGAAAAGAGCTTATGGGCCTAAGTTTTCCCGTAGAATCGAATACTGAAGTCAGATTTGACATACATTTAGCCGTTTTTGTTGTATGTGGAAAGGGACCCAAAATCCGCGATTTGAGTCGCCTATAGGCACGGGAAGGAGTTGGAATTTTTTAAAACAAAGTACGCCATTATTTTTATTGATACAAAAACCTTCTAAAAAGTGATAATATCCAGAAATCAAAATAAAAAAAAAAATTGAAAACGAACTCTAATATGTATAAGTTTGGCATTCCGTAAAATCTTGATGAACGCCATTTAAAAGGTTGTCTGGTTACCTATTATTTGAAACCCGAATTAGACCTGTATTATTATTACTTTTCGAGATATATTTATTTTTTTCAGAACACTTTTGTCAAATATATACGATTTTGACAATTTCAAGACCCCATATCTCGAACTCTGGAATGACCAGAAGCCTGAAAAATTGGCACAATCTCTTTTTTTGTTAAAGTTAACCCCAGTTCTGGATTTCATTAAATTTAGAGGGGGTGACGTAAACTCGTCGGTTGAATTGAGGTGTTTTAGCTCTAATATTAAACATTTTCTTAACTCTGAACCCAAATTTAATGCAGATTACGAGTCTGTGCTAAAAGATACAATATAATAAGTACTTTTGCAGTTATTAGCGATTTTGTAAAACTTAAAAAAATTTAAGATTTAATATTGTTTTTAAATTACCCAGCAAAAACTAGGTAATGAGTACTCATTCCCAATTGGATTACCTGGTAGGAATTACCCTCTGAATTACTTTAAAACCCCAAAAAAGGCCTTACTTTTATCTAACTATGCACTAAAAAAAAACCTTGTAAAATTACAGTTTCTAACTTTTTTTTGCTACCTCCTACTTATTTGACAAGAATTTCATGTTATTTTATAAACTTTTTACATATAATTTTGTAATTTAACTAGCTTTTTACCTCAAAAATTGTAAATTTAAAATTTTTTGACGCGATAAAACTTACAAGGAGGTTTCGTGACTTTGCTAGATTTTTTGCTACCTCCTATTTTACGAGAATTCCTAGTAAAAATTACGAGCTTTTTTGTAATTTTACAAGATTTTTACCAATAAAATTGTAAATTTACAACTTTTTTGTCAGAATTAAACTTAAAAGAAATTCTCGTGAATTTACTAGATTTTTGTTTGTAATAGTTCCTTATATGCTATTTACATATACCCCGAAATCCACATAAATTTGGATTTCAAATCCAATTAAAATCTATACCGTTTACATATGCTTTTTTGACATTTAGCGGGATTTTGTTTGTACTAACTCTGTATTTTCTTTTGATTTGTGTACAGGGTTGTTAGGGGGAAAATTACCCAATTTTATAAATATTTCTAAAAACAATGATTTTTCTTTGCTGGAGCCAATATTTTTAATCGCATTAGTAGTATATGTTGGGACCACAATATCAAAAAATGTGTTTTTATGTAGAGCTGCTTCTTTAATTGCAAGAAAATTAACATTTTTGCCAAGTTTGGGGCCGCCACCATTGAGTGTTTTTCTTTGTTAGGAAGACCAAATTGGTCAACTAAATTGTGCGTTTACCATTTGCAATGGTAAATTTTAAATGAAACATTGTTAAACATTGTTTTTATTAATCTTTTAATAGTTTTTAAAATATAAATTTTAATTGTTTTTTTACTTTATAAAAAACAACAACAGCTGATAAAAAAAATCGTGTGCAGCGTTGCAAAAAGGCATTAGTGATGATTATTTTGTGAAAAACCATAGTTGTACAAATAAGTAGTAGAAATTTTTTGGGATTTTGAATTGCGATTTTACGATTTTCCCAAAATCCAATTTTTTTTTTATATGGGATTTGACATTTGAATCCAAAAAAGTAATGGGATTTACTTGGATTTTCATTGAAATCCCATTTTTTCTGGATTTCGAGGTATATGTAAATGGCATATTAGACATTTGTTAAATAACAAAAAAAGTAAAATAACAAAAAAAGATGTAAAATGACAAAAAAAAATTGTAAAATTACAAAAAAAAAATTAAATTTCTATCGAATTTTTTTGTTAAAAAATAAGGAAACTGTCAAATATTGGTAAAGGCCTATTCACACCTCAGATGAAATCTAGCTCAAACGGGACTTCGATCATATGGTCTGTATCATTTTATACACACCCACACACAAAACAAAAAAACCTTGTCAAATTACTAGAAAAAGTCTCGTAATCCCATTTTACCAATATTTGACAGTTTTCTTTGTTTTTTAACAAAAAAATTTCGATCGAAATTTAAATTTTTTTTGTTATTTTAAATTTTTTTTTTTGTAATTTTAAAAATTTAAAAGGTTTATTTTTTACAAAAAAAAAAATCTAGTAAATTCACGATTTTTTTTGTAAGTTTATTTGCGCCAAAAAATTGTAAATTTACAATTCTATTGGTAAAAATCTTGTAAAATTACGAAAAATATCGTAATTTTTATAGGAATTCTCATAAAATAGGAGCTAGCAAAAAATCTAGTAAAAACACGAAACCTCCAGTAAGATTAAACGCGTCAAAAAATTTGTAAATTTACAATTTTATTGGTAAACAGCTTGTAAAATTAAAAAATTATTGGTAAAAAGCTTGTAAAATTACTCGGAATTGTTGTCAAATAGGAGGTAGCAAAAAAAAAGTTACATACTTTTCTTGTCGTTTTACAAGGTTTTTTTTATTTTAAGTTCATATGATCGAAATCGCGTTCGAACGAGATTTCCCCTCTGGTTTGAATTGGGTATAAAATAGAATTACCACACTTTTTCTAGTAATTTGAAAAGTTTTTTTGCACTCAAAAAAAAAAGTTTGTAAAATGATATAAAATCCCCGTGATTTTACGGGGCAGGTTTTGTAAAATATAGCAAGAATCCCCGTAATGATACGGGGATAATTTGTAAATTGATTTAACAAAAGAAAATGTAAATTTACAATTTTTTTTGTAAAATATTAACCTCAAGGTGAACATTTTTTTTTGTAAATTTACAAAAAATTTGGTAAATTTACATAACAAAATTGCAAACTTACAGAAAAAGGTTGTTATTTTACAAACAAAAAAAAAAAAAAATTAATTGTAGATTAACAAATTATTTGGTTAAACTACTGTTTTTACCAGAAAAAATATAGAAAAACACGTATATTTACAATAAAAATTGTAAATTTGCAAACAAAAAATTAAAATTTACAAAAAAAATTGTAAACTTACAGAAAAAAAAAAATTGTAAATTTACAAAATAAAGTAGAAAATCAAAAACCAAAATTGTAAATTTACAAATTGTTTGGTTAAACTATTGTTTTTTATGGCAAAAAACTTGTATATTTACAATAAAAAGTGGTAAATTTACAATTTTTATTGTATATATACCATTTTTTCTTATTTTTTTGCCGTAACAACAGTAGTTTAACCAAAAAATTGGTATATTTACAATATTGTTTTTGTATTTTCTACTTCATTTTTGTAAAATTACAACTTATTTGGTAAGTATACAATTTTGTTTTTTAAATTTTCATATTTGTTTTGTAAATTTACAAAAAATTTGGATTATTTACATATTTGTTTTGTAAATTTAAAGGTTTTTTCCAATTGGTGCATCTTATTTTTCCTTCTTCGGCAGCTGGAGTAGCACTTCAACAACCTGAAATGATTTTTTGTTCACTTAAACACTTTTAACAAACTTTTTAATGTATAACACTCCCCTTTTTTTTATTTTTTTCGACATTTCGTTTTTTTATGTAGAACATATGAGAATTGCGAAGGAGGCTACACAAGAAATTACTTATATTTTCAGGAAAAATTAGTCAAAAAATAACAATTTTTTTTTTTAATTTTTAATTATTTTCACAAGTATTTTTAAAAAATCGGAAAATTTTTTGTTAGATATTGTAGATTGGATGTTTAAGTACCTGTTAAAATAAAAAAAAAAAAAATTTCCTAATTGGCAGCTTTTTATTGACATTTTAGGTGCCAAATTAAAAAAAAATTAACAAAAAAAATATGGTAAAATTACCAAAAAAAAAAAATGGTAAAAATACAAAAAAATAAACTAGAACAATTATATAGTAGAAACACATAAAAATTGTGGTATTTTACTTAACGCAAATTACCAAAAAATGGTGTAAAAATTCAATTTTTTTGCTAAATTAGTTGAAACATTTTTGTGTCCGGAACTTAAAAAATTTCCATAATTTTTTTTCATGAAATTTTTTATTTATACAAAATTATTTTTAACTAAATTTTTTACTTCAAAACGCAAAAAAACTGAACTTCGAAATTTTTTGCGTGTCCTATTGTTGAACAATTATTTTTTTTTTTTGTAAAACAACATTAATTCTATTGATAAAATAAGTTTTGTAAAATTACATTGGAATTTTGTACTGTTCAACACATACATTTCAAACTGAAAAGCTTGTAAACGATCTTAAAGAAAAAAAAATGTTTGTAATAACACATTTTTTTGGTAGAAAGATTAAATAACATCAAGTAAAATTTTTAACAGTTTTCTTGTGTAAAAAAACTAAACACCTTGTAATACTTTTTTAATTTGTAAAATAATTCACTTTTTTGTAAATTTACCTAAAAAATTTGTACAATAAATTTACCAACATGTAATAGTAAAATTACAAAGCAAACTGTAGTTTTCGTTTTATTAAATATACAAAAATTTTTGTAAAAAAGCAAAAATATTAGTAAAATAGAATTACAAGACCTTTAACTTGTAATTTTACTTTTTTTGTGAGTGTGTGTGTATAAACAAGAAAAAGTATTTGTATCATAGTTTAAACCGCATTGCTGAAATTCCAATTTTTAAAGTAATAAGATTTAAAAAAAAAAAATATTGTGACAAACATTTTGTGTATAAAAAAAAATTCCTCGCCCAAATAACATGCATGTAATTTTTCTCACACATTCTGTCAGGGTGACATAAACTTCCCGTTCCCTTTTTTTTGTTTCTTCAACAATTTACCACTTTTTTCTTTCAATTTTCTTTTTTATTTGTTCAAATTCTTAGGTCTACTTACAAAAATAAAAGGTAAAAAAATGCTAGTACTAAATTAAAACCGTTCACATCAATGCCATGCTCTGTGAACCACAATAAGAATTTGTAAGTGTAACATTTTGACAAGTCAATTGTCATGATTCGTATGAGTACTCGAGCACTTTTATACCTACATGCATACTCGTAAGTACTATTGTTCTTTAGACTTATTCGTCTTATTATTTACATCCCATTAATGCACTATGGGTGGAGAATTTAATTTAGCTGGTCAAAAATTAAGAAAAACAACTTTAATAACCCAGCAAAATTTTCTGTTCCAAATAATCGGTTCCAGAACATACCAAACTACCCTGCAACCGGTTATACTTAATATTCCGAAATCAATGGCCCTTACCACAAGAAAACAAAAAGTCTATTTTAACAAAAGTTTTATTTTAAATTTCAAATTTTCAATACATTTTTTGAAAGTCGATTTTAAAAACAAAAACAATTTGTATGGAAATAAAATTAAAAGCTCATTTTAATTTTTTTTTTATTTTCTTGTGGTAAAGCTGAATGATTTTTGTGTGAAATTGTCCCGAAAGCAATCGTTTTTTAGCGCAAGTAGTTTTTTTGAAAAATACTTTTACATAGAAGATTTTGTTGTGATTACCGTAGAATATATTCAAGAATCTATTGAACCAGGAATTTGTTCCAAAAAATTTTCCTGGGAACTTTGAAACGGGTTATGTCCTGTTGAATAGCCATCTTCTGCCTTAGAAACTCAAAATTTTTCTTAAGAAACATGTCGCAAAAATATAATGAACATTTTTTTATGATGCACCGACATTTTTAATTTATTTTTTTAAGGCCTTTGGAATTTTTTTAAAAGAAATATGTTATTTAGAATATTTCCCTTATATAACCCTTTATCTCCCATTCTTACTGGCCATTTAAGACCCTTTTAATAATGTTCTCTTAAAAAGAACTAAAATTTTCTTCATCAAATCTGACTAGGGGTTCCAAATGCCAAAACTTTGTGCGATTTAAATTAAAAACAAGTGAGAGTGTTACATTCGGCTGTGCCGAATCTTTTATACCCTCCAAAATGTAGAAAAAACAGTATAATAAAAATACAGGGGCGTCTTTTTTTTGGGGGGGGGGGGGGTTTGGTCAGAGACGTTAGGGGCACCTTCCCCTTGTGATTTTGAACTTCTTCTGAGATAAGAATGTTGCATTTGCTTAGCAAAAGTACAAAAAACCCTGCAAAAAATGCGATTTTTCTTGGGTTGGTTTAGTTCTCCAAGGGGGAACTTTTTTCCCCTTGGTCCGATTTTTCCCATTTCCGAACTTAACCTGCCTAGGAATATAAGACATATTCGTGCCAAACTTCGGAAGTCTAGCTCTTTTATTTTGGACTGTATCGTGTCTTCTACAGACGGACAGACGGACGGACGGACGGACATCGCTAGAATGTCTTAGAATCGATCACTGATCAATAATATATATACTTTATGGAGTCCTAGATCGATATTTCGATGCGTTACACACGGAATGACAAAGTGAGTATACCCCCATACTGTGGTTGGAGGGTATAAAAATTGTCTGAACTTAAAATTTTTTAAATCAATTTTAATGAATTCCTGTCATTAAAAACCTCAAAAAGGGGCTTTAAAGCGCTTCCATAGCGCTTTATAATAGCAATGGCAAATCATTTACCGTGGTTATCATATTGGACGCTAGGAGAGTACTTACCTGTGATGCTTTTCCAGCACATAAGCGACCATATGAAGCACTTTGCCAACTTTGCCCAACCCAGCAAAACTTAGATTACCAAATGAGGTATAAAATAAGGTATAGGATCTCTTATTTTATACATTGCAGCATTGATGATTTTAACAGGCGATGAGACTCAAAGTAATGCATCCACATTATCACAAAGAATACCAGTAAGGTATAAAATAAGTCATAAATTTATAACGAAGAATACGAGTAAGGTGTAATATATATGATATTTTATAGGTTACGAGAAATGAAATAATATAGCATACCAGAAGAAAATATATAAGGTGTTACGAGTAGTGAAAAAGTAATTTTGTATTAAACTTACTCACGTGATTGTAAGTAAGTGTAAGTAGATAAAATATGCTCGTGAGTGTGTGTCGTTAGAAATTTCCTGTCGTGAGCCCATCTCTAGTTTAAACTTATGCATTTTTTTATAAAATTATTATTTTTTATGTTATTGTAATGCATTATGCATCCAATTATAAATAAAACATTATTTCTAACTTTCAAATAATACATAATGTAACCAAATATAAGTCATCCATGATTTAATGTTTAGAACATAGAGAAACATAGAGGCGAAGGTGAAAGAAAAACCAATATTGCTATCTTTTTCTAATTTCTCACACGTACGTTGTCGATGTGAAGTCACCACACAATACATGTTTACAAGTCGTACTTTGTCAACAAATACATTTAAACAAGTTGTACTTTGACAACTCAATTTTTGACGCCTTCGCCTCTATGTTTCTCTATGGTTTAGAAATAACAAATATGAAATACATTTTTTCCAATAATCATGCATTACGTAGCAAATTATTAGTAATGCATTATTTTTCACTTGAAAATAATACGTTGTGGAACAAATGTTTGGTAAGACATCATAAAATTATGCTACAAATAAGTTATATGCATTACCTGGTAATGTGTTATATAATCATTACCCATTACTAAAGTTTTGCTGGGAATGTTTCAAAATATGCTATTAAGTCTTACAAACAAAAACAAAAAATTCTTGAAATTTTCTAGAATTTTTGCCCATTGTAAATTTTCATACGAGTATGTATTGTTATTTTTCTTCGTCTTGTGTGACATTGTTTAGCAAAATTTTGTTGACTTCATTTACCTTTTCTTATACTTTTTGTATTGAAAAAATGTTCTTTTGTTTTGGTTTTCAATTGTTTACTCTATACAAACAATTGTATAATGTAACATCAAATCCTAAATTTTCAACATAATTTGGAATCAGTGCTTTAATATGTAATACGCAAAACAACAAACCTCAAATAAGAAGCATTTTGTTGAATCTGATAATCGAATTTGAAATTTTTTTTTGCAAAATTGGAGTCTCCACTACCCGGAATGCCCCTCATCCAAGACTCCCTGGATGGTTGCATAATGGTAAAGTGGCTCCTAAAACAGCTAATAGAGGGAGCACAGTCCATATTTTGTAGTATTGTTATCTTCTGCAAGAACGCACTCACAAGACAGGTATCCCATAGCTTACGCTAAGATCTTAGATTTTGGTCCTACATAATATGTTTTATAGGACCAAAATCTAAGATATATCGGTTTTTTGATCAGCTATAGTGAGGGTTATTGAAGGAAATGGGAGGGTGAAAAACGGTTTTTTCGATTTTTTCGTGTTTCTTCCAAAGGAACTATATGAAAATATTATATGGATGAAAAGGATTTTTATGGCCTATCCGCTGGTGTACCGGGCTTGGCAAAATTTGGCTTTGTTAAGTTGGTTTTTGTCAAAAATTTTAAAATGTTTAGCTACTTTATAGCGAGAAGTATATACATACGTACGATCCCCAAAATCATATACAATAATCTCTACTAAGTTTAATCCGACACGTGTTGCTTTTGGTAAAATTCCTGTAAGTTCGGCTTTTATTCAGATTTTTCCGAAAGGTGGACAGCCGACAAAAAATAGCAGGTTAAACTTCGTTTTCCGTACGTATTAAAATATGTAATTTGCAGAGCAATCGGAGTGTAAGCTATGGGATACCTTCCTTGTCAGTGTGCTATTAAGTCAAATCGCCGACGTAGCCGGATACAGCCAACCCAATAAGTCCAATGGTATCAGGTAAAGAAGGATTTCTAATGTAGCCGTAGGTATAGTACGAAGAGCACCAGTGATGCACATCGACGCCATTCATACCTTCGTGATAAAGACACAGTTCGCTTTTATCTCTAAAGCAGGCCACCATACAATGATACAGCAGAATTGAACGCACCACTGCTGTTTAAATACAATGAACGACTTTAGGGCTAAAACTTCATCGTTTTCCAATGGACCTTTTACAGGAATATAAAGCAATCGTTGCTTTTCTCACCCGTTCCTCAATATTACGCCTGAAATTCAACTTTCTATCAAGAAATACTTCAAGATACTTGCCTTCGTCTGAGAAGGCGATTTCAGTGCCGTGCAGAGAAGTAGAATCAGAAGCAGGAATCTTTTTTTTCTTGTAAACAACACAAGCTCGGGTTTTCTTGAATTTACTCCAATACAACATTCTCTTGCCCATTTAAGTAGACAGATCTTTCAGAAAACCCTGAAGACTGCTTTTCCTTTACCGCTATCGCGACATCGTCAGCATATGCGACAACATGACAGCCACGTGCTTCTGAGAGAGCAGCGTTGAATTCATTGCCAGCAGCGCTGCCAACTTTGACGATTTATCGTCATTTTGACGAGTTTTGAAGTCAATTTTACTAAAATGACGATTGACGATTTTTCACTTTCGCCAGGAACAAAAATGATGATTTTATTAAATGGGGAAAATATGGTTAACTTTTGTCAAAAAATTCAAATTTTGTAATCAAATTCTTTAAGGTTCACTTAACTTTTTGAAAATAAAAGGGAAAAACATGTATTTTTTTAAAAAGATAGTTACTTTTAAGAAAAAAGCTAAACAATTTCGGGAAAAGACAGGAAAAATTAAAAATTCACCAGAAAAAAACATTAAAAAATAGTTTTTTAGTTAAAAAAATAGTTTTTTCATTAGAAGTGGTCAGTTTTTGTTCATTCAATGTAAATTGGTGCGTTAAATTTACAACGCTCCAATATCGGGATGTATTTTAATATGGGGACTATGCACAAAAAATCAATTTCAATAATCTTCGTCCTTGGGCCATAAGCTTTTCTTAAGGTTCAGATTTCAGGTCAATTAATTGATAATTGCGAGTTGAAGACAGGTCTAGAACCAATATTTTGGATAGTTGCAAACATCAACGGAATTTCATTACAATCTGCACCACGGAGTGGTCTGGGGTATTAACATTTTTAGTATTTATTAGCGTATTTTTATCATGACGATTTTTTGACGACAAATTTTTTTCAACTTGACGATTTTGACGATTTTTTTTTTTAAATTTGACGATTTCTCCAAAAAAAAGTTGGCAGCACTGATTGCCAGGTTCTAAAAATGTGGATAAAGAACTATACCCTATTGACAAATCGAGATATGACAGACGCTCCCAATTCAGAAATTGTACGTCTATTGGCAATAGGGTTGCCAGATACTAAAAGTCAAATAACTGGACAATAAAAAATTTTAAACTGGATTTTGAAAATAACTGGACCTATACATATTTTTTTTTTTAATAATTTAAAAAAATCAGCCGATTTTCGTTTGAGAGATACAAATTTTTATTTTAGACTACACAGAAAATAATATCGAAAAAAATTTTTCAATTAAATTTGTTTTTGATATTATTTTTAACTTCAATTAAATATTTTAATTGATTCAATTAATGTTTTAATTGAATTTTTAACTTTACCAAAAACAAAAATATAAAATAAAGTAAACCGGTTTTGTATGCTTGAGAGAAGCCAAACAAACAACATGCAAAAAATAACAATCCTTTTAGTTTTATTGTTTCGTATGAACTGGTGCTTGCTTTCTGCCAAGAGATACACACAAAATTAAAAAAAGCAATATACATGTATAGTGCAAAAAAAAAAAACAAACAAAAAACTTTATGAATTTTTGGTTTGTATGTGTAAGTGTACGCAAAAAATGCATATAAATGAAAAAATAACAAAAACTTTTAGTTTTATTTTTTTCCCCAAGCGAGAGGACGTGTTGCGGCTAAAGCAGTTTCTAAAGTGATGTACAAATAAAATTTTGTTTGTAGTTATTTAAAAAAAAAAAAAACTTTTAAGAAGAATTAAAGTACAGTTAAAACAAAAAGCATATCTAATGTTTGATACATAGCAACAGAATTTTTTGAAAAGAAATATTGTTTTGTTTTAACTGTACTAACAATAACTCATGAAATAACAACAGTGCTAAGTTTTTAAGAATTTGTTATTTTATTCTACTTATAATTTTTTTTATACATTTTTTTTATTTTAATTCATTAAATAAATAACTTATTCAAAAAAAAAAAAAACAAACCAAAAAAAAAAACTTCTGATTTTCTTATGTAAGGGTGTTTTTTTAGTGAAACTTTCGATATTTTCAGTTTAAATTTAATTGATTTTTGGTTTTATTTGAATTGAAAATTTTGTTTGAATCAATAGATCTTTTTATTGATTTTCAATTTAATATTCAATTAAATTTTTTAATTTATTCAATTAAAGTTTTAATTGATTTTCTAAATTATTTTCAATAAAAACTTTAATTTATTCAATTAAAAGTTTAATTGAATTTGAAAATAAATTTCAAACAAAATGAGTAATTAATATGCGCATTTTCGTGATAGGTCCGACATCAATTAAATTTGTAATTGAATCAACGAATTTCGTAATTGAATTTCATTTTTATTTTTTTCTGTGTACTTTTTGAATATAACATCAATTAAATGGACGTCTCTATTGGCCACAGCAAAATGTGCCTTTTTTTTTAAGCATTTCCATTACTTTTTCGAGCATCTCTAAATTATGAGCTCGTCAAAGGTCTGAAGATTGTTAGCGTAGATTTTTCTTTTCAAATAACCCCACAAAAATAAGTCCGGAGTGGTCAAATCTGCTAGTTGAAATTCCCTGGACATGCGATGTCAAAAAAGGGCGACAATTAGCCAATTTTATTTCGCCAGACTTATTTTTTGGGGTTTATTTGAAACGAAAAATGTATGAAACAATCCTCAGATCATCGACGTACTCAAGGAAAACATTCGTGCCAAAATCAACGCTAGAAAGCCCGAGATGTTCAAAAAAAGTAATGAAAAAAGAAGTGAAAATGCACCCAAAAGAAAGAGCACATTTTGCCGTGACCAAAAGAGACATTTATTCAAAACGTATAAAAGAAATTCTTGTTTTACTGGATAAATTATATTTTAGCTGGATACTGGACCAGACACAAAAAAAAACTGGAAAATCCAGGCCATTCCAGGCCGTCTGGCAACCCTAATTGGCAAGTAGATTTTCCAACATAAAAACGATTCCACATTTCACTCCCATACCAGACAATGCCACAATTATCGAGTCCGGGATGATATTATTAAAAGCTCCCTATATATCAAGAAAGGCCACCATAGTGTGCTCCTTTACCGAAAGCGATCTCTCGATGGCACCAACGAGCTCATAAAGAGCCCTTGCTGTATCATGTTGCCAAAAGTGACACCGAAAGCAACCTCGTATCAGTCACTCTACGCAAATATGAATCAATCATTCGTTCCATTATCTTTAACAAAAACGAAGACAGGCCAGGGTTGAAGAAGTTGGTACAAATGTACTTTTTTTGGTACAACTCGAAGCTTAAAAGTACGATGATACACCAATGACAAATTTGGTAGCATATAAGATCTCCTCAGTTTATCCCAATTTTTGGTGGAATTTTCCTAGTTTAAACGATTTACGGTGGCAACTCAACTTTTGTATCATTTCTATGGATCCATGTTTGGCCAGATCTGAAATTGGTGTACAAACCAAATCTGAGTTAAATAGGAACATAAGGATGCCAATAGACAGATTTAAGTAAATATCGGGAGGAAGTTTGTATGGAGACTAATTACACGAACCGACAGAGGGACGAGTCATCATAGCAGAGTCAATATAATAACGAAATAATGATAAGAAAGAATGTTTCATTCAATCAGCACTTAGAAAATACATCACTTTACTGTATCAGCAATAGCGCTCTTTTAGTGCTACCAAATAATGCTCTAAACTGTGACATCGCCTAAAGTATTCATGCAACAATTCAGGCGGTTTGGATGCGCTCTTTGAGTCTTGATTCCTTTCCAAAAGCTGCTTCCAATTCAGCACAAATTTCTGCTGGGAATATTTTTTGCGGTCATTTTTTTAATAAAAAAAATTTAAAAAATGTTTGGTACAATTGGGGTCGAAAAAGTACAATTTTAGAAGCTCGTTGGTACAATTTTGATGTTCTCATTTTACAACCCTGAGACAGACTAATCGTTCTAAAATACTTCGAAACTATATTGGGAGTTTTTCCCAGCCTTCGGATAAAAACGGCTATGGTATCCATCCAACCCAAGGGGCTATATAGTCCGACCTCTATACCATCAGGTCCAGGGGATTTATGGGACCTGAAGTTTTTAAAACTCTCACTTATTTTTGCTACTTCGGCAAACTTTTTTTTAGTGCAGACTGTAACATTAATTTATTTATGTATATTATTATGTCTGATATTACATTAAATTTTTTACTCGGGCATACTTGTACATTATTCCGAACTTCTTTTTTACCTTTTCTTGCATTCATGTGGTGTGGTACTTAAATTCAAGGGCACCTCGAATTTCTCAAGTGTAACATTTTATAGTTAATGACATGAATTGACATTTTCATTTCACATTTAACTTTTTTTTTGGTTCGTTTTTTTTCATCTACTTCCAATTCTTTTGTTTTCAAAATTTGCATAATGATTAAAGGGAACAATTGGAACAATCAACCAATGTTGCACCAAGGAGATTGTAAGTGATCATTATAAAGTGCAAAGGTACGTACGAATAACAATAAGTAGTATTTAGGTAGGTAGAGGTAAGGAGAGAAAGAATTTTTCTACTTTAGCAAGGGTACTTGCTGTGAAATTGGATTTTGGTGAATGTTAATTGGTTTATTTGCGTCTTGAGAATATTTAAAAAAATTTGTACGTTCGTTTGTTTTTGCTTAAGTGCGTTTCAAACGAGTGTGGAATGTCTTTTGTACCTTTTTGAAGTTGTTGACAATGTGTATTTGGTTTTGGGATTATGAAATGACAATTTAAATAAGATTACCATACATATAGTACATACACTTTTTTTCTCACCATATTGTGATAATTAACAAGGTATTTAATTGAAATGGCTTTTGTATATATTTAACATAGCAATTTTAAAAATGCTTTAACATAAACAACTTTATACCCTTTTGAATCTACAACGTCTTGGGGATAATCTGGTTTAAAAATAAAAATATCTTTAGAAATTAAGAATGTATTGACTGGAAAGTTTTGGAAGAATATTTTTCTTCAGATCATCGCTACATTGAATTTTTAATTTAGGGAGCGTGGCCCGGTTGAGGCAGTCTCTAAAAATCTGAAGAGAACTAACTGGGTAAATATAGACTTTTTCTGGGCTTTTGGATGAAGTTCCCTTGTCAGAACCGCATAGTTTGACGAAAATTGGCTGTCAGGTTGACCATAAAACAAACCAAACTAGGGCAAAAAAAGCCAGCTTGGTGGTCAAATGAGTGGCAGGCGAGCAGAGATTCCTGCAGAAAGGTCTTTAATAACGCTAAATCTTCAAGAGCGGACGAGGAATGGTCTGCATACAGGCTGCAACTTAAGAGTTATAAGATGATCAGAATTGCCAAATGTGAATCTTGGAAAAACTTCTGTGGAAACATAGAACACGGTTCTGAGGAATGCAAGCTGCGCAAAGGTCTGACTTCTTCTACTTGCTCTCTCGGATACCTAAAAGATCCTAATGGGATGCGACCTTCCTCCAGTGGAGAGTCGCTGGATCTCCTTCTAAATTAGTCTGTCTTCTTTTTCGTTAAAGACAATGGAACGAATGATAGACGCATATTTACATTGAGTGATTGAAGTTGCTTTCGTCAAGGCAACATGCTTACAGCAAGGGTAGATCAACGGAAACAGCTCTTCATGAGCTCGGTGGTACCATCGAGAGATCGCTTTCGGTAAAGAAGTACACCATGGTGGCCTTTCTTGATATAGTGGGGGGGGGGGGGGGGGCTTTTAATAATGTCATCCCAGACTCGATAACTGCAGGATTGTTTGGTCTGGGAGATCGTTTTAATGGTGGAAAACGTGGGATCGTTTTAATGGTGGAAAACCTACTTGTCAGTAGACGTATAACGTCTGACAAGGGAAGTCTCCCTGGTGTCACCCTCCTATCTTCATGAAATTTGGATATGTTGTTAAGAACGGAAATTAATTCAACACGTATTTTTTTTTAGCGGCCCAAACTCATTTTTAGGGGGGGTCGATTTGTATAGGGGGAAATTGACCTTTTTCAGTTTTTTACGATTTACGCCTATTAAAACAAAATTAATATGGGCATGTGTGGTATCAGATTAAAGGTATTAAAAATACCTATCTCGTGGTGCTAACAACGGGCCAAAGAAGTTAATATTTTTCGAATTACTAACAAAAATGTCCTAAAATTTTGGTATTTTGCTCAATATGACGAAAATTTGTGCATGTTTGGACACGTTCTTAGCACACGCAGATAGGTTTTCCAAAGACCTTTCATTTGGTATGTAACATGACTAGGTTTCTTTGCATAATATAGGAGATAAACGAAAAAAACTGAAAAATGGACTTGTCTTCCCCCCTCCTTTTTACCCCCTAAATATGAATTTGGGCCGCTAAAAAAAAATACGTGTCCCTTTATTTTTTCTGATCTACAAAATAAAACCAATTCCATAAAGATCCGCGGGTGACACTAGGGAGACTTCCCTTGTGAGTTGGGAGCGTCTGTCATATCTCGATTTGTCAATAGAAAAAAGAAACGATTACTGTATATTTTTGTAAAAGGGCCATTGGAAAATGAAGGGGTTTCAGCCCTAAAGTTGTTCATTGCTTCCAATTCTGCTGTATGGGGTCCTTTCTGGTGTCCAGCTTTAGAGATAAAAAGGAACTGTCTCTTTATCACGAGGCACATCAAATGGCGTCAATGTGAATCACTGGTGCTCTTTGCACTAAACCTATTGTTGCATAAGAAATCCTCCATCACCCGATACCATTGGACATATTGGGTAGGCGGTATGCGGCTACGTCGGCAATTTGACTTAATAGCACACTGCAATGAAGGAGCAGCGATTTTGGCCATAGCGCGATCTTAAAGAAGATAACAATACCACAAAATGTGGATTGTGCTCCCTCTATGTGCCTTATTGAGCGTCACTTTACCATGATGAAAATATCCAGGGAGTCTTGGATGAGGGGCATTCCGGGATAGTGGGGAAAAATTGACTTTTTTTGTCCAATTTTGCCTACAGGTCGCAATTCTTAACCGTTTTGGTTTTTCTTTTTTTTGTATTTTAGCTAATAAAATTCCGCATCGATCTGTCATGGTGGATTTTTGAAAAAAAATTTCGGATTACTTTTTATAATTTCCTAAATATCAGAAAATTTTCTGAGGATGTTTATTCTGGCTCGAGGTCATTATTTTCTTTACTAATTAAAACCATGATATTCTCATAGTATAATTTTCAAGAAAATTATTTTTTGTTTTAAATTTATTTATGTTGGTCATTTTTGCAAGACTTAATCGACACGTGTTTCGGAATTTGTCAAGATTCCATTGTCAAGATTATTTAGCAAAAATAGAAACGATATACTACAAAGTAGCAAACGAGTCTAATGACAAATCGTTTTTGCACAAACTAAAACATTAATACATATTCGACTCTATCCACAATGTGAATTAGAAAGACGAAGAAATTTTCATTTTTTCAGTATTTTTGCAATAAAAAATGTATTAGACATGGGACGAATATGCTTTATAGACTAAATTAAAGGTATTGGAACCCCTTATCATCGACGTGATTAGTACTTCAAAATATTTTATTATTTTGGTTTTTATAACCAGACAAAAATTCAAGAATTTTCACTTTTAATAGCCTATATCTTTGAAAATAATGTACCAATTTCAATGAAATCTTTTTTAGATTAAAGCTTATGTTTTGCTTAGTCATAATTGGTACACAAAATTAAAAAAAAAAAAAAATATTTTTTGATTAAATTTTACCTTATGATTTTTGGAATTTTAAAATTATTTCTTAGTCTGTTTTAAAAAAAAAAAGTTGTTACATTGTAAATTCGAAAAAAAGAGTTAAACAATTTTGCAAAAATACTTTATTTACCAATAATGGTTACGAAAATGATAAGCTTTAATCAAAAAAAAATTTCATTGAAATTGGTACATTATTTAAAATAATATAGGTACTTAAAAGTGAACATTTTTAAGTTTTCATATGTTTATAAAAACCAAAATAATAATAAATTAACAAATGCTATTAATCTCATTTATAAGGGGTTCAAATACCTTTAATTTGGTTCGTACAGCTTATTCGTCCCCTGCCTATTACATTTTTTAGAGCAAAAATTCTAAAAAAAATAATATTTTCTGAACTTTAAAAAAATATTCAAATAAAACAAAAACTATTTTTAGAAATCCACCATGACAGACCGATGAGGAATTTTATTAGCTAAATTTCAAAAAAGAAAAACTAAAATCGGTTAAGAATTGCGACCTGTAGGCAAAATCGGACAAAAAAAGTCCATTTTTTCCCACTGTGTGGATCGAGGCTGCACGAACAAGTGGGCTTTGGAGTCTATTCGGAAAAGCTTGGATTGAGCCTGGCTCAAAGATTGTCAGATACCAGTCAGAGATGCTGGCAATAAAGTGGCTGAGTGGTTGAGTTGCAATGTCTTGTTAACAACCACCATCACCAATGTCTTGTTCACAACCAACCATCTATTCTAAAAGTCAAGCCGCGGTCAAGTCCCTGTAGTCAGAGTTTCTGAAAACAAGATCTGCCGCACGTCTTCAAATGAGATGGCCAAACAGTTTGACATTCAACTCACTTGGACCCCAGGGCACAGAGACATTCCTAGGGAATTGCAAAGCCGATGAGCTTGCAAGACAGCTCATTCCAATTCTGTTGGACCTTACAGGTTCCAACAGAATTGGAATGTATTGGTATACCTCTAGAAACTTGCAAGAAAAATCTACGGCTTTGTTCAGCGACGACGACTAATCAGAGATGGGCAAATGGATGGAATTGTGAGACAACACGACATATCAAAAGCGCACAAGTGAGCTGATATCGCTTCCAAGAGGAGAGATTTCGACGGTATTGCTGTAATTAACAGGCACTGTCTTATAGGGAAGCACGCAGAGGGGTTTTTATTTGATTAGATTAGGGTGGCGGTGCCAGATGGGCACTCCGCATAGACCAATTGGTCCATAGCGATACCGCAAAACTTTTTCCGCTTATCGATGTAAACTAAATACATTGACCTTCATTGCGAATTGTTTCAAGTTCTTTAGGTCTATCCTCGTAATTTCCTCCAAAGTCTCGAATTGTGAACTTCCTATAATTGATAGTCGAGTTCGTGCCAAAGCCGGGCAGTGACACAGGATGTGTTCAATTCGACGTCTGGTGTCTCGCACCTGTTACAGTTTGCGTCCGTAATAAGATTCATGTTCTTGGCATGTTTTCCGGCAAGACAGTGTCCCGTTTTATTTGATTAGCTAAAGTGCAAAAAACCCTGAAACATTGCGTTTTTTCAAAGGCTGGTTAAGTTCTACAAGGGAAACATTTTTCTACCTGATCCGAATTTGCCAAACAACCCAAGACCATGAAATGTATTTGTGCCAAACTTCAGGAGTCTAGCTCTATTACTTTGAACCGTATAGAGACTTCCACAGACTGACACACTGAAAAAAACACTAATCTTAAAGCATGTTTAGTAAGGAAAAATCACGCTTGTGAGGGCTCTATAGAAATTACTTCTTATTCCAAGTACATTTTTTTCTAAAAAATAGTAATGCATTTAGTTAAATATATCTTAAAAGTAAGTAAAAATTTGCTTAATATAAGTTTAATTGTTTTTCACCAGAAAAATATTTATTTAACATAAGTAAAACTATTCTTAAACATACGGATTATTTGAACCCTATGGTGCCCCAATGTGATTACCCCACGGGTCCCCAATATGTGAGGTCCGTGCATGAGTAGGTGCGTACACTCTTAAAGTTTCACTATCGATTTTGATCCAAAATTTTGGGTCAGATTCGCTCTATCTTGCCTAGTTTTTGAGATATGGGTAAGGGGTCTTGAGAAATTTGAACATGAAATAATTTAAGAACTATAACACGGATGGCTCTCGGGTCTTCGGCGATCATATTCTACGAGTTAAGGACTACAAAAATGGCTTCGAATTTTTTTACGTATCTGCAGTATTTACAGAGTTATAGGCATTTGAAAATTTCGTAAATTCCAAAATTTGAATTAAAAATTAGTCTCACCAATGGAGTCCCCAAAAGAAAAAAAATCTCTTTAAAAATTTTTCCTTAAGTTTAGTAAATATTTTTTTTAACTGATAAAGATATCGATTAGAGTATTTGTTTTCCCGGAATTTTTCGTTTCCCGGGAAAGCAGGTTTTCCGGGATCCCGGGAACTCCCGATCGAAAAGAAAATTAATGAAACCAACCAGTGGCGTATACAGGGGCCCCCCCCGAAATGATTTCACAAATTTCAGGATTTGGTATGAAATAACAAGCACAATATTAAAAAACTTCTTAAAAAAAATCGAAAAACATTAAGAATCTAAAATTTTTTGAAGAACAATGTTTTGAAACTGAAAATTTTTCTGTTAAAAAAATCTCAAAATCGGAAAATTTTTTCCTGGAATTTGAAATTTTTCTTATGAAAAAATATCTTAGAACCTATAGTTTTATGTACACAAAAAATGGACCTAATTGTAAGTAAAATGTAGTCATATCTTAAAATGCGATTTTGTCTTTAAGAAAAATGTCTCAGAACGAGACTATCTCTAAAAAAAATGTCTCATAATCTTACACTTTTCTAAAAAAAATGTCTCAGAATCTAAAACTTTCTATAAGAAAAATGTCTGAGAATCTAAGACTTTTTCTATGGAAATAATGTCTTAAAATATAGGCCTTTTCTCAGAATCTAAGACTTTTTCTATAGGAAAAATGTCTCAGAATCTGAGAGTTTTTCCTATAAAAAATTTTTAAAATCAGAATATATGAAAATTGTTTCAGACTCTGAGAACTTTCTATAGGAATAATGTCTCTGAATCTGAAAAATGTCTCAAAATCTGATATTTTTCTATAAAACAATTCTTAGAATTTGAGGCTTTTCTATTTGAAAAATGTTTTAGAATCTGAGAACCTTCTGGAGGAATAATGTGTCTGAATCTGAGAATTTTTCTTACAATCTAGGAAAATGTCTCAGAATCTTATCAACGAATTTTTTTAAGGAAAATTATCTCAGATCTAAGATTTTGTGTATAGGAAAAATGTCTCAGAGACACAAGCTGAAACTTTATGTACAGAAAAATGCTCAAAATCTGAGATTTTTCTATTGTGAAAATATCTTTTTCTATAAGAATAATGTCTCAGAATCCGAGTATTTTTCTATGGGAAAAATATTTCAGAATCTGAGACTTATTCTTTAGGAAAACTGTCTCAGAATCTGAGACTTTTTCGATAGGAAAAATGTCTCAAAATCAAAGATATTTTCTGTAGAATAGTTGTCTATGAATCTGAGACATTTTGTATATGAAAAATGTCGAAGAATCTGAGACTTTTTCTATAGGAAAAATGTCAAAGGGTCTGAGACGTTTTCTATAAGAATCTGCGACTTTCTATAAGAAAAATGTCTCAGAATTAGAAACTTTTTCTACACGAAAAATGTCTAAGAATCTGAGACTTTTTCTATAGGAAAAATGTCTAAGAATCTTAGACATTTTCTTTATGAAAATTTTCTCAGAATCCGAGAGTTTTTCTTTAGGAAAAAGGTTTTAGAATCTAAGACTTTTTATACTGTTTTCTTTTTAAAAAGGTCTCAGAATCAGAATTATTTTTCTTATAAAAAAGCGAAGATTTTCTCAGAATCTAAAACTTTTTGTGTAGAATGTTTTAGAATCTGAGAAAATGTGCTAGACTAAAAATATATCAGAATCTGTCAAAATGTCTTACAGTCGGAGTCTTTTCTTTTGGAAAAGTATTTTATGAATATATAGAATTATTTTCTAAGGTTCATATTTTTCCGAGAAAAGTTTTCCATTGGAAATATGTTTTAGAGTCTTTGACTTTTTCTATAACAAAAACTGTCTTAACTGGAAATTGTCATGGAATCTTAGACTTTTCTGTGAAAAAAAATTCAGAATCTGATAATCTTCTTTGTAAAAATATATCAGCCTCTGATACAATTCACACTTTAAAAAAAGGCGTAAGTTTCTTACAAAATTTTAAAATATGAAAAAATTTTAATTTTTTAAACTTACACAAAAATTAAAAATCTGATTGTGTTACATTCAGTTCAAGGAAAATATCGAGAAAGATTTTAAAACATGTGCTGTTATGTAAATTTTTTGTAAAAAAAAATGTTTAAAAAAATGTTGGGCCCCCACCGAAATAAAATCCTGGATACGCCCCTGAAACCAACACATAAATTGGGGTAATATTTTTTTTTGTATTAACATATTTTACATGGTCAACACAACCTGTTCAGACATATTTAGCAAATTAATCTGCTGATTTCTGATATTTTCTAAATAACAGAAATCCGAAAACTAAAATTTTTATTTCAGCAGAAAAATCTGCTAAAAGTTTGCTGAATCAAATTGAAAGTTGTTTTACAGATTTTCCGGCAGAGTTCTTTTCTGACTGTATAATATCAACATTAAGTTTTGGGTTATTCATAATAATTAAAGTAAACCTAATGTATGTTTAAAATAAATCTACATCAGGTGTATCCTAACTATTATGAATAAAGGTTAAACAATTTTAGACTTTAATTTTAAAAGTTTACAAGATATAAAATGGAATGAAAAACAGTTATCTTACATCTTTTAAATCCCGGAAGTTAAAGAAATTACGAAAAAAAATCCACTTGAAGTTTATGATCAGCTGTTGTTCACACATTTGAGTACGTAATGTATTTACATCCCTTCCATGTAAATACTTACGTTACATACAATGTATGTATGCATATATGTACATTAGGGCGTTTCATCAAAAACTTTTTTTTGGATTTTTGCAACCCTTGAAGCGGAATATGAATTCTTATGGCCTAAAAGATTTTTGAGATTTTTTTCAGATTTTTGGAATGTCGGGATCAACTCGCTCAAATCGATTTTAACAAAAAAAAGAGGTTATGAAACATAATTTTTTTTATTTTTTGTTCTCTGGTGCCTTTTTTTAACAAAACCGGATATAATACTTCTTAATGTTGCTAACCTCCTAAAAAAAAATATTCGCGGTCAAAATTATAAGTTCAAGGGTCACTAAGATGACCTTAAAAGTAAAAATTCAGAATTTCCCGTGTTTTAACCTCAATAATTCGAGAAATAAGCTATGTATGAACGTCATGTTGAATCCGTTAGATAGGTCTTTAAAACACCTTTCATTTAAAACCAATCTGACTATTGTCACTTTTGTAGAAATGTTAAAAAAAATAAAAAACTGGGAAAAACTCATTTCTCCCCCATTTTATCGAAAATTGAACTGGTGCATTAGGTAGTTTTTTTTTTGTAAAGTTAAAATAATAACTTTTAAAGGCTTTTTATAGATTGTAGTTAGTGTTTCCGAGCCGGTTAACCAAAAAACCGGTTTTTTGTCAAAAAAACCGGTTTGACAAAAACCCGGGTTTCCGGTTTGGAAACACTAATTGCAATCAAAAAACTTCTTTTAAGTTTATTATTTCAATTTTACAAAAAAACTACTAATGGATTTCCTTCGATTTTCTGTAAAATGGGGGAAAAAATGAGTTTATCTTAGTTTTTTAATATTTCTACTAAAGTGACAAATGTCATTTTGGTTTTAAATTAAAGGTATTAAAAAGACCTATCTAACGGATTCATCATTACGTTCATATATTGCATATTTCTCAAATTATTAAGGTTGGAACACGGGAAATTCTGAATTTTTACTTTAAAGGTCATCTTAGTGACCCTTGAAGTTATTATTTTGACCGCGAATTTTTTTTTTTAGGAGGCTAGCAACA
This sequence comes from Pegoplata infirma, assembly GCA_963921195.1. Lineage (NCBI taxonomy): Eukaryota > Metazoa > Arthropoda > Insecta > Diptera > Anthomyiidae > Pegoplata > Pegoplata infirma. Next base: position 173,137,971 of record OY992539.1, read on the forward strand.
TTAAGAAGTATTATATCCGGTTTTGTTAAAAAAGGCACCAGAGAACAAAAAATAAAAAAAATTATGTTTCATAACCTCATTTTTTTGATAAAATCGATTTGAGCGAGTTGATCCCGACATTCCAAAAATCTGAAAAAAATCTCAAAAATCTTTTAGGCCATAAGAATTCATATTCCGCTTCAAGAGTTGCAAAAATCCAAAAAAAAGTTTTTGATGAAACGCCCTAATGTACATCTAACAACATTTTTTGCAGTAATGAAATACTTTAGATTTTCTTCTTTTTTTTTTTTTGGTGACACAAGTGTTAGGAAAACATACTTACTCACCTACTACATATACATATAAAAGAGAATAAGTACTAGATACTTGTATGTAGTGTGCATATATGTTTACATTGCAACAAGGTACATACGAAGAGCTACGATGACAATGTATACAATTCATTCTACTTTTATGTATGCAATGTAGAAGAGGCTGCTCAGTGAGTTTTAAAGGTTAGTCTTATCTGGCTGGCCGGGGCCCATAGACCAGTGAAGTTATAACGATTTCCCGTTAGTCATTCTCATTTCGATGTGATGGTGCCAAGTATCCCACACTTTGTTAGGTTAGGTTGAATTGTCGTCCGCCAATTTGCCGAAGTTACTCGGAGGCCATAAGGGCCCATTGTGATTCCCTTAATTGTTATTTCCCTACTCTCCCTTTGATGCAAAATTCGATTTCTTAAACCACCCCGATTTTCTAAAATATTCTACTAGAGGTGGTAATGAGGCAGCGTTTAGGCAATCTGGGACATCTAAAAATCTTTGCCCCAAATACTAAAGGCGGAGCTTTATCAGACCCGGATAATCACACCATTAGTGCTTTACTGACTCCTCCTCCACTTCCCCATAACTTCTACAATAGTCCCTATCAGGAATTCCCATACGAACGGTCGGTTGGCCGATTATAAAGTATCCTGTCAGCACTCCTACTAATAGGCAAAACGTTCGTTTGCAAAAGTAAGAAGACTTTTTGTTCTCTTTGGATTTGACAGTGGCACCATGGTTCGCTATATACTGCACGCGGTCAATGATATCAACCTATCTTTTTTTCTATTCTCAGATGTCCTATCAATTTCATTAATTAATTCCACTATAAGAACCTGATATCTCGGTTCGACATGCTTCTCCACCGACTAGGAGCTATTTCTTGCACATTCATCAGCCAATTCATTCCCAGCGACCACTCTATGTCCAGGGACCCAGATTAGCTTGACTGTTTGCTGACTGATTTGAAGGGATCGTATACAGTTCCTAACAATTCCCGATTTTACAGAGTTTGCTTCTAAGGCCTTTAGAGCTGCAAGATTATTCACGAAAATGTTAATGGCAGAGGAACTTAGGTCGCATCTAATAATCATCTGCGCGGCTTTTTGCAATTACCTTGTTCTGAAAAACATTACATTTTTCCAGAAGTCTCACTGAAGCCCTGATTTCGAGGCATTCGGAGTATATTCCCGAACCTGTACCCATCTCGATCTTCGATCCGTCCGTAAAGATTGAGATCGCTTTCTATTTATTAACAGAATTTTTCGCCCAGTCTTTCCTAGACAAAATTTATACTTAGAAGGATCTATCAAAGTTCGTCCACGGTGAGATGTAGTCGGTATTCGGTTCCCGTTCCGCCCCGCCCACCGTACTTCATTTACTCGAGTGTCTCCAAGAGCGTTGCGGCCTGGGCTGCCGATTTAATAGCACCAGTGATATCCATATACGCCAGACGCTGTACATTATGTAGGTTGCAGAGATATGATTTCTTATCCAGTGGTGGTATAATTATCGCATCATACATCCAGTGAATAATATACGGTTTTAGACCTCACCTTCTTCCGAAAGTTTTTCAATAGTTATTAAAATTACATAACGACTTCTTCATCATTTCCTCTGTATTCCTTTTTCAAGAAAGCTTTGAATCCCGGATCACACCCAGGCTTTTCGCCTCATAAGATAGTGTCAGGGTGATTCCATCTAATTTTTGGAGAACAAACCAGTCTACCTTAGTCCTTTTTGTGAACAAGACGAGCTCGGTTTTGGCGGTATTTATTCACCGACCAATGTCCTTTGCCAACGAGAGAGTATCTTAAACGCTGATTCCATGAGTTTGGTAATCGTTGGTAAAAACTTACATCTGATTAGGATCACAACGTCATCAGCGTAAGCAACACCCGATCTTTGGGAATCATTCTGGTAAATAACCCAACATTACAGTTGACGTATGTTTAACAGGCTCTGACAAAAACTCTTACCAAAACTGAGTTAACTCTTTCAATCAATGAAAATTATTAAAAATCAATCAATAAATAACTTAAAAAATCGCCAGTATTGGTGGAATAAAAACTTATTAAATATCCTAGAATGTTTTTTATACTGTTGAAGTCAAGTACAAAGTAATATATGGATCGATAATTCATACATACTCGCACATGTGTAAGAATAAAATATGCAACGACATGTTATTTTTCCCTGTTTTATCTTATCCATAGCCTATTCTAAGCTCTTAAGAAGCACGAAAAAAATGCATGAAAAGAAACTAAGAATAACTTCAGCCTTCTTTTGTTGAAGAAGAGAGTGAAACATTACTATGGTTGAAGGAATAAACTCAAAATGGGTATATCAAGTCTTCTTGTGAATTCCTTATTTGTCATGCATGTTGTACCTACTCATAATATGTTGTTGTTAATGTTGGTGTTGCTATGCCACCTCTTACGAGCATTAAACAGCAGAAATGTCCTTTGAAATAATGTCAGCAAGAGGATGACGAGGAGGAAGTAAAAGGCATAAAGGAACTCACAAGGGATGTCTACCAGCCATTATAAAATTTTAAATATATAAAACAGAGACGATTTTAAGGTTGAAGTGTCTCGGTTTATCGGCCATATAAGTTTTTAAAAATTTCGTTGTTATATGGTACTTCGGGAATATTTAAATTACTCTCGAACTAGTAGAAATATCGTCCAGAGCAAAAAAATGTGTCGACTTAAATGTAATAATGATTATTTTTTATACGTATGGATAGGATATTTTAGATATGTTAACACATTTTGGAGAACCCAATATTTACCGAAGACGAAGGTTACAAGGTTATGCCACCGTTGGATATGTATTACAAAAACTTTCCCACAAAAAAACTTCATATAGTTTCTTAAGAAGAAATAGATTTATAACTAATTTCTTAACCCCAAACTCCTTAATTTGGCCGATAAGCCCAATAACTCCAACCTTAAAATCGTCTCATTTATATCTTTTTTAACTTTCAGCCAAATCGGTGTATATCTGTTGGAAGACTTCCCTTGTTAGTAAAGTATATTTGTAAGGTACTTTATAAACATATTTTTAGTTTTTTTTTGCAAATGCATCATCATTTTGTGTAGTACGAGTGAATGTTGAAAACAGCCGACTCTTAAGTTTCGGTGAATTTTTTTTCATGTATTTTTTCGTTTTTTACCGTTTTACTTTTGTAAACAGTTGTTTAAGTGTCATGCTAAGTTATGCTTAGAATGCAATTTTACACATTTTGTATACTTTCACACACTTACATACATACATATGCATATGTATTAATTTGAATGTTTGTAATCATAAAAGGAAGTACAGATGTGAATGCAATAGTAGCACCGTTGTCCAGTTTGAAATATATTCTGTAATTAAATGAAGAATTCGTTGTTGACGGTTTTAAAGTCCCAGATTTTTGTTCACTCATAAACAGGAAACCAAAAATATGCAAATTCAAGTTTTTCTCTATGTGCTGCATTGATAAATGGGTAAGGTATTTATCCGTTGGAGAGTTAAACAGCCCTCTCTCAAGACCATTTAAATGACCTTTGTACTTTAATAAGACATTATGAGTTTTATACTGAATCGCCTCTCGAAACTTGTGAGCTCCTATTGGAAAATCATTTTTCAGAATGTATGTCCGATGACGAACCATCACCAGTAACACGAATTCAGTCTTTAACTGGTCGAGACATTCGCTTAATGAACAGCATATTCAGATGCGAACAAGTTTTATTAGCGGTCAATAAGATTTCGTCCTTCAAATTACCTAGTTCGGACGAGATCTACCCATGTCTACTTTAGAGGAGTATGAATCTCATTGTTGAGTTGAGGGTGGGTTGTACAAGCCTAAAATAAGTAAATTTTTAGGCAAGTCCATGGCGCTCAGTCTTAAAATAGTCCATTGTACCGTACCCTGAAAAGAAAGATTAAGTAAGGGTGATAAAAGGCTGAGAAGAAAAAGAAAGAAAAGTGCTTGTTCAGAATTTCCCAGTTGCTTTCACAAACTTGAGCAAATCATACAAGGGAAGTCCATGGACCGTGTCCATAGACAGAATATCAGAACACAATATCCGCAGTCTAGCCCTTGAGAACGCTGGACAACAACAGGCGTAATGTTCAGTTGTGTCATCATCCTCAAGACAAGCCACACAAAATGGGTCTGATAAGACACCTAATCTCGTCATATGACGAGCACAGGCATTGTGTCCCGTAATTAAGCCAGTAAGTCTGCGACAGTCTATTCTACTGAGGCTGAGTAGATAGTTAGCCACTTTCTTGTCTGGCTTAATCACAAAACGTTTGGTATTCTTGCATGCAAACTCATTTGACCATCTTTCCATGAAAGTTGCTTTCATGTGAGAGTTGATCCAACGCACCAGCCATGTCAAGCCAATACCAATTTAAGGTTCCGGATTGTAAGGAATTGTATCAGAGCCAAGATTTGCCAAAGAGTCGGAAATCTCGTTTCCCCGGATTCCCCTATGACCCGGAACCCACAGAAGACTGACGCTATTCCCACATAAGACCTCATTGAGCCTGTGTCTACATTCCTGGACAATTTTGGATGAATTGACTGGAGTTGTAAGTGCAATGAGGGCAGCCTGGCTGTCACTGCAAATACTGATTCTTCATCTGTTCCTAATTATCCAGGTCGCTACGTCCAAAATAACAAATATTTCAGTCTAAAGTACTGTAGCCATTTTTTCCCATAGCAATATAGCATTTGGTCGCATCGCACATAGGGGCAGCTATATGGGGCTTCTTGGCAACAATTCATTTTTTAAAAAAGCGATTTTGCTATTATTGTTATTTTATATCGAAAGCCTATACTTTTTTACGCTTGACTGCATTTTTACTTTTTTGATTTATCCATTTTCCGTTTCTTGGCACTGTGTTAAATTTAGTAAAAGTTCAAAAAAACAAAAAAAAATATTTTAAATAGTCTTAAGTTGAAAACTCAAAATGGAAGGTAAACAAATAAAAAAATGTTGGAACTATACACATAAATTAAAAGGTAATTTTAGCACAAATTATTTTCATTCATTCTGACCAAATTGCATTGAATATTAGAGAAGTTATAGCCGTTCTAAGAACATCCTTTTTATGACGATTTTTAAAACATAAGTTTAAAGGTAAAAAAGTCAAGACTTATCCTACATTATCCTTAGATATTTTTATACAGTGGTAAGTGGTATAATTCTTTACTAGAATCAGTCATAGAAACTTGCACGAAAAGCGCCCGCTTTGTGAAACTGCACTTTAAAAATATGACTTTTTTTTACTAATAAACCACATGCAGTCCAAACCGAAAATGCTACCCCTTAAACTTGGCACGAATATATCTATTGGTCATAGGCTGATTAAGTTCCAAAATGGGCAAAATCGGACCAGGTGAAAAAAGCTTCCCCTTAAAGAATTAAAAAAAAATCTTGGGAAACACGATTTTTAGAGGGTTTTCTTACATTTGTTCAACACATCAAAAAATTTTATGACAAAAAGTTCCTTGACCTACCAAATAAATAAGTGGAGTAGCATATGCCATTTATATTATCCAGCCCACTTTTGGGGACGTGGCTATGAAAATAATATATAAATTTGATAAAATTGTACTATTTTAGCATATATATCATACTTAATCAATTTGTAAATACCTATTGCGAGGAAGAAGGTATCCCCAGACACCTCCATCAACGTCCCCATGACCGATTTTAATCCCAACTTCCAAAAATAAATTGATAATAGTTTTTTTTTTTAAGTTTTAAATTTATACGATATAACTTTTTTTAGTGGAACATTTGGTGTGGAATACTTCATATGTATGTAATTCTAATACTTACTTATTTTAGCGATAGCTATTTCTATATATTAACATAAAAATTTACAAAATTTTATACTTCAAACAAACTATTTTTTTTTTTTCGTTTTTGCGCATTTTTTCGCAATTTTGTAAAGAAAGTCATGCATTTCTTTACATAAATTTAATCGAAAAGCTGCGCTCTTTAAAACGGTGGGCATATCGACTACAAAAATCCAGCGGTTTAATTGATGCCATAAAACATACCATTTTACCCCTATGTGCATCGTCCAAATACCAGCCATACCCAGAGCCATTTAAGGAACTGGATCCATCCGGGTAGAAAGTATCCGTGTAATTTTCCAGTAGTTCTGCTGGGTTTCCCCAGTCTTCCCTACTCGGAAATATTACAGTAAACTTCATACCAAACTCGATGCAAGAGGTTGTACTGTCCAAAGGCATAGAAAACATCGGACAAAGTTCCGATAGGCTATTGAACAGACGATCATGTCCTACATTGTACTCCCCATGCCATGTTCTGCTTTTTCGGAGCCTGCACAAAAATTTCATGGCTTCTCCGTGAATGTGTAAGTCCAAGGGAAGCATATCTAATATAGCGTCCAGAGCTGCGCCTGGGGTGGTGAGCATGGCACCAGTAATTCCCAAGGCAGCCGCTCTTTGTAGTCCGTTTAGCTTGGATCGAGTAGTCTTCACCATCGTTCTCGGCTACCAGACTACTGCCGCATACGTCACAATAGGTCTAATTACAGCTATGTACATCCAATGTACATTAGCAGGTCTTAGACCCCATGTCTTTCCAAAAGCTCGCCGACACTGCCAGAAAATCCGAAGTGCCCGTAAAATTTTTTGTTCAAAATGTTTTGTCTACATTAGTTTACTATCTAGGGTAACCCCTAAATACTTAACTTCTGTAGACAGTTGAAGAGTTATGCCCTTCAATGTAGGATGCTGAAGACCTTTATGTTTGGTTCTTCGCGTGAACAACACGGGTATTGTCTTATTTGGATTAACATACAATCCATGTCGATTGCACCAGTTGTCCATCAAGTCAATAACGGTCTGAATCTCATAATTCCTCAACTAATTGACTACGCCCGGAGCAACGGAGAGAGGTAACAAGTAAAAAAGTTAAATTCGGCCTTGCCGAATGTAGTGATACCCTCCACAATTTCAAAAAGATTATTGCAAACAACTTTATTTAAAAGGAAATTACTTTTGAAAAAAAAAAAATTGAAAAAAAAATTCCGCGAAAAAAAATTTTGGTAAAAAAAAATCCGCGATTTTTTCTTTTTTTGTCAAAAAATATGTTCGTACTTGTTTAAATACCATTTTGTGTTCAATTATGTTCACATATGTCAACCAGAAGCCGAATTAAAGCATTTTGTATTTTTAGGTTATGTTGAATGTACTGAAATTTTTGAGGTGTGCTTACATTTTCGTTCATAACTTTTGAACCGCTGAACCGATATCGCTCAAATGCAATACCAAACTTCTCGGGAGAACTTTCAATATATATGTTAAGTTTTAGTCATCTCTGTGCAATATTTTGTCCGCGAGAGCATTTTCCACAGACAGACAGACGGACAGAGGGACATCGCTAGAATGTCTTAAAATCGATCGGGCATCATGAATATATATACTTTATGGGGTTCCAGACCGATATTTCGATGAGTTACAAACGGAATGACAAACTTATATATACCCTCTATCACTAAGTGGAGGGTATAAAAATAGTATTTAAAAACATATCTACACCTTCCATAATTATGGTGGTGTCTAATCTCCTTTATTGTGAACCTTGATCATACATGAACTGCTGGAGGAGTTTAATGGCTCTGGATTTAAGACCTACGGAAATGCTGACAATCTTGTGTTTGCCGTTACCGGCTGGCATGATCCGATTATTTCGGACCGCACGCAATAGGCCCTCGACATGACCCAGAAATGGTGTCAATGGCAATCTAAGACTATATTAATACCTTTCACTAGGAAGAGAAAACTCACCCTAAACACGCCAACTTTAAATGGTATAACTATGGGCTTTTCAGACGAGGTTTAACATCTTGAAATTTCATCAAATAAATCCTTGATATGAAGCCAACATCAAAATAGTATGACCGCAAAGGCCACTAGGGCTACATACTCGTATGCCTGTGCTTTTTGTTGGAAAATCTGGGGACTGAAACCGCATATGTTTTCTGGTATTTCGACACTATTGTGAAACTAATGCTAACTTATAATGCTTTGGTATGGTGGCCTGAGGTTGAACAAAACACGACCAGAACTATCTTGAACAAAGTCTATGGACTCGTATGCATCCGCATCACCTGAGCTGTTGAAACCTGCCCCACTTATGCCATTGGAGCTTTGCTAAACATTCCGCCATTATATATATCTGTAATGGAGAATGCTTGAAAAATGCCCTAAGACTGAGATAACTTGGTAATACGAAATAGGGTGACTTACTGAAACAGATGAGAATTGCGGAACTTTTCATAAATGGTAAGGGAAAGACTCAATATATGGAGTTAGTCTAAGTGCCGGAGACCCTTCATTGAGCCAAAACCATTCTTTGGTATAACATCGGGACATGTAAGGGAAAGACTTAAAATATGGAGTAAATCTAATCTCTAGTGTTGATTCCACAGGGAACAAACGTACCGATTGTTTGAGAAATCGTGTTGCTTGACGACCCTTCATTGGACAAGAACCATTCTTAGACTTGTAAGCGAAATACTCAAAATATGTAGTAAATCTAAATTTATGGAACATGAGTTCATGCGCTGGCCAAAGTCAGGCGAAAATATTTATAACTCCATCCAGCTCGGAAGCAAAACTGATGCTATGTTTGGACAAAAAGTATCTCCGAATCCTAACGTGCTACCTAACTGGAAATTGTAACCTACGATACCATCTAAGGAAGACATTATTCTGACACTGACACGTGCAGATTCTGCCAATTAGAGAAGGAGGTAAAAGGCTTTAACATCTGGGGAGGACACCACAACTGACGAAAAGAACTCACTACCTAATACGATTCTCTGTTTTATTACGAGCCAAAATATTAAGGAAACTCTTTTTTGGCTTCTCCAAAGACCATTTTGGTCGCTGTGCTTAGAGCTTCATTAATCTTATCTAATCCGTTTCAGATTAAATTACGAAATCTGGTAGCGATTTTCTAGAGCATAACCTTAAAATAAGCAAAATTTACCAAACTTAATGAACAATTTTTTTAATTATTTTTAACGTTTTCCTCTTATATGGTCGGTCCTGGCCGACTATAATTTTCTTACTCGTTTTTTATGCATTTTAATGAATTATGGATGTGTATGTACTATTTATTCTATACAATAAAGATCTTTTTTTATTTTTTTTTTCATTTAGATGCACATTCTTTTATTTTCCCTGGTAAATCCTTTTTTGTGTATAAAAAAACGTGAAAAAAATCTTTACACTTGATTTTGCATAAAGTACTTTTTTGGTTTACTTTCAGATTCTTTTTTTTTTTTAAATTCAAGAGTGTGTATATTTTACACTTTACAATTTGTTTTTTTTTCGCCATCCATCTATCCAACCAACCATCAACGTGCAAGTACTTTACACATGAATAGATACTGCACTCGTACGAGTGTTTGTATTTTACACAATCGTACCAGAGCTAAAAAGAATGAATTCGCATTCTAATTAATCTACACTTATGTTCCGCCGTTTAGGGTTACAATCTTAGGGTAACCTTTAGTTATCCAATCACTCGCTTAATCTGGTTCAGTAAATTTAGTCCACAGTTCCGTGCCACTTCAGTCTTTAAACTCATTCACCATAACTGCTATTTCAGTTGGTCAGATCAAGAAAGAACTATCCAACTTATCTGATGGCCGTCGATTACAACTTTATTAACTTGGTAATCTCTTTTGTTCTAGTTGGTCAGTACAAAGAGGAACTGTTCGGGCTTGTTCAACTGTTCGTAATTGCTCAAGTATGAATCGCTAAGCAAAATTTCAACTAAAGTTCAGTAGCAACTAGCTTCTGAAACAACCAAATTTTGTAGAACAGAATCATTGGGACAACCGAATTTGTTGCTAATCAAGTTTTTCAAGTGAAGCAACCGAAGTTTTTGGTTGTGGTTACCAATTTAGTAATACGCCATTATGAATACTGGTATTGCATCGGAAGTTTTTGCATAAAAACCGGAAAATGGGGTTCATATAACAAATATAATTCGTTTAGCAACCAATTTGATAATTATTTCATTTAAAGCTCTGTATCGAGCCATGCTTTGTAAAATGCCCAGTTGGCCAAAACCTTAAAACATCTTAAACAATGGGCATTAGACAAATGTAAGAGAAACTATATGAGCGAAACTTTTCCACGACTTATTGGTGAAAAGTCCCAGAAATTTTTTTGGTCATTAGTCAAGATGTCAGGGTGGTCACCAATTCATAATGGCCGAAAACCCTCAAGTCACGGCAAAAAAATTAACCTACAAGCGTAGTGAAGGAGGCGGTTTCTGACGTGTGTATGTATTAGTAAAAGATGGAATCCAAAAGTCTCTCCAAAAAGTTGTAATAGGTAAGGTTGTGAAGGCTGATGACGGTTTACACAAAAACCCACTTTCATTGGGGCCTTGACGTTACCCATTATGATTCCTTTAATTTTCAAAACCTCTATTCAGTTCTATCTCCCGCATTGTTTCCAGTGGTGTATTCCAGCCTTTATATCTCGCATCGAATTTCCAATAATTTCTGAAAAAAATAGGAGCCAAATAGTTTAAATCTGCTCCCTGAGAGATATTGTAATTTTTACCTTAGACCTGATATTGTAATTTTTTAGAGCCAGTAGTGCAGCTTGACTATTAATAAAAAATTGCATATTTCCAACATTGAAATCTGCTCCGAAGCCTTGACAATAGCATATATTTCAGATTGACAAATACTGCAGTCATCTTTTATCAATATGATCTGTTTATGTTTCTTTGATCAGTCTTCGTAGCGGAACAAAGCAGTAGACTTTGCTTGAAAGTTTCTAGAGCAGTGGTCGGCAGAAAGAGAGAATATGAATGCATTGGTATATGAAAATAAACATGCATGTGTGGTGTATTTCTCAAATACAGCTTGTTGTTGTATTTTTATGCTCTTAGTTGTGAATTTTGTTGACATTCGTGTTGAATACATGTAAATAGCCGAATGTGTTCGGGATCCATGTGCAATTGATGTCGACCACAGTTCTAGAGGCATACCAACACATTCCAATTCTTTTAGAACCTGTGGTAGTTCCCAATCTTGCAAGCTTTTCAATTCCCTGGAATGTCACTTTACGGAGGCTCCACTGCCCGGTGTTCCCCTCATCCAAGACTACCTGGATGGTATCATAGTTGTAAAGTGGCGCTTAAAAAGGCTCATAGATGGACAACCTTCAAAATCAAGAAAAACACCAAGTGTATAACCTTTAACTGGGAGGGCCTTATCAATGTGGTGAACTGCAGCGTGGAGTGCTGATTTTGTCGTAATATAAGCATGCTGTTTCCAAGAAATAAATGATATGTTCGTCCATAATTCTTTCCAAGGTTTTCAACATTAATGACGAAAGCCTAGTAGGTCACAAATCCTTAGCTGAACAATGTTGGATTGGTCCTGCTTTTGGAATGAAAACTACTTTAACCCATTGCCACATAATATAAACATTTGATTCCCTCAAACATGTTCCGTAAATTTGAACAAGATCATGCCCTACAGCGCCCAATGCTTCCTGAATCATTTTCGGTTAGATTTCATCAATACCCGGTGCTTTAAAAGGCCTAAAGGTGTTCACCACCTACGTATCGGTTTCTATTGTTATTATTTCATTTGCTTCCCAATCTACAGGTATCCTTAATAGTAACTAGTTCCCCGGTAATATTCTATTGTTGCTTTAGTAAATCTAAGGGATTAAGCAATTTTATACGATCTCAAAGGATTCTTTTAAGACAATGTTTATTAATAATATTTTGGCCAACTGGGTAACAATTTGAATACATACTACCACATATTCACATTTATTAAAAAATTGTATTCACATATGAACGTATTCATATTTTCATAAAATGCACAGAGAAACATTCTTTAATACTGTAAATACAAGTGCTTTCAGTATTTTCAAATACAACAGTGTTTAAAAGTATATAAAACCTTTTCAGTTGATTAAAAATTCACAAATGTTTTACAAAATCCTTTTTGGCAGCTTGTAATTTTCTACTACATAATCATTATTTATATGGATGAAAATTCATAAAATTTATGTAATTAAATGTTTGATGTTAAAAAAATGTATGTAGTTTCTGAAAAACTTCTTGTTGTTCTTTTGTGGTAAAAATTTCTAAATTTGAAAAGGAGCTGTATTGTTTGCAACTCAAAGTTTATAGAATCTAATTTTTGTTTAGTTAATATAGTTTTTCAACTTAATTACATAATTAAAGGTCTGTTAGATGTTAATATGTTTTTTTGGGGTGGTCCTTATTTTAAAAATTTGGGATGTTCGCTACTTCAGAACCTTGGATTACACTCAAAAAAATAAACTGGTAAAACGCCTGGTAAAATGCCTTGTAATCCCGTTCTACCAATATTTAACAATTTTCCTTGTTTTTTCACAAAAAATCTTGTACTTTGCTCAAACGAGAACTACAGTTTTATTGGTAATTTTACAAGTTTATTTTTGTAACTGTATTCTACAATTTTGAAAGGTTATTTTACAAAAAAAAAAAAAACTGTAATTTTACAACAAAGTTTTTATTACGAGGATTCTAGTTGAATTACGAAAAAACTGTTTTTTTTTTGTAATTTTTTTTTTATTGAAAAATATTTTTAAAAAAGTTGAAAAAATTTTGAAAAATTGATTACGAGGATTCTAGTTAATTTACAAAAAAACAGTTATTTTACAAAAATGATTTTATTACGAGGATTTATGTTGTTTAACAATAAAAAAAATTGTAAATTTACCATTTTGGTTACCATTTTTTTAAAAAATATATTTACCATTTTTTCTTGTAAGTTTAACATTTTATTTTTTTTTTATTTTTCCGGTTTTATAACAATATTTTTACCAATAAAATTGGTTATTTTACCAATTTATGGCGCATTCAAAATTACGAGGAAATCCTCGTAACTTTACGAGAATTTTACCTACGTCATATTTTACGAGAATAGCCTCGTAAAATCACGAGATTTTTTGGTAACTTTACAAGGTTTTTTTTTGAGTGTAGTTAAACGATCCACAGTGGAAATAATTCAGTCATTCAGTATGTACTGGACAAATTGCCATGAAATGGTCATAGCTAACGTATTTTCAAGCCTTAGTTTGTATGTTGAAGTCCAGCGGCTGAACGGGTGAGGTACATTGAAAAAAAGACATAACTACACTCAAAAAAAAAAGTTTGTAAAATTACAAGTAAAAGGTCTTGTAATTCTATTTTACTAATATTTGTGTCTTTTTACAAAAATTGTTGTGTATTTAATAAAACAAAAACTACAGTTTGCTTTGTAATTTTACTATTATATGTTGGTAAATTTATTTTACAAATTTTTTAGGTCAATTTACAAAAAAGTAAATTATTTTACAAATTAAAAAAATATTACAAGGTGTTTAGTTTTTTTACACAAGAAAACTGTAATTGTACAACAAAGTTTTACTTGATGTTATTTAGTCTTTCTACCAAAAAAATGTTTTATTACAAGATTTTTTTTAAGATCGTTTACAAGGTTTTCAGTTTGAAAAAGTGCAAAATTCCAATGTAATTTTACACTTATTTTATTACTAGAATTAATGTTGTTTTACAAAAAAATTTAATTATTCAGCAATAGGACACGCAAAAATTTTCTAAGTTCAAAATTTTTTTGCGTTTTGGAGTAAAAAATTTAGTTAAAAATCATTTTTTATAAATAAAAAATTTCATGAAAAAATTTTTTGGAAATTTTTTAAGTTCCGGGCACAAAAATTTTTCAACTAATTGTAAATTTTAGAAAAAAATTAAAAGTTAAGTAAAATACCAAAATTTTTATGTGTTTCTACTATATAATTGTTCTAGTTTTTTTTTTGTATTTTTACCATTTTTTTGTAATTTTACAATATTTTTTTGGTAATTTTTTTTGTTAAATTTGGCACTTAAAATGTCAATAAAAAGCTTTCAATTAAGAAAAATTAAGTTTTTCTTATTTAAACAGGTACTTAATTATCCAATCTACAATATCCATTTTTTTTTTCGATTTTTGAAAAATACTTGTGAAAATAATTAAAAAATAATTATATTTTTTGACTTATTTTTCCTGAAAATATGAGAAATTTCTTGTGTAGCCTCCTTCGCAATTCTCATATGTTTTACTTAAGAAAAACGAAATGTCGAAAAAAAAAATAAAAAAGTGAAGTTTGTTAAAAGTGTTCAAGTGAAAAAAAAAATCATTTCAGGTTGTTGAAGTGCTACTCCAGCTGCCGAAGAAGGAAAAATAAGACGCACCAATGGAAAAAAAAACTTTAAATTTACAAAACAAATAAGTAAATAAACAAAATTTTTTGTAAATTTACAAAACAAATATGAAAATTAAAAAAAAAACAAAATTGTATACTTACAGAAAAAAGTTGTAATTTTACATAAATGGAGTAGAAAATACGAAAACAATATTGTAAATTTACAAATTATTTAGTTAAACTACTGTTTTTACGGCAAAAAATAAGAAAAAATGGTATATTTACAATTAAAATTGTAAATTTACCACTTTTTATTGTAAATATACAAGTTTTTTGCCATAAAAAACAGTAGTTTAACCAAACAATTTGTAAATTTACAATTTTGTAGTTTGATTTTCTACTTTATTTTGTAAATTTACAGCTTTTTTTTGTAAGTTTACAATTTGTTTTGTAAATTTAATTTTTTTTGCAAATTTAAAATTTTTATTGTAAATATACGTGTTTTTTAATATTTTTTTTTTGCGGTAAAAACAGTAGTTTAACCAATAATTTGTTAATCTACAATTTATTTTTTTCATTTTCTATTTTTTCTTTGTAAAATAACAACCTTTTTCTGTAAGTTTACAATTTTCTTTTGTAAATTTACCAAATTTTTTGTAACTTTGCAAAAAAAAATGTTCACCTCGAAGTTAATATTTTACAAAAAAAAATTGTAAATTTACATTTTCTTT
Organism: Pegoplata infirma; assembly: GCA_963921195.1. Taxonomy (NCBI): domain Eukaryota; kingdom Metazoa; phylum Arthropoda; class Insecta; order Diptera; family Anthomyiidae; genus Pegoplata; species Pegoplata infirma. Next base: position 173,153,264 of record OY992539.1, read on the forward strand.
TGTTAAATCAATTTACAAATTATCCCCGTAACATTACGGGGATTCTTGCTAGTACATATTTTACAAAACCTGCTTCGTAAATTCACGGGGATTTTATGTCATTTTACAAATTTTTTTTTTTGAGTGTAAAATTTAGGGAAAAATTTCTCTAAAAATATTTTATGAATTTTCCTTAAATTTATGAAAAAACGTTAAAACTATAAATAAAATTTTTTACTGCCGAAATTGAAGGTAACGTAAGATTCATTTTTAAGAGAGTAATTTTTCTTAAAGATCTAAGAGATTCGTGACTGTTTCCATTTTATTCATTACATGTTAATATTTATGTTTCAAAGGACTCTATTGAAATTCTACAATGAAAAAAAAAAAAAAAATAGAAACAACAACAAAAAAATTAGTATTTAGACATGATAGGATGATATAATAATCTCCAATCAAGCATTATAAATTGTTGTACTTTTAATAATATTGTAGTAATAATAACAACAATATCAATATTAACAACATTGTTGTTCTCAGTATCAGCATCAACATCATTGTCAGCCAGTATCATCAGCAGCAACATTGTCACCCACTAAATCCTCTTGTATTTGACTATAATAGATACAGATTCGAATATTATATAAAAGTATGCGGATTTTTTTTAACAGGCGGACAAATCCTGAAATGATTTTTTTTTTACGTTGGACCAACACTCAGGGGATGCCCCTATTAATACAGTGCATTGTGCTGATATCAGGAAAATAGGTTATGAGGAAGAGGAAAGAGGGAGTAGTGTTTGTGGATATTTGACTTGAATTTATCTACACTGAAAGAAACTGGGAAGACCTCTGCGGGAAGATTATTCCACATACGGCTAGTTCGACTGATGAACGAACCTTCTCTGTAATGCGCTGTGCGATCGCCTGGACAATCGACAACAAACGGATGTGATATACTAGACAACCGAGTATTGCGAACAAAAACTCGGGCTCTAGGGATAAGTTCACTTATCTCAGCAGAACACTTTCCATGGTAATATCGATAGAACAGAGTCACACAACCCACATTCCGACGATGCTCCAATGAGTCAATAGAGTTGGACACACTATTGTCATTGATTAGCATCAACGCACTCCTTTGCACACGGTCCAAAAGCTCCAAAATAGACTTTAAAGCCCCTGCCCATATATGGGAGTTGCATTACATCTTCGGTCGGATATAGGTGGTATAAATAGTAAGGAGATCTGATGAGGTGAAGTACTTCTTACACCAGTTTAAAAAACCGAGACACTTGAATGCTTCTTTCGACACTTGAAAAACGTGCTTATTCCAACGAACATCACACTGAATTTTCATGCCCAGAACATCAAGAGTGTCAGATTCCTCGATACTTATACCGCCCATATGTACAGATGACACTGTTGATTCCACATTCCTGTGTGTCAACAAACAACATTGAGTCTTGCGTGCATTAAACTTGACCCTATTCGCAAGACCCCACTCAGAGATTGTCAATAGGTCTTGATTAAGTGTGTCATTCATAATCTGCCTTTTGCCCTCAACCTCAACAAGGCTTGGCCTACGATCAAAGGAAAATGAATGACAAATGTTGCTGTCATCTGCAAAAGAGTAGATAGGATTCGACAGAATTCATTACCGACACCAAAGGCATTAAGCTTGGATATGAGCGCACCGTGCCACACACAATCGAATGCCTTGGACATATCCAGAGCAACCACCTTACTCTCACCAAAATGGTGGATCGAAGGACTCCAACGTTCGGAAAGGAACGCCAACAGATCCCCAGTAGAACGAGTTTTCCGAAAACCATACTGTCGATCGTTTAAAAGTAAGTTAGCCTCCAGATACCTAACAAGATGGCAATTAACCATACCGCGATTGGGCGGTAATTATCAGGGTTATTAGCCGCACCCTTTTTAGGGATTGGCTGCACATTGGCAACCTTCCAACATGATGGAAAGATTCCCTTACGGAAGGACAAGATAAAAAGGTTAGCCAGTGGACGTGCTAACGTCGAAGCACACTGCTTCAGCACCAGTGCTAGTAAAGCTTTTCACATTGGCAACCTTCCAACATGATGGAAAGATTCCCTTACAGAAGGACAAGATAAAAAGGTTAGCCAGTGGACGTGCTAACGTCAAAGCACACTGCTTCAGCACCAGCGCTGGTAAAGCTTTTCACGACTAAGTACTCTAGCACACTCAGATCTTGCCTGTTTGCGTAGCATATCAGTATTAGCGTTTTTATTATCACGCCAATTTCTGAATGCTTCCTCCCTGGATCTGACTGCATTCCTGCAAGTCTGGTTAAACCAACATTTATCTTTTGGTTTATCCGAAATGAGCTTCGATGGAGTGAATGACTTCAGTCCAAGCACAATAACATTTTCGACCATTTTCGCAGCGGCGTCGACGTTGCCGTCGAGGAAACAAAGTTTCCAGTTGAAACGCCGGAAAAAGTCGTTGAGTTATACCCAGCGAGCCTTCTCATAGATGAAAACTGAACGCCTCGTAGCTGTTGTCAAAACGTTTCGAAGATCGGAGTACGAGAAGGATGCGAAAATGGTGCAATGATCCGAATTGCCAAGAGATGCAAATGTTTTTACTTCATATTTATCGGGATGTGAAGTAAAAAAAAGGTCAAGAGTATTCTGGTGTTCATTCCCAATGCCCGTTAAGCGCGTTGGTTCGTTCACTAATTGCGACAGGTGGTTATGCGCGGCGAATAACTCAACGTAATCGCCAACGGTAGTCGAATGGTTTGAATAGAGAATCCAGGAAGAGTTGGGAACATTAAAATCACCTGCCACGACAATTTCACTGTTCGGGCAACTCTCCAGGATTCTCGAAATGGAATTGGAAAGAGCGTCAAAACCATTAAAGGATGACACCCTTCCCGCATTTGGGCTTCTATACAGGAACCCGAAATGTAATGTGTGTGCTGATATAATTTATAATTTTTTAAAATTTTGTAAAGAGACACTCTTTAATTCCAATCACCTAAAAATAATAAACTTCACATTCTAAAATTTTTTTCATAAAGAAATGTTTTCAGATTCCTAGAAGCATATCTTACACTCAAAAAAAAAACCTTGTAAAGTTACCAAAAAATCTCGTGATTTTACAAGGCTATTCTCGTAAAATATGACGTAGGTAAAATTCTCGTAAAATTACGAGGATTTCCTCGTAATTTTGAATGCGCCAAAATTTGGTAAAATAACCAATTTTATTGGTAAAAATATTGGTTTAAAACCGGAAAAATAAAAAAAAAATGGTAAACTTACAAGAAAAAATGGTAATTATGTTTAAAAAAATGGTAAATTTACAAACCAAAATGGTAAGTTTACAAAAAAAAAAAAAATTGTTAAATAACATAAATCCTCGAAATAAAATCATTTTTGTAAAATAACTGTTTTTTTGTAAATTAACTAGAATCCTCGTAATAAATTTTCAAAATATTGTCAACTTTTTTTTTTAAATATTTTTCAATAAAAAAAAAAATTACAAAAAAAATCGTTTTTTTTTTTGTTAAACAATATAAATCCTCGTATAACAAAATTTTTGTAAAATAACAGTTTCTTTTGTAATTCAACTAGAATCCTCGTAATAAAACTTTGTTGTAAAATTACAGTTTTTTTTTGTAAAATAACCTTTCAAAATGGTAGAATACAATTACGAAAATAAACTTGTAAAATTACCAATAAAACTGTAGTTCTCGTTTGAGCAAAGTACAAGATTTTTTGTTAAAAAACAAGGAAAATTCTTAAATATTGGTAGAACGGGATTACAAGGCATTTTACCAGGTGTTTTACCAGTTTATTTTTTTGAGTGTAAGAATACTCTAATATTCTAAGACATTTCTCATTTATATTATTTTTAAGATTTTTTTTCAAAATCTGATACATTTTTTCAATAGAAAAATTGAGAATCAATTTTCACAAAACTTTTTCGAAGTAATTTTTTTCAAAAATCCTCCTGAACATAGTTTTGCATTCGTATGCCACCGTACAATGAGTGGGTGATGATAATAATGATTCTTAAAGAGACAATATAAAATACCAAAAAAAATTACAAAAACAAATGAGTGAGGAAATTATTTCTCGTCAATACTGACCATAGAGTACCCTACACCAGCTTCTTCTTTTTATTGCTTACCGTTGTGCTTACAAACAGCGCTTTTGAGGATTCAGTAAAAATAAGGAAAGCCAATTTTAAGATTTTGTCAGGATTTTTTATAGAATTTTTATGTATTATACAATTCTTTGTTGATAAAATTTTCTTTTTAACACCTTTAACAATTTTTTTTTGCAAGAAAGATTTTAGGACAAAGATACATATTTGCACATCTTTATTGCGCTTAAATCAACTCAACAAGGTGTGCTTCAATCAGCGCTTAACAGGAGTGCTTGAATCAGCGCTTGTATCTAGAACCAAAAGTTGAGTATCCGTGCAGTAGGGTATTAAAATGTAGTGTGTAAAAATTATTCGTTTCATAAATAAATTGCTAGTGAAAAAAAAGTAAAATAATTTTCTGAGAAACGAATAAAAGATATCAAAGTGTCCTCTTATGTGTCAAATATTCACATACAACCATGCGCGGGTACAAGGGGGGGGAAAAAGGGGAAATTTCCCCCCCCCCCAAACCAAATTTCAAAAAGAAAAAAAAGAAAAAAAGAAGAAAAAAAGGAAAAAAAGAAAAGGAAAGGAAAGAAAAAGAAGAAAAAAAGAAAGAAGGAAATTTTCTAAAAAAAAGTCCAAAAATTTTTCACAGAAAAAAATTTGAAAATTTTAATATCTTAAAATCTTAAAAATGTTGATATTTGAACTTACATATGTAAAACTATTTTAAAATTTTTTTTCTAAAGAATAAACTTTTTCTAAAGAAAAATTCTCAGAATCAGAGACTTTTTTTATGATGTGAAAAAGGTCTCAAAACTTAATTATAGGAAAAAGGTCGCAGAAGAATTTTTCTATCGGAAAAAAGTCTCAGAATTTCTGAATTTGAGACTTATTTTAAGGAAAAAGGTATTTTTTAAAAAGAAAAAGGTCTCAAAGTCTGAGACTTTTTATTGTTGAAAAATAGCCTCAGAAGTTTAAACTTACGGAATTGGTAGAATGTTGCAGAATTTGAATCTAAGACTTTTTTATAGGAAAGTTCTCAGAATCTCAGAAAAATGTCTCAGAATCTCAGATTTTTCTATAGGAAACAGGTCTCAGAATCTATGACTTTTCTATAGGTAAAAGGTCTGAGACGTTTTCTATAGGAAAAACATTTCCGAATCTGGGACTTTTTCTCTTTAGGAAAGGGTCACAGAACCTCCGACTTTTTCTATAGGAAAAGTGTTTTAGAATCGGAAAAGATTTCAGAATCAGATAAAGGTTTCAGAATTTCTTCTTTAGAGAAAAAGTGCTAGAATTTTAAACTTTTTCTATATGTATAAGAAAAAGCTCTCAGAATCTGAGACATTTTCTTTAGGAAAAAGGTCTGAGAACCTGAGCATTTTTCTTTAGGAATAAGATCTCAGAATTTGAAACTTTTTCTTTAGGAAAAAGGTCTTAGAATCTAAGACCTTTTCTATTGAAAAAGGTCGAAGAATCTAAGACTTTTTCTATAGAAAAAAGGTCTCAGAATCTAAAATTTTGTCAGTACGAATCAAATCTAATAATCAGAAACCCCTCTTTAGGAAAAATGTCTCAATAATGCTTTAAAATATGAGACTTTTTCTATAGTAAAATATCTCAGAATCTGAGACTTTTTCTGTGGAAAAAAATTCTTAGAATCTGAAAATTTTTCTATACGAAAAAAGTCTCAGATTCTGAGACATTTTTCGTGAAGAAGAAGTCTTATATGCTGAGACATTTTCCCTATAAAAAAAAATTCACGAAAAATGTCTCAAAATCTAATATTTTCTATATACATAGGAAGAATTTCTTCTATTAAAAAATTCTCAGATTTAGACTCTTCTTATGTATACGAAAAATATACAATTTTCTTTTAAATTTCTTTTAAAAATCTGAAAATTTTTCTATACGAAAATATTCTCAGATTCTAAGACATATTTCGTAAAGAAAAGTTTTATATTCTGAGACATTTTCCCTATAAAAAATAATTTTTTCACGAAAAATGTCTCAACATCTGATGTTTTCTATGTGGAGAGATTTTCTTCTATTAAAAAATTTTTTTCTAATGTATACGAAAAATGTACAATTTTCTTTTACAACAAATTTAAAAAAATTTATCTAAACGAAATATGATCACGAAAAAAAACCTCCTTCGGCAAGAAACTAATAAATTCGATGATTTTATAGCTTTCCCATTACCTTTTTTTGTAAAAATAACGTACATGACGCTTTTTTCGCTTGTCAACAAAGGTGAATTTATGATTTTTTTCGAAGTAAAAAAAATTTTCCCCCCCCAAACCCAAAAGCTGTACCCGCCACTGCATACAACTATATTTTTTTTTTTTTGATTTTCATTCAATATTTTTATAGTTATTTTTTGTTCGTCTTAAATTTCTTTTTTGTATGTATATTTTTTTTTATTCTTGCAAACAGATCAAAGTATTTGATTTTCTTTAGATTTTCTGCACTTTTTTATTATTTATTTTTCTTCATCCTGTTTTTAATATATGACAGTATAATATTATAGAATGTCACAGAAAAATCTTTTCCAAAAAAAAAAAAATATTGAAATGAAAGATGTATACATTTGAACATTTTTTGTACTACATATCGAGGGCGAATATTCAAAACTTGCTATCTACAATATTTTCGAAAGAGAGCTTTCGATAGAAATGTGTTCACTGAATTAGTTGTCTTTTATCAAATAATTTTTAACTGAAATATTATTATAAAAACAATTGTTTTTAAATATATTCTGTAGTCGCCCCAGTAGGCTAATTGGTAGCATGCTAGCCTATGAGTCTGAGGGTCATGGGTTCGACTCCCAACAGAGGCCTTGGTCTGTTTCGCTACAACGAGACGAAGGTCATTGTTACCAGTTCTCGGTTAGGTAAAATTAGTATATGATTTGTAATTATATGGTAATTCTTAATAAAATAAAAAATAAATATATTGTAGAAAAAATAATAATAATAACTCTTAAAATTGCCTAAAAAGTTTAAATAACTTTTTGATCACCTAAAAAATGTTCATCATGCAGATAGCAAGTTTTGAAAATTCGCCATCGATATGCATGTCAGTATCAGAAATGAGTAAATTTATTCGTTGGATACAGTGGGTTGTGTTATTTATTTTTTTTGTAGAAATCCATCAATAAATTAAAAAAATAGCTTTAAAAACAGAAAACACGATACAGAAATAAACACTTTTAAAAATCTCGAAATAAATTATAAGAATATCGGGCGAAATTTTTATATGGGAAATAAGTCCAACAATGTTTCAACAGTATTCAGATTTGATTAGGTTACCAAAGTACACATTTAAAACCTACAAACAAAATTTTAATCAAATATGTATGTCCTTTTTCATAAATTTTGAGAGAATTATTTGAATATCGGAGGTTGGTTTGTATGGCGACTGCAAGAAGAACTTGACCAATTTCTTTAAAATTTATTATGATGATTTATAAATACAAAAAACGTTTTTCTGAAAAATTTCGAAAGGATCCCTACTGTAATATAGCTATTAGAATAATTTGAGCCTAATTATAAAGGTCTATCATGGTTTAGTTTTAAAGTTTTCAAAAGTTCACCTCTCCTTGCAAAACAAGTATCAACTTGCAAAATGTCGCGATTACTAATTTAAGTATTTCCTTTTACCAAATACCACTGTATATAGTTAAGTACATCATCATCTTCGTCATTCTACAAATATAATGTATCTACACTGTATTCGTTCTTAGATTCTGTTGGATATTCTTAGGAAACGGATATAAAAAAGCAATATCCATACTTTGATTATTTTGTTTAACAATGATTGTATTATACAACTACTCATTTTACTTTCACATACTAGAATACATACGCAGGCAATCTTACAATAGCACCATCCATGGACGTATACAGGGGGTGGACACAGGGGGCACGTGCCCCCCCTTTTTGATTTGAAAATTTTTAAAAAATTAATACACAGAAAAGATTTTAGTTTTTTTATAAAAGCTCAAGAGCGTAATCTAATTTCATTTCTAAAAAGCCATTTATATCGAAATATCTGTAAAATATGTTTAAGAAACACATAAAATGGTTTTATCCAATAAAAATTATGCATGAGGATAATAAAAAAAAAATGTCTATAAAAGTGTATAAAAAAATTTAAAACTACAAGATTCTAAGATTAAATTGTGAGATTCTGAAATATTATATCTATAGGAGATTCTCAGATTCTGAAAGCATTTTTTTTAGAAACATTTTCAGATTCTAATACATTTTTTCCTCATGGAAATTGTTATATTTTGGGAATTTTTTTTTTTTCTTATTGAAAAATTGTTAGATTCTGAAACATTTTATCTATAGAAAATTTTGAAATTCTTAGTTTTTTTTTAAAGACAAACTATCAGATTCCAAACTATATTTTCCATAGTAAAATTTTCATATTCTCAAATATTTTTATACAAAAATATATCAGATTCTGAAAGAAATTTTATATAAAAACTTTTTAGATGCTGATACTTTTTCTATCAAAAAAATCTTAAATTTTGAATCTTTTTTATAGCAAAATCATCATATGGTACTATGGAACGCCAACGGTTTATTGAAACACCAAAGAGAACTAGAGGTTGTACTTAACCAAGAAAAAATAGATGTATGCTTAATATCCGAAACCCATTTTAATAAGCAATCTTACATCAAATTTAAAAATTACATTATGGGCCTCTCGATTAACCTCAACAAAAGGGCGTGAATTGTTTAAGGCGATATCTGAAACCGGATGTGAAGTGGTTTCAACTGGTACTCCAACTTACTGGCCAACCGATCCCACAAAAACTCCTGACCTTATCGACTTTTTTATAACTAACAAAATAGCAACTTCTTCAATAAAGCTGGAAAATGGTTTTGATTTAAACTCCGACCATTCTCCTATTTTTCTAACATTGTATGAAAAAGCTGTCGAAAAAGAGTCACCATCATTCTTAACAAACAAACATACTGATTGGCAATATTTCAAATCAATCCTCTAAAACAATCATCAACAGATTAACGATCCAACAACAACAGAAGACCTGGAGAACGACGTAGAAACTATTACCAAAATAATACAATTTGCAGCTTGGGAAAGTACTCCGAATCCGAAAAGTTTTAGTTATGTGACTCGCTATCCACCTAATATAAGAGATATGATCTCCGAAAAACGCAAACTTCGTAAAAAGTGGCAACAGAGTAGATCTCTATTTGATAAAACGTGCTTAAATAGAATGAACAAAGATTTGAGTAACGAAATAAAGGCTTTCAAAACCGAGTCTTTTAATAATCACCTAAAAGGGCTGAATAACCAAAAATGCTCAGAATATTCGCTCTGGAAAACAACAAAACATTTAAAAAGATCAACAGCTCAAAAACCTCCCATTCGAACTACCAGTGGGCAGTGGGCAAAAACAGATATTCAAAAAGCAAATCTTTTTTCTGATTATCTTGCCACTGTTTTCTCACAGGATAACAATAATAATCTTCCAAACGAAACACACTCGTTATATACTGGAAGCAATGATGAGGTCATTCCAGAAGTAACTCCAGCTGAGGTTTCTGAACAAATACAAACAAATCTTAAAACAAAAAAATGTCCGGGTTTTGATTTAATTACTACTGAAGTTTTGAGAATGCTTCCAATCAATATTATTCAGAACTTAACAAAACTTTTCAACGCGTCAATAAGGCTACAGTATGTACCATCGCTATGGAAAGTAGCAGAAGTAATTATGGTCCCAAAACCTGGAAAAGAATTACATGAAGTTAAGTCCTATAGACCTATTTCACTTTTGCCAGTAATCTCTAAATTATACGAAAAAATAATCTTAAAAAGAGTTAAAGTAATTATTGAAAGTAACTGCACAATCCCAAAACATCAATTTGGTTTTAGAAATGAACATTGTACTATTGACCAGGTTCATCGTATTACAAACATTATTGAGAAAGCCCTAGAAGAAAAAAAGATATGTTCTGCAGTTTTCCTTGATATTTCCCAGGCATTCGATAAGGTTTGCCACACAGGTCTACTCTTAAAACTTTCAACACAACTACCTAGAAATTATTGTAACCTGATAAAATCGTATATCGAAGGTAGATACTTCCGAGTAAAACTGGAGGATGCCTATACAGATTTAAAAGAAATTAAGGCAGGCGTACCACAAGGAAGCATCTTAGGGCCCATACTATACTTGCTTTATACATGTGACGTACCTGTAACAGAAAATACTACAATTGCAACCTTCGCTGATGACACGGCCATACTTTCAGTAGCCTCCGACGAACACGACTCAAATCGAAACCTGCAATTTGCACTCGATCATGTGATAAATTGGACAAAACAATGGAACCTGAAGTTAAATACTTCCAAATCGATACATATTGATTTCACGAATAAGGATGTGTCATATGTTCCTTTACAAATAAACAATTTACAAGTTCCACATTCTAACAAAGCGAAATATCTAGGCTTGACATTGGATGCAAAGTTACGATGAAAGGAACACGTTAAAATTAAAAACTCAGAACTACAACTCAAATGGGGAAAATTAAAATGGTTAATAGGAAGAAAATCGCCAGTTTCTATCCAAAACAAACTTTTAATTTACAATCAAATGTTAAAGCCGATATGGACGTATGGTGCCCAATTGTGGGGCTGCACAAGCAAAACCAATTTAAACATTATTCAAACATTTCAAAATAAAGTACTGAGATGTATCGTCGACGCACCTTGGTATATCCGCAACGCTGATCTCCACCGTGATCTAGGAGTGGAAATGGTAAACGTTGAACTTCAAAAAATTGCTACTAAACACTTCGAACGTCTTCACAGACATGTCAATTCTGAAGCATCATCTCTTGCTAACACAACTGGTATGGAGCGTAGACTCAAACGAAGAAAGCCCTCCGACCTTGTATTGACGACACAAGCTGCTTAAATACAGCCAACTCAACAATCCAATGAACAATAAATAAACAAAATATATATGTACATGAAATAAATTGCTTGTTAGTTTTTAATAAAACTAGTTGCAGTATTCAATAAAGAAATATATACAATTTAAAAAAAAAAAAAAAACATGGTACTACGGAACAAGCTAAAATCTAAAACAGCGCGATCACCAGACTTTTTACTGAATATGAATTTGGAATATCTAACAACAATTTTTGGATATAAATCTAAAATTTTCAATTTATCACTTTTTCTGGGTTAAAATTGCACAAATGAACAAAGTTTTCAAACTATACTCAAAAATACTTAAACCTCAAAAATCTGCCCAAAATACACCCATTTTGATCCATATGAGGATCTGCTGATTTCTGTCTGGATAATCTAGGTCGAGTCAGCAGAAAAATCTGTCAAAACAGACATTTTTATGGCTCTCGCTTATGACTCTTACGTGAAGCAATAAATACGGGGGGGGGGGGGGGTGGGGGTAAATAGGGGGTATAGTCATAGTTAAATCGGCGATGACTAAAAAAAATTTGAAAGTTGTGCCCCCCCGTTTTCAAATTCCTGGATACGTCGCTGGCACCATCCTAATGTATATTAGGATGGAGCGATTTCTTCATTTCGCTTAGCTTTGGGGCGGAACAGTTACCTTTTAGGGCCAATATTAAAGCAAAAAAACAAATATTACACCTGCAGGGCAATGTTATTGTGTTCCTCTTTTGACTTTGAAAATCGGGAAGCTCCGAACAAAGTTAAAAAAATCATGGTTATCACCACCGTGTACACCCTAAAAAATTGAGTCCAGTTTCCTACTATAAGTTGGGTAAACTTAAAAAAGTTTAAATAATATACTACAATAAATTGGGTAAATTTTCAATAATTTTAAGTAGAAATACGAAATTTGTGTAAATTTACCCAATTTATAGTAGACAACTTAAATCATTTTAATTAGAGTGCTACACTGAAAAAAAAGACATAACTAAAATTAAGGAAAAAATGTCTGTGAAAATGTATCATTAATTTTCCTAAAATTTAGTTAAATTTAACTAAAAAATTAAAAATTTTCTTAACTATGAGGAAAAAAGTTTAGTTCATTAACTTATAAATAGTTCATAGGTTTCTTTAAATGGAATTCTTTAATATAAGGGAAAAAAATTCTTACTGCCAAAGAAATTTTTCACAAATCTAAGAAACGTATATTTTTAAGACATATTTATTAAAAAACAATTTAGTTCAAGTTTAGTTAAAATTTACTAAAAAACACCATCGTATTTCTCTTCTTTGAATTGAGGAAGTGTACTACTTAGAATTTAGTTAATAACTTCTGAGAATTTAGTAAATATCTTCTTAGAATTTAGTTAAAAATTCAAAATGGCGATATCTCGAAATCTAAGCGAGATAGAGCGAAACGGAAAATGAAAAATATGGAATAGCCTAGCTCTGCATATATGTCGGGGTCTCAAGACCCTAATTTCGGATCTAAAATTTGAAATTCCCGAGATTTTATATGTATATGCACATATCTCGCTTAATACTGCCAACACGAGAAAAAGTCCAACGGCATTTGTAGCCCTTGACTCGTAGAACACTTCTGCATAATACCCGAAAGCCCTCCGATTAACAGTTTTTGAGTTATCCAGTTTTTAAGATTCTCAAGACCCTATCAGGCCCCTTATTACCTTATCTCAAAATCTAAGCAAGGTAGAGCGAAACGGACAAAATTTTTGGGTCAAAATCTATGGGGACCCTTAAAGGATCCAAGGGGTCCAGCGTCTGGACCCAATCTAGTCCTAAAATGTGAATGAACTAAAGAGTAATAATATTTTTCCCATTTTCTAGTTAAAATTGGCTTAAAATTAAATAACTTTGTTTTCCTTATTTTCGGGAAAAGTATGAACTAAAACCAAGAAAAAAATCTTTGCAGCAAAATCATTCCCTATTTTTCTCAAAATGTTGTTAATTTCGATTTATTTTATTTTTGGACATGTTTTAGTACTTATTAAATGCAACTTGGACACCAATTTTCAGCCTTTTATTCCAAGATGGTGTTGAGTAATCAATTTTTCAAAATGGTGATTTTCTCAAAAATCTTAAAAAATTTAAATTTTTAATTAATTTTGACCATTAAAAAATATAAATATTTTAAAAAAAAGTTGGACAACGTTTTTTTGGTAATTAAATGCAGTTTAAGAAAAAAAATCTGAAAAAATTATTCGAAGTAATTATCACTTATTTTTTGACGTTTAAAAATTAAAATTGACTCTTGGAAAAACTCCGAAACCTTCGATTTTTTTTTAAAAAACTATAAATTACGCAACTTTTAAGCCATAATTCGAGATGTGGTCGCAATTCTTTCTATTTTTTTTTTTTAATTTTTAAAATTGCACCTTTTATTTTTTGGCTCTGATATATTTTATATGGTGCTCCAAAAAAAATTAATTGATAGATACTGACCCTAACTTACCCTTGATATATTCATTTGGAGGTAAAAATAAGTCTCACAAAAATTTGGGACGATCGGACATGGGTAAGGCGTTTAGCACGGTCCTTGAAATTTAAAAAAACGGATTACAAGGAAAATTATGAATTTTTTTCTTTTTTCGCAATTTTTTTGGATTTTAAGTTGAGTTTTAATTCAAGTGATTACAGAATTATGATATGGAGCAAAATACTTTTCTAATAAGGTACTCAAAACTAAAATCGGTTGAAAATCAGCCAAGTTATTATAACTTCCCCAGGCATCTAGCGTGTGTCATACCACTTGATTAAAGAATACGAGTCCCGTTTTTTAAATTTGTTGAAATTTTCTACTGTAATAACATTTTTTCCATTATTCATGTTTCAGTGCAATATTTTTTTGGTTTTTGCAAATTTTAAAACAATTTTTTTTTTTTTTTTAAATAGAGATTTCAAAAGGGTGTTGAAAATGCAGGCATTTTTAGCATTAATTTAAAACATGTTAGCAAAACACAATATGAAAAATACTTGTAACCTAATTACATTTGAACTTGAAGAATAAAAAAATGTTATTATAGTAGAAAATTTCAATGAATTTCAAAAATCGGATTGTGTTGCTTAATCAAGTGGTCTGCCACACGTTAGATGCCTGGGGAAGTTGTAATAACTTGGCTGATTTTCAACCGATTTGAGTTTTTGGTACCTTATTAGAGATGAATTTTACTCCGTATTATAATTCTGTACCCACTTGAATTAAAACTTAACTTCAAATACCAAAAAAATTGAGAAAGCAGAAAAAAATTCATATTTTTCCTTGTAATCCGTTTTCTAAATTTCAAGGCCCATGCGGAACGCCTTACCCATGTCCGATCGTTCTTAATTTTTGTGAGGCGTATTTTTACCTCGAAGTGAATATATCTAGGGTAAGTTAGGGTCAGTATCTATCAATTTATTTTTTTTTGGAGCACCATATAAAATAAATCAGAGCCAAAAAATAAAAGGTGCAATTTTAAAAATTAAAAAAAAAAAATAGAAAGAAGTGCGATCACATCTCGAATTATGGCTTAAAAGTTGCGTAATTTAGAGTAGAATTTTTATAGTTTTTTACAAAACAATCGAAGGTTTCGGACTTTTTCAAAAAGTCGATTTTAATTTTTAAACGTCAAAAAATAAGTGATAATTACTTCAGATAATTTGTTCATATTTTTATACCCTCCACTTAGTGATAGAGGGTATATATAAGTTTGTCATTCCGTATCTGAGACCCCATAAAGTATATATATTCATGATGCCCGATCGATTTTAAGACATTCTAGCGATGTCCGTCTGTCTATCTGTGGAAAATGCTCTCGCGGACAAAATATTGCACAGCGATGACTGAAACTTAACATATATATTGGAAGTTCTCCCGAAAAGTTTGGTATTGCATTTGAGCGATATCGGTTCAGCGGTTCAAAAGTTATGAACAAAATGTAAGCACACTTCAAAAATTTCAGTACAATCAACATAACCTAAAAATACAAAATGCTTTAATTCGGCTTCTGGTTGACATATGTTAACATAATTGAACACCAAATGGTATTTAAACAAGTACGAACATATTTTTTGACACAAAAAAAAAAAAAAAAATCGCGGATTTTTTTTTTACCAAAATTTTTTTTCGCGGAAATTTTGTTTCAAATTTTTTTTTTTTTTTTCAAAAGTAATTTCCTTTTAAATAAAGTTGTTTGCAATAATCTTTTTGAAATTGTGGAGGGTATCACTACATTCGGCAAGGCCGAATTTAACTTTTTACTTGTTTTTTCTAAAACTACATTTAAATACCAACAAAACGTTGTTAAACTTTTTTTAAAATATCTATATTTTTTAATAGTCAAAATTAATTAAAAATTTCAATTTTTAAATTTTTTTGAGAAAATCACCATTTTGAAAAATTGATTACTCAACACCATCTTGGAATAAAAGGCTGAAAATTGGTATCCAAGTTGCATTTAATAAGTACTAAAACATATCCAAAAATAAAATAAATCGAAAGGGGTCGGGTCTAAAAGTGAGTGATTTGGCTTGGAATGCCCCATATATACCCTCTATCACTAGTGTAGATTGTATAAAAATATGATAGACTTATCGGTTTGCAGTCTTTTGCTATTACGTGATTTAAAATTTCACACTTTGATAGGAAAAGCGCTTTAGATTTTCTCCAAAATTGCAGAACGGACGATAGTTGAAGACAAGCAGTAAAAATGTCAATTAAATGAGGGATAATCTCATTTTAGGTATGTTGCAGCATTGCTGGTATGAATCCATCTGGTACAGGTGATTTGCAGGGTTTCAAGGATCCTATAGCCCATGGCAGACATTCTCTCGAGAGCATGTTTAAAGAATAGGTCAACGGCCCCCAGATTAACGACACCCTGCAACCTGGAAAGTGCGTACTTAAGCGCATTTCTACAGTTTCCTCTGCAATTCTGGTCCAACTATTACAGACATAGAGATATAATCCTTAAACTATGCACTATGATGGTACAAGTTCTCTAGTTTTTCTAAATTCTAAGAATTAGAGGCTTTATCAATAATTTATGTTAGTTTCACTGAATAAAAATTTTAAAAATATTTTGTTGTACTTAATTTATGAAGGTAATAAATATTTTTTTTTATCGAAAAAAATGTATCGAAATTTTTTTTTTTTTAATAATCCAACCTCTGACTAAACCACCTTGTATTACAAAACTTTATATTACAGAATTCTTAAAGTCATATACAAAGATTTAAATTTAACTTTATTCTTGTATTTAGTGTGTGTGTGTGTAGGTAGGTAATAGTTTATATAACATATCATGTACGTACGTACACAAATACATACACATACACTTTATCTAACATAAGATATCATATCCTTAACATTAAAGTACTTGGCCTTTTTTCTGTTTGTGCCATATCATCATGTCTGACAGAGCAAAAAATTATACGTATAAAAATAGTAGAAGATTGTACAAAAAATTAAAGAACTTTTCATATTAATAGTTTGGTTTAGATACATACTCGAAGGTACGTATACTATTTTTGAATTTAATAGTTCATGAGTACCCAGCAAAAAAGAGTCTTACCAATTTAAGCAAAAATACATACTGAACCAGATGTAGCTTGGTCAAGGTTAGGTGGATTTAGCGAATTTACTCGGAGGCCATTAGGCGGATTATGATTTCCTTAATTGTCATTTCCATACTCCCCTTGATACAAACATTTTTAACTTCTTGAACCAGCTCGATTCTCTAAGATATTCTGCTAGAGATGTCAATGAGACACCGTTTAGGCAATCAAGATCATCGAAAAATCTTTGTCCCAAATGCTTAAGGTGGCTTCTCATCAGACCCAGACATTCCACTTATCCTTCATTATATTCTCAGATATTCTATCAATTTATTTCTTCAAATCCACTGTAGCCGAGATGTCAGATTCTACACGTTCCCCAACCGATTCCAAGCCATTTCTCGCACATTCATCAGTCAATTCATTCCCAGCGACCCCACTATGTCGAGGGACCCAGATTAGCTTGACTGTGGACTGACTGATTCGCCGAAGGGATTGTATACAAGTCCTAACGATTCACGATTTTACCGAGTTTGATTCTAAGGCCTTCAGAGGAAAACCGTTAGGAACTGTATAAGTACAATCCCATCGTCGAATCAGTCAGAACATAGTCAAGTTAATCTAGGTCCCTAGACATAGTGGGGTCGCTGGCAACGAATTGGCTGATGAATGTGCTTGAATTTTGGCTTTGATTTTATGGAGGAACCGGATGAACCTGACATCTCGGTAGGGGGAAATTAAGGAGGAGGAGTCATTGAAGCACTTGTTGTGTGAAGGTCCGGGTCTTAAGGAAATAACAATTAAGGAAATCCCAATGGGCGGTCTGGCCTCTGAGTAAATTCGCCAAATGGCGAACACCCATCCAACCTTTCCTACCTGTAAGTTGCTAAACTCCCGTATTCCTTTTAAACACTATAACCTATTTTTGCTGGGAAATAACGGTTGTAGTAATTGTAAATACACACACATCACATACATATTTACTCATACATACAAATATTTGAAGACTTTTGTTGGAAGATTTGAACTCCTGTATTGTTGTTGTTTAATTAATGTCATGTGGTTTTAATTTTCTTGTTTATATTTGGGTTATATTCTTGTGTTTGTCGGTGTTTATATTCCAATACCCTACATTAAACAAAAAAAATATAGTTTGAGCTTAAGTCTGTAGCTTAAGCCAATTTATAACTCGATACCTATTACGAGCAACATGTTCCAATATATATTTTTTCTCTCTCTATATATAATTTTTGCGTCATAAGTATGTATCAAATTTAGTATGAAATGTTTAAAAAATACTTTAATTTAAATTACCGTATCATCAAGTCTAAAATGGGTAGGTTTATATTTTTAGGATCTAGATGGTTGATCATAGGGTAACATATGATTAGGTTTAAGTTACAAAAACTTTTTACAACTTCATAACTCGTTTTACTTTTAACTTTTTGTGAATGTATTTAGACACATTAGTGTGGGCTGAAAAACCCCGCTTTTGAAAAAAATATGATTTGAAGCCGTTAAGGGTTTCCAAACATGTGGCAGTGTTTTCCACATTAGTAGAAAGTTTAGATTACCTGATGTGGAACCAATAACAATTTGTCTGTGTGCTGTCAAATATGTAGGAAAAACTAATACACAGCATAATTTCTCAGCACTTTTCGATTTTATAGGCTTTGATTTCATGGTTTTAAGAGCAACATAACTGTTAACGAAGATATAATTGATAGATTGATTCACTTCCTATCCCAAAAGTATCTTGTTACAGTAGGCACTGCGTGAATATTGTTATGAAAGTTACAACATTTGTTCGGAAGTCTTCGAAAAATCAGAATATCAAGTTCTGATTTTTCAAATGGAATTTTTAAAACGAACTGAAGTGCATCCTTTACATTACCAAATCCATAGAAATGGCCGTTTCACCGACATACCGATTAGTGTGCGTTTTCGTCAAACACAGATTTTATCAATAAATTCAGTGTGTACATTATAAACGATGAGGGATATATAGAGTTCGTGTATTCCTTTAAAATGGAGCGATACCAGAGTCGTTTTTATCCCGAAGGCTGGGAAAACTCCCACACAGTACCGAATGATTTCATAGTATATCATCATTTTTGTAAAAGACAATGGAAAGAATGATCGAATCATATTTGCGTAGAGTGATTGACCTGATGTTGCTTTTGACTAGGCAAGATACATATAGCAATAGTGAATCAACAGCTCTTAACGGCTCGTTGGCACCATTAAGAGATCGTTCTCTGTAAATGAGTATAATATGGTGGCCTTTCTTGATATATAAGTAGGCTGACCATTAGGGTGGCAGCTATTTTGCAAAACTTCGAATTTGAAGGAGTGCACCCCTAATTTTTATTACATTTGGTCTAAAAATGCTATGCTAAAAATTTCAGCAAAATCGGACAACGTTAACACGCGCCTCATCGAGGTCAAAGGTCAAAGGTCAAAAAATAGCCATATTTTGATGAAAAACAATAAATAAATGGTGTTGTTTTTTGAATATATTGTTAAAAAGTGGTACACGAGTAGTTTTTAGTATAAGAAGATAAATTAAAAATTTTTGGGTTTTCAAAAATTAACCCTTGTAAGTCTTTCGGGGTCAAAATGACCCAATTTTCACAAAATGACCCCTAAAACACGAAAATCAGCCCCAATTTTCTAAATTTATTGAAATAAACCAATGTAAACCCATATTTATATTCTATTCTATCATAAATACTCAGATATGAAATACTGTCTTTCTAGGATGTCATTCACCCGTTTCACGGTAAGGCCAAAAATACGCATTTTATTTGGCGTGGTTCTCAAAACTGATATTTTGGTTTTTTCAAAATTTTCTTAAACAAAAGTAGGAAAAATGCTGAAAAAACCACAGAATCTTATAAAATATATGTTAACATATAAAAAAAAAATTTTTTGGGGGATATCCCTCGGATAGTTTGGCGGGGGCATCGATTTAAACTCAGCGGATTTCGAGGAAAATGCCTTTTTTGCCCACAATTTATTCAAAATGAAAAAAATTTGGTAAATATTTTAAAATTTGACAAAGTCAGGGCCATAAATTATTAAAAACTATGTTAGACATTAACCGTAAACGTTTTAGGAAAATAGAAAAATATTAACCCGGTTTTTATTCGGGTCAAAGGTCAAATTTAGGGATATTTGGATTTTTTTTGGAAAAAGGCATCTAAATATGAAATGTTTATTGCGATTTTTTATAAAACTTGGTAAAATTATTGTACGAGCTCAGAAAAATAATTTTTTAATTTTTTTAAAATTAACCCATAAATGAACATGGGGTCAAAATGGCCCAGCACATTAAAATTTCTTTATATAGATTTTTGTATTTTCTTTCGATTTTTAAAAAACTTGTTATGATTATGTGCGAGGTCAGAAAACTAATTATTTGATTTTTTTTTAATTAACCCATAAATGAACATGGGGTCAAAATGGCCAAGCACGTTTAAAATTCTTAATATAGTTTTTTTATTTTTTTTTCTATTTCTATAAAACTTGTTATTATTTTTATGCGACGTCTGAAAAAATAATTATTTAATTTTCTTAAATTAACCCATAAACGAACAAGGGGTCAAAATGACCCA